>CM042172.1:55250908-55258408 GCA_023376005.1 Doryteuthis pealeii | reverse complement strand
GGTGCTGGGGGGCGCGGGCGGGAGTCCTGTTTCCGTTCTTGCATGTACAACTTCCGGTGAAATGATTTGCAGATCAAATTCACTTTTCCTCCCGCCAAAAGACCGCACGTCTCCGAATTAATATTCTCCCGAAATTGGGCACGACTCGCCGGGCAAATAGCGACAATTTCGAAGTTGAACCGCGAATGATTGGCTTTTCCCTCTGAATCATGGCATTGCAAATGGAAACGGGATCGGGGGGGGGGGCAAAGAGAGAAAAATGGTTGCGGTAAGGGAGCGGCGAGGAGTGGTGAGTGAGTGGTGAGGGAATCGGAATGAGACAGAATCGGGCAAATTCGATTCGGGGGCGAAAAAAAAAAAAGAATGGATAAAGGAAAGATGCGAAATAGCTGCCTCGAGTCAAAGATAGTCACATATTCCTTTCTGGTTCTAAAGATCCCTGTTCAATCTCAGCAAAAGGGACTATATGGAAAACTTGCTTAAAAGCTGCTTTATCGGGTGGTCTTTAAGCTAGATCAAGTTGAACCTCGAATGATTAATTTTTCACACAGAATCATGACATACAAAAGTAGAAAGAAAGAAAAAAGGAATGGAAAAAGGAAAGATGAATGTGAAATAGCTGACTCGAGTCAAAGATATTCACATATTACTCTCTGATTTTAAAGATCCCTGTTCAATCTCAACAAAACTTGCTTAAAAGCCGCTTTATCGGGTGGTCTTTAAGCTAGATCAAGTTGAACCTCGAATGATTAACTTTTCAAACAGAATCATGACATACCAAAAATGAAAAGGGAGAAGCAAAGAGAGAAATATAACGCAGGTAAGGGAGCTGTAAGGGAGCTGTTATGGGGCAGTGAGGGAGTCGGTACTAGACAGAATCGGGAAAATTCGATTCACAGGCGAAAAAAGGAAACGAAATAAAGATAAATGCGTAAGAGTTAAACTCGGGACAAATATAGTTACATATTCCTCTCCGGTTTTAAAGATCAGTGTTCAATACCTGCAAAAGGAACACTACAGAAAACTAGCCTAAAAGCCGCTTAATTGCGCGGCAATAAAGCTAGATAATGCGACGTAAGGTAAAGTCGTCGGGCTGGCCTAAAGTCGGTATCAGCCAATCAGCGAGGGAGTTTATCCCTTTTTCACTAGCGCTAGACGAAGGAGATTGTTTTTGCGTCTGAGGCGGAGCGCCACACCTAGCATCAGCTCTTTACTTTACCACCCAGATCCCTGTGCTACTCATACGCTGAGTTGACGAGGGCCGGTATCGAACTAAGAATCCTGTGGTTTCTAGCTTAACGCTGAAAAGTAAAGAAATATAAATGCGTTAGCGTTACCTCTGTAAAAAGATAGTCATATATTCCTCTCCGGTTGTGAAGATCAGTGTTCAATCTCAGCATAGGAAGCTAACTTAAAGGCCGCTCTATCAGGCGGCAATTAAGCTAGGTCTAGTTGAACCTCGAATGAGTAAGTTCTCTCTCGGAATTATGGAATGCCAAAATAGAAAGCGATAAGCAAAGCGAGAAATAGGGTGGGGCGGCGACTCCCGGTGAGGGATCAGTGAGGGTAGGGGGGCGGAACAAGACAGAATCGGGCAAATTTGATTCGGGGTTCGAAAAAAAAAAGGAACGGAGAGAAAAATAATGCAAAAGGGTTGCCTCGGGACAAATATAATTACATATTCCTCTCTCATGGTGAAGATCAGTGTTCAATCCCAGCAAAAGGAACTATATAGACAACTAGCTTATATACCGCTCTATCAGGCAGCAATTAAGCTAGATCATGCAAAGGAAAGAAAAGTGCCGTTAGCTGCTGCTGCTCTTAATGATGATGATGAGCAGGAGAAGGAGGAGGAGGAGGGGTAGGAGGAGGATCTATTTAAACAGGTGCTTTTCGTTGACGGTAACATTTAATTTGTCTGATTGGGATGGGGAGTTATATAAATCAACTCTGTTCGGATTCTTGATACTGCACAGAGGACCGCAAGGGTTAGTCGGCACGAGATTGTTATGGATATCCCCGCTGCCGAAGTGACATGATGATGATGATGATGATGATGATCTTTTGTAAAGAAGAAAACTTTTTTATTTAAAAAAAATCGTTGAACAATTTTTAAGCTCTGTACGGACACTGGATGTCGCCTGGATGACTTGTCAAGAGCGATGATAAAAGAGAAAGGCAATCCGTGCTATCACCAAGAGATGCTGCTGCTGCTGTTGATGATGATGATGATGATGATGATTTAAGTAATATTGGACAGGCGCTTTCGTTGCCGGCAACTTTTAATTTCACTAATTGGGATGGGCACTTGTTAGAATCAATTGTTTTGTTTTTCTTGAAAACTCTTTATAAATAAAGGAGTGACTTGATTCCATTCTTACAATTTTCGAAATATAATCTTTTGACAGGTTTAGTGTTGGTTGAATTCTCTTCAGGTTCTTAGAAAATATTCATTTGTCACAATGTGTTTCAAAAATGTAAATTTTCTTCTTTTATTTCTTTATTTGCATGACAAAAACAGATCAAAGTTTGCCCCCTTATCCGACTGTGGTCTTGAATAGGCTGACTGTATCCCCAGTGGAAGGTTATGTCCACCTTCAAAAAGGGTATCCTGGGTATGACTGGGAACTACATCCGAGCTCGTAAGAGTTTTGAGTACCTCTTTGATGCCAATGCCCCTCTCTCTCTCTCTCTCTCTCTCTCTCTCTCTCTCTCTCTCTCTCTCTCTCTCTCATTACGGTCGTCACACTGAAAGTAGTGGTCCCCACTAGATCCCCGAAGTTAAGCAGCAATTAGCCTGTTCAATACTTCATTGGTTTGTTGTTTATTGATTTTAACGCCATATCAACCCGTCTGGGGTTATGTCATGCCTAACGGTTAGGGATTAATACATATGTGTATTTATATTTATACGTTTTAGTAATTGGTTTTAACAATGTGTTAGCATTATTGGGGATTATTTTGTATGGTATTGATTTGTTTCATGTCTATATTCTATGGTATAATTTTATTTCCCTCAAAAAAGAGAGAATATCCTCCATGTTGACATTTTCAAACAGATCTTTCATATTGTTTGCTTTAAAATAACGGTTTCTGATGTGAGCAAAAAACCTGCATTCCATGAATAAGTGTTTAACTGTCAAAGGTGTTTGACATGTTCCACATTGTGGGTGTTGTTCCTGTTTGAGTATATAGGAGTGCGTTAGTCTTGTATGACCAATGTGTAATCGGGACACAATGACTTGTTCCTTCCTAGACTTCCTTAAAGTTGGTCTCCAGCCTCCCAAATTGGGTTTGATTAGGAAGAGTTTATTGTGGATGTTGTTATTCCAGTGTTGTTGCCATTTTGTATGAAGGAATCTATTACTTATAGGTTTCAAATCAGTATATGGTATTTTGAAATTGTCGGGGATCAAATCTAGAGCCGATTTAGCTGCAACGTCAGGTCTTTCATTCCCCCTTACTCCTATATGGCTTGGGATCCAGCATATCACAATCTTCTTAGAGTTAAACATCAAGTCTAATCTATTCAAGAGCTTAATGATGAGAGGGTTTTCCAGTTTTTGTATTTCTTAATGATAGTAGGACAGAGAGTGAGTCTGAGAAGATGATATATATTTGTAGTTATTTTCATAGATTATGTCAAGTGCTAGATCTATCGCACGGGTTTCAGATGAAAAAATGTAACTTTCATTTGGGAGAACTTTTCTTACAATACCTGTTTGAGTCCCATATATGGGCAAAATATACCTATTTGAGATAATGATTTTGAAGTACATTGAATAATGGAGCTCTTAAACCTGGGATAAAGTAATTAAGTATGAAGTGTTTACCTGTTTAAAGTGACTGTATAATTTATTAATACATTGACTCTTAAAACATTGATATTGTAATTATGAAGTCTTTATATGTTTAAAATGATTGTAAACATTTTAATATATTGGCTTTTAAAATATTGATATTACAACTACGTATGAAGTGTTTACCTGTTTAGAGTGACTGTAAACTTTTTTTTAATACATTGGCTCTTAAAACTTTGTTATTGTAAGTATGAAGTTTTTATATGTTTAAAATGATTGTGAACATTTTAATATATCGGCTTTTAAAATATTGATATTACAACTACGTATGAAGTGTTTACCTGTTTAGAGTGACTGTAAACTTTATTAATACATTGACTCTTAAAACATTGATATTGTAATTATGAAGTCTTTATATGTTTAAAATGATTGTAAACATTTTAATATATTGGCTTTTAAAATATTGATATTTTGCAACTACGTATGAAGTGTTTACCTGTTTAGAGTGACTGTAAACTTTTTTTAATACATTGACTCTTAAAACATTGATATTGTAAGTATGAAGTCTTTATATGTTTAAAATGATTGTGAACATTTTAATACATTGGCTTTTAAAATATTAATATTACAACTACATTTTTACCTATTTAGAGTGACTGTGAACATTTTTTAATACATTGGCTCTTAAAACATTCAAATTGTAACTAAGTATGAACTGTTTACCTGTATAAAATGACTGTAAACTTTATTAATACTATTTTACTCCCATTTCTCCACCATGTAAAGTAGGAATCCCCCTGGTCTAATGGCAAACGCGCTATTACGTTCTCTTTTTTACTAATACTCTTGGGAAATGTATGAACCACCAAACCCCTCCAGCAATTAGTTAAACTGTACTTCTACTCTTGTTCGACAACTATGGCTTTGGCATCAAATCTATACATATATATTTACCAACCCCTCCGCACGAGCAGGATGTGACACAAGGTCAATTTCTTAAGTGGAGTTCAACAGGTTTGAATTCGGAGTTTTTCTTCTCCTAGACCAGTTGCCTAACCAAGGTCAAAGAGCCCACTCTGCCCTACTATTTATCGATAGCTGGAGGGAGAGTAAGATTCATACTTTTACCCAAGGGTATTAGCGCTAAGTAAAATGCAATTACCACATCCAGGATTTGAACTCGGGGCAACAAGTCCATTTCCCATGACTTTAACAAATACACCACGCACTTCCATATACATAAATAAAGAACACTGGTGTGTATTTGTATGTCCGGAGGAAACTTCGAAAATAAAACAATAAACAACAAAGAAAATATATACACATTAAATATCCCCAGGGCTTGGTTTTTGAGTAAAAATAATAGAGATTTGATTTATATTCGTGAAGATAATTAAAAAATGAATTTAAATGATAACAGCATGGAATTTTTTTTTCATTTAATATTTTAGACGGTAGACATTAACATTTCTTTTCAGAGTAGCTGATCAATGCAAGGTCTATTTTTTATATAGGGATTTAAATGGGGCATACCACGGGGATTCAATTCACGATTTAGTAATACCTGATCGGCAGGACTAACTTAAGAAACCCCCCTCTACCCAGGCGACGCCGAGTAGCCGCTGCTAGTAACCAGTAAGGGTTGATATGCCATTAAACAAAGAAACCAAATCACCATATGAAAGCACTGTAAAACCAACCAACCAACCAACGATATTTTAAAGTTTTAAAAGCCAATGTATTAATAAAGTTTACAATCATTTCAAATGCAGTGTTTTTAGATTAAATAACCAGCATCCCAGTCAGTTGCAGTAAAAAGAATTTAATCTATGGTTGTCGACGTTATAAATAGCTAAAAAAATATTGAGAAAAAACTCAAAATTTAGATGAATATGTAAGACTGTATTCCTTCAAATTAAAAAACAAAACAGACACACAATTCCGAGAATAGAAATATTGTACCATTTTTAAACTACCAAAAAAGTAAGGCGTCCGTACGAACACTTTGCTATTCGGACATAAAAAGGGAAAACAAAATATATTTCTTGATGGAATTATATTTTTTTAAAATAAAATCATTCAATGGATAACTTCATTATATAACGGTCCTCTCTGACACTTCTCCCCCCAATCCGCAAATGGGTAAGGCCCACTCAGAAAAGAATGTCCAGATATAAAACATTCGGTGGTGAGGTTCCTGGTTGAAGCTTTGGGAATTGTGGAATACGCACACACACACACACACAACATATATATATATATATATATATATATATATATATATATATATATATATATATATGTATATATATATAAGGTATCAAGATTTTTTAAAAACTTTTTGACACACCTTGCATTCTGAAAAAATTAACATACTATCCATTGTTCATTTCTGTCTTGGTAAATATAGCTTCAATCTTGATACTTTTATGACATACCTTATATATATATATATATATATATATATATATATATATATATATATATATATAATATACCAAACTTGTTGGTAAACCCTTGCGGTAAGAAAAAACCCGGTAAATAGTTTGATTGTAAAAAATATACTACCAAACATTACCTGGAGAGAAAAAAAATTTTGAAAAAAATAAAAGACCAAGATAGTCGTACCAACCGAAAATAATCGGTTGATACTATACTATTTGGCCAAAAGAAAAAACAATTTATATGTATATATATATGAAAAATATATATTCATATAAAAAAAACCCGGGATATACTAAAGCTAATAAGTAAAAAGTGCTCAATACTTAAGTAGAGCAAATAATAAAGATAAACCTAATGAGTCAGATATACATACTAAAAGTTTCGCTTAGTGCTCTTCAGGGCACAGATCTTAGCCCTGAAGAGCACTAAGCGGAACTTTTAGTAGGTATATCTGACTCATTAGGTTTATCGTTTTATATATATATATATATATATATATATACTTTCAATAAGAAAGAACCCTCAAAAAACGTCATTTGGTTATTATAAATTCATTTTGACCTGGACTCAATATATTCTGTGAATTCTGTTCGATAAAAATTTAAATGACTGATAACTTTTTCTTACTCATTGAAAGTGTAAATATTGCTTTATATATGATTAATGAATTAGTTTTCATGCATTCAGCTATCTTAGGAATTAATTAAAAAATCCTTGTATAAATCTATAAGTGTGCATTGTGAATGAACAGGGGATTATGAGGATCTAAAATAAAATTATCCCCAACGTACCAGTCAGTTGGATACTTTTAAGTTTATATATATATATATATATATATATATCATAATAATGGTACACAGTAATAACCTACTCGAGTTTCACCATAAGGATCTTCAGGGTTAAATCCACTGGATTAATCAAGATATTGATTAATTCCAGTCGATTGCAAAAAATACACACGTTATTATAATAAATTTGCTCTACTCACGTATTGAGCACTTTATACTTGTTATATTGCTGTCTTATCATTATATATATATATATATATTATATATATTAATATATATAATATATATTATATTATATAATCTCTATTACGCATTTACACATTAATTTGAATGTGTGCAAAACGTCACATTCTATCAATTTATCAATCTATCTATTAGAGGTTTGGTTTAGCTTCTTTGTTTAAGGGCATAGCCACCTTAGCAGGTTATTTAATACCGAATTCATACTTGTAGAAAAAGAGTAGTAG
>CM042172.1:55235908-55245908 GCA_023376005.1 Doryteuthis pealeii | reverse complement strand
TAAGTTCCTTCGTCAATTATAGCAAATGGACGTCTGTTCAGTATCAGTGATTAAGTAGTCAACCAGCCACGCATTATGGCTATTAATTGGCGGAGGAATAAGCCACATGACCTCGCCAGTCTATAAATTTAGGTGGTGTATTGTAGGCCACCCTATATATCGAAATATTCCAACAAGAATGGAGATGCAAAGAAAGAAAGAAAGGGAGAAGAAAAAAAGAAAGGAAGAGAGAAATGAAATTTAAAGAAAGATGGAAAGAAAGAAAAGAAAAGAAATTAAATTTTGACTACTTTTTCTTACCTCTGAATTCAAAAATGTACCCAGTTTTTTTAAATATATAACATCAACTTTTTGAGCTATGGGATATCCTCGATTTTTCTCAAAAACCTTAAGAATTCAGTATCTAACAAATTTGTGTTTATTTTATGGAACTGTTTAAAAATTTACCAATGTAGGAAAATAATAAAAAATTACACTGGGCAACACGACTTTTGTTGAGTTATATCAGACACTTGTTTTCGACTAATTTTTGGACTCAATTTGTAGAGCGTCAAGCCTGAGAACCACAATGTTACTGGTTCGATACCACCCTACGCCAACTCAGTGTATGAGTCGCACAGGGATATGTATGGAAAAGTGAGGAGCCGATGGTAGGTGTTATGTGTTCTTCTCATATTTATTTTTGTAAAAAAAAAAAAATAATGATTCAGTAATGAATTATAAGACTTTTAAAATAGGGGAAGAAATAGGGTAGGGAGTTATTTTACAATCACCATCGTATATTCCGATGTTTTTTTGTTTTTTTTTGTTTTTGTTTTTTTGACTACCCGGTGTAATACCTGTGTAATATTGGGAATTTTCACAGGTCCCATAACTTGGTTTGGTCATGGGGGCGTTTCTCATGTAACCTGTCTTGGTCAGGTGTTGTGAGTTTATTATCGTGCACTGTATGTGTTAGAGTTATTCTGATATAAGATATGCTCTAATTACACACCTAGATTTATAGACTAGCCGAGGTCACGTGAGTTATTCTTGCAATCAATCACTAGCAATAATGCGGGCCTGATAGTGTACTTAAACCCACCATATTTGTCATAATTACAAATGCACTCTTTGCGGACGGGCATAGGGATGCCGGATCTTTACCAATACTCAGGAGGGACTTATACGATTACCAGAGTAACCAAAGGATTCATTATCGAAGGACTCTTTACCAGGAACTGAGAAATCTTTACCAGAGTAACCAAAGGATTCATTATCGAAGGACTCTATACCGGGAACTGAGAACTCTTTACCAGAGGAACCAAAGGATTCATTATAGAAGGACTCTATACCAGGAACTGAGAACTCTTTACCAGAGTAACCAAAGGATTCATTATAGAAGGACTCTATACCAGGAACTGAGAACTCTTTACCAGAGTAACCAAAGGATTCATTATCGAAGGACTCTTTACCAACAACTGAGCACTCTTTACCAGAGTAACCAAAGGATTCATTATGGAAGGACTCTTTACCAGGAACTGAGAACTCTTTATCAGAGTAACCAAGGAATTCATTATCGAAGGACTCTTTACCAAGAACTGAGAACTCTTTACCAGAGTAACCAAAGGATTCATTATAGAAGGACTCTATACCAGGAATTGAGAACTCTTTACCAGAGTAACCAAAGGATTCATTATAGAAGGACTCTATACCAGGAACTGAGAACTCTTTACCAGAGTAACCAAAGGATTCATTATCGAAGGACTCTATACCAGGAACTGAGAACTCATTACCAGAGTAACCAAAGGATTCATTATAGAAGGACTCTATACCAGGAACTGAGAACTCATTACCAGAGTAACCAAAGGATTCATTATCGAAGGACTCTATACTAATAACTGAAAACACTTTAGTAACCAAAGGATTAATTATCGAGGGACTCTTTATCAAGGATCCAATTCTGCGTTAAGGCCAAAGAATAGTCCTTAAAAACGTAACAGTATGACATTAAACAGCATCTAATGGTGAAGTTCCACTTTTGGAGCTCTGGGGAGTGTGGAGTATCCCTTTATCGCCATTTAACCCAGAGTGGAAGTACCTGTTAGGGTCCGATCTATGGGTTACATAGAAAAAATGAGTATTAAAAAACTGAATACCCCCCAAAAACTGAATAAAACAAATCGTCTATGGCATAAAATAACCCAACAAGGGTTGACAAGGCGTAATACCCAACCAAACATCCGACCAACCAGCCAGTGATCACCCCTCTCCACATCTGAAACGCCTGCTTAGGGGCAATGACCGATAGGGACGGGTGGTGAGAGTAAGTCATGGAAATAACTCAGTCAGAGCGACCTGATGATGATGATGATGATGATGATGATTTTTTGTGTAATACTTTCACGACAAAAGAAGAAAAAAACCATTTTTTTTTAGCTCCAACCGTCTTCCATAATTCTCCGTCGACAAACAATCATCATCTCAATCCCAAAATCATTTCTCAGAAATATAAATCTTTTATATATATATATATATATATATATATATATATATATATATATTAGGAAAAGATTGATATTTTTGAGAAATGATTTATTTGTATAATATATATATATATATATTATATATATATATATATATATATATATATATATATATATTAATTTCCAAAACATAACGTGAGATCTCATCGAGGCGTTGCTGGGTCCACTAGGGGTGAAGTCGATGTGTTACCATGGCTATCTACGCCATTACCCTATCTCTGCCTTAAGTTCTAAGCACAGACGTTCTTCCCTACCTCCCTACCACCTACAGATTCTCACCCCCTGGGCAAGCTATAAACCTCTTCTCGTGTCCAAACATCTATATTTATTCTATCGCACTAAAGTAATCGGCCTGTTTCCGGTGATAGCTAACAAAACGTGAGGTGCATACAAACTCGTTCAATTAATGAGACATCCCATATATATATAATATATATATATATATATATATATATATATATATATATATATATGTATGTATATATATATGTATATTTCTTTTCTTTTGACTTTCCTGGCTATTTGTATACATCCCTGTAGTTGATGGGAAAGACAAGATAGCTACATCTGTTTTGTCTGTGTATTTACCCATTCTGACCCCTCCCCAAACCCCTCAAAGCTATTAAATAACCAAAGAATTATTTTTCCTTACAAAGAATAGTTCGGAAAATGTTTTCGAAGCAATTCTAATTTATACTGTATTTGTAAATACGAGGGTAGTCAAAAAGTAATGCCATTTTGTTTAGGACAGGGATAATTACCAACACAAACATGTATCATACATCAAAATGAAGCTGGTCCTTTGTGGATTACACCCCTACTTCTCGTCATGAGTGAGTAAAAAATAATGCCATTTTGTTTAGGACAGGTATAATTACCAACACAGAAACATGAATCATACATCAAAATGAAGCTGGTCCTTTGTGGATCACATCCATACTTCTCCACATAGGTGAGTAAAAAAGAAATGACATTTTGTTTAGGACAGGTATAATTATCAACACAGAAACATGTGTCATACATCAAAATGAAGCTGGTCCTTTTTGGATCACACCCCTACTTTTCCACATAAGTGAGTAAAAAAGAAATGCCATTTTGTTTAGGACAGGTGTAATTACCAACACAGGAACATGTATCATACATCAAAATGAAGCTGGTCCTTTGTGGATCACACCCCTACTTCTCCACATAGGTGAGTAAAAAAGAAATGCCATTTTGTTTAGGACAGGTGTAATTACCAACACAGGAACATGTATCATACATCAAAATGAAGCTGGTCCTTTGTGGATCACACCCCTACTTCTCCACATAGGTGAGTAAAAAAGAAATGCCATTTTGTTTAGGACAGGTGTAATTACCAACACAGAAACATGTATCATACATCAAAATGAAGCTGGTCCTTTGTGGATCACACCCCTACTTCTCCACATAGGTGAGTAAAAAAAGAAATGTCATTTTGTTTAGGACAGGCATAATACAAACACAGAAACATGTATCATACATCAAAATGAAGCTGGTCCTTTGTGGATCACACCCCTACTTCTCCACATAGATGAGTAAAAAAGAAATGCCATTTTGTTTAGGACAGGTATAATTACGAACACAGAAACATGTATCATACATCAAAATGACGCTTGTCCACTGTGGATCGCATCCCTACTTCTCCGCACAGTCACTGTTCCACCTTCGAAGGAGAGCATGTATCCCTGCCCCATAAAATATTGTTGACTGTTCTTTGAGCCACTTCTTCACTACATATTTCATTTCCTTGTCACTGGAATAATGTTTGGCTCTCAAACCCTCTTTCATGGGTCCGAAGAGATAATGGTCTAAGGACGCTAAATCTGGTGAGTATGGAGAATGCGGTAAATTCTGATATATAAACGCCAAGTAAATAACGGTAAATAACCTTTTATCACACATTCAACATACACTAAACATCTTTCATCTTTTACTCAGACAAATTTTCAATGTCCTGAAGAAGGTTTTATCTTTTTAAAAACCGAAATACTTAAGTATCGACATAAAGAGTTTCCATCGTTCATGACATCCTGTCTTTGTTTTCTTTAAAGATCCCCCACACACACACATATATATATATATATATATATATATATATATATATATAATATACTACGAACGTAAATAGATCTAATTAAAGTGGGTGATGTGCTGGACTGCGGCATAGGAGTAAATGAGTTCAAACTCATTATATATATATATATATATATATATATATATATATATATATATATATATACGTATAGATAGAAGGGTATGAAAACACACATTATTAAAATCAAATATATTTTATATCATTTTTATATTTTATATAGTTTTATATTCTAATATATTTTTTATATTTTAATATATTCTTATATTTTATATATTTTTATATTTTATATATTCTTATATGATTTTTATATTCATTTTGACAATATTGTGTGTTTCCATACCCTTTTATCTATACATATACCGTCAGATTCATTTCCTTACTCTTGTTTAGCCTTACATTTAAATAGATATGCCCGCCTAATTAATTATTTATTAATTAATCAACTTTCAAAATTAGGTACTTCAATTAAACACATATTCTCCCAAAAATTGTCGGCTAAAAAAAGCCATATCATAAACACACCGCGTGTGTATTTACTTTCTCATATATATATATATATATTATAATATATATATATATATATAATAATATATATATGAGCAGGGAGGATTGGAGTAAATCCGACAGAATGTATTAAGGACATGTGGAACAAAGGAACAAAATTCAGACAAGTGTATGTAGGAGATATATTTCACTTAGCATTAAGCTCAGCTTCATCGGTCTTTTATTTGATCATTAAAGCATCATACAAGTGTTTTATAGAAGAGAAAGTGGGCGGAAGAGGAGTGGATTAGGGGAAGAAGTCAAGTGGGTGGGACAGCGTTTGTGAAGAGAATTTGAATGGCCTGAAGGAAATCGTTGTAAAGGGAGGGAGATAAAATCAAAAGAGAAGAGAGAGTTAGAAAATACAGTGGGAAAGAGAAAGGGTTCAAAGAGAAAATCAATTATGTCGTCTAATGAGCAAATAGACGACTGATGAAGCTGAGCTTAATGCTTAGCGAAATATATCTCCTACATACACTTGTCTGAGTTTTGTTACTTTGTTCCACATATTTTTACTACACACACACACACACTCACATATATATATATATATATATATATATATATATATATATAGTATAATCTAGGCAAATTATGAATAGAAATGATGCCAATATGGTATTACCATATCCATAAAAAATCTTGCCACTGTAATGAGGGTCCAAAAAATTGTAGGTTATGCCTGAGAGAAATATAATAAGCTTTTCAAAACCAAAAAAATTCCAAAACCAAATATTGGAGTTGGAATCGAGATGCCGTCATGATAGGAAGTATTTGCTTTCCAATTTGACGCCAAATTGAGCCTCGTGACTTATCATCCCCATCCCAGTTTTAGTCACGTTACCCAAAAAAGAATATAAAACATTGAATTGTACAATATTGACTATCTGGGACGTGTGGATGACCAATTCACCTGGCGATCGAAGACGTGAAACTGGGCTATTTTCATAATCGTTAATATATTGTGTGGTTATATATATATATATATATATATATATATATATATATATATATATATATATATATATGGGAGAATATGTGCTTAATTGAAGTCAAACCTAATTTTTTTAAAGTTAATTCATTAATGATTAATTAGGCGGGATCAAACTACTTAAATGTAAGGCTAAACAAATCGAGAAAAATCAATCTCTGTATGTACATTACAGTTAAATCCCGCCTAATTAATCACTAATGAATTAACTTTAAAAAAAATTAGGTTTGACTTCAATTAAGCACATATTCTCCCAAATATTGTCGACTGAAAATAGCCATATTTGTTTACGTTCATATATATATATATATATATATATATATATATATATATATATATTATAAAAGTTTTGTTGAATTGAACAGACAATTCCTGTCTGACAAGTCTTTCATTGATCCGTTCCAATCTTCGGGCCATCCTTCTGGTGTCAGGGTGGAACTGGTATAACAGTCCACCGAAGGTTTCAACACTAGTGCTTTCGGCAATACACTTTGCCATCCTCAGGTGGGAAACGATGGAATAGTTTTCATATCTCTTTTTTAACGAGAACGAGTAGTAGCAAGGAATTAGTGGGAGGTAATAACAATTGGTAGTGGGAGGTTTTGGAATGGTAATAGTTTGAACAAAGTTTGTATAAAAGAAAAAATGCTGCCAAAATACACTTATATATATATATATATGTGTATGTATAATGATAAGTTTATAATTTAAATAAAAGCATGAAAGAATAGTGAAACTAAGAAATTGAATATTCAAGAAATACAACTGATTTATCCGTTTCGTTCGGATTATTTGTGTAAGTGATACTGGTCTAAGAAGATTTATAAGAGGTTACTCTTAACCTGTAACTCTTAACCTGGTTACTCTTAACCTGTTATGAAGATTTATAAGAGGTTACTCTTAACTTGTTATTTATAAGAAGTTACTCTTAATCTGTTATAGTTGTTGAGATCGGGTTTAGAAAGTATGGTAGCTATCTGTTATGAAGATTTATAAGAAGTTACTCTTAACCTGTTATTTATAAAAGGTTACTCTTAACCTGTTATTTATAAGAGGTTACTCTTAACTGTTATAGTTGTTGAGATCGGGTTGAGAAAGTATGGTAGCTAATTTTGATTGATGTTAGCAATTTTTTAAGGTAATGGATTTTCATTAGAAAGTGATTAAGAAAATTATTCACTATATATATATATATATATATATATATATATATATATATATATATTAATGTCATCCACAGATACGTGTTTCGGCGTTTCACACCTCTTCAATGTGGCTATACACAACAACTATCCTTAGCTAGGGTCGAACTCAGACTGACTGTTTGCCAGCCTGATATCTTATCCCCTCGGCCACTGACAGCTGTAGCGAGACTGGTGTTTTTAAACTATTAAATACATAGGTTTGTTTATGTATTTTTACGGTCACAGAAAGATCAAGTTTCCGGGGAAACGATCATTGCTTATATGCTTAGTAGTGAAAGTTTATTTAAATTACTAATTAGAGAGCTCATACCAAATTTTATGGGAGCGCATATTAATGTCATCCAGAGACATGTGTTTCGGCATTTCACGCCTAAAAAGTTACATGGAAGCTGTACAAGGATTTCTGGAAGCAGTACCCCAGGGAAAAAAAACTGTACGATCAACCATTCGGGTAAGATGAACAAGATAAGCTTGTCACCGATTGAAAAGCAGGGATGAACTCAAAAGTGACGTTCTACTATGGACAAACCTGAGTGGGTAGACCAGTAAAAACTTATATCCTGGATACTGGATGCTGCACAGAAGACCGACCAAAGAAGCTTATCTTAGTTAAACTAAGGAGTGATATAACAAATAAAAAGAGCTCAATACGTTAGTAGAGCAAATTTATTGTAATACTTGTAACTGTATATATATATATATATATATATATATATATGCAAAAAGGAATGACTTACCGGTGAAAATATTGGGTTGATCTCAATATTTGCTTGGTACAAGTTTTACCTGGATAAGTTAGCGTTATAACAAATGTAAAGTGCTCAATACGTAAGTAGAGCGGATTTATTATTATAGTGTGTACAGAAATTACTTACTCGAGTTTCACCATAAGGATCCTCAGGGTTAGATCCACTGAATTAATCAAGATATTGATTAATTCGTTTATTGGTAATTAATCAATATCTTGATTAATTCTGTGGATTTAACCCTGAAGATCCTTATGGCGAAACTCGAGTAGGTTATTTCTGTACACACTATAATAATAATAATAATAATAATAATAATAATAACGGATCATCTTATCCCAGCAAGAAGGCCAGACCTAGTGTTGATAAACAAAAAAGAAAGAACATCTCAACTGCTGGATTTTGCAGTTCCAGCAGATCACAGGGTAAAGCTAGAGGAAAATGAAAAAAATGGACAAATATCTGGACCTTGCCAGAGAACTGAAAAAGTTATTGATTATGAAAGTGAAAGTTATACCAATTGTAGTTGGTGCACTTGGAAGGGTCCCAAAAGGATTGGAAAAGGGTTTGAAAAGTTTGGAAATCAGAGGAAGAATTGAAACCATTCAGAACACTGCACTGCTGCAATCTGCCAGAATACTCAGAAGAGTCCTGGATACCTGAGGAGACTTGCTGTCACTCAGACTCCAGTGAAAACTCAAAAGGAGTGAATATATATATATATATATATATATATATATATATATATATATATATATATATATATACTTTTTTTGAAGACTCCTCAGAACAATGTCTCCATCTTCGTTATTATTTGTGAAATATTTTATCTAGCATATTGTAAATTTTTGTTAAGATTTAATCTTTTCAACACTTGCCATCTTGTTTAGTGTCTAATTCTCTAAGGTTTTATCTGTTCTTTTGTGATAAGTTCTTGATAACCTCCTACTATCCTTATCTTGATTGTTGTTTAACTCTCAAAGTTAGAAGAAAAAAAACTACGTTCTGGTTAGTAAATTCATTCCCTTTCATTCTTCTTCTTCATCTTAGATTTTTTAATTCTTCGTTTTCTTTGTTACTATATTAATTTCCTTCCTTTCGTTTTCTTCTTCTTTACTTTTTACGGTTTCTTTCTTTCTTTTTCTTCTTCTCCTTCCTTTTTTTCTTTTGTAGATCGGTTTCTTCTTTTTTTATCTCATTCTCCTCATCCTTCTTCTTCTTCTTCTTCTTCTTCTTCTTCTTCTTCTTCTTCTATTCCACTTCGTTGGATTTCTTCTCTTTTTCCTTCATTCTTTCTTTCTTTGTTAAGTTTTTCTTCTTTACTCCCACTTCTTTTATTTTCTATTTCATTTTTACTTTTTCATCTCCCCCCACTTCTCTCCTTTTTCTTTACATATTCTACTTCTTTGCCTCTCACTCTTCGCCTTTCCCTTCTTCCTTCTTTCTTTCTTTCTTTCTTTCTTTCTTTCTTTCATTTATTCTTCTTTTCACCTTCCTTCCCTTCTATTTCACTTTTTCTTTTTCATCTTCTTCTTTGAATTTCTTTCCTCTATTTTTCTTCTTTTATCCCCCTTCTATTATTTTGTGTTTTATTTTTTTATAATTTTCAATCTCCTCCTCTTCCTCCTTCTTCTTCTTTACATATTCTATTTCTTTAGCATTCTTTTTTCCTCTTTTATTTCCTTCCTTCTTTCTTTCTTTCTTACATTTCTTCTTTTCACCCTTCTCCTCTTCTTTTCAATTTCAATTTCTTCTTTTCATTTTCCTTTCCTCCTCCTTCTTTCTTCCTTTCTTTCTTTCTTTCGATATTTCTTACATTTCTTCTTCTTCTTCTTCTTCTTCTTCTTCTTCTTCTTCTTCTTCTTCTTCTTCTT
>CM042172.1:55225908-55230908 GCA_023376005.1 Doryteuthis pealeii | reverse complement strand
TGAGTTGTTCTTTGCATAATATCCCGAAGAAGGTTTCTAAAACCGAAACGTTATAGCATCGACATTAACATCAAGAATGAATATCTATCCTTTTGTTTTAGCGTAGTTGTGTTGTTGGTCGCATAATATCCAGAAGAAGGTTTCAAAAATCGAAACTTTATAACGTCGACATGAACATCCAGAATAAATATTCATCCTTTTGTTTTAGTGTAGTTGTGTTGTTGGTCGCATAGTATCCTGAAGAAGGTTTCAAAACCGAAACGTTATAGCATCGACATTACCATCAAGAATAAATATTCATCTTTTTGTTTTAGCGTAGTTGTATTGTTGGTCGCATAATATCCTGAAAAAGGTTTCAAAAACCGAAACGTTATAGCGTCGACATTACCATCAAGAATAAATATTTATCCTTTTGTTTTACCGTAGTTGTGTTGTTGGATGCATAATATCCCGAAGAAGGTTCCAAAAACCGAAACGTTATAGCGTCGTCATTACCATCAAGAATAAATATTCATGTTTTGGAACATGTCATGGTGTGTCTCTATTTTTCCACACACACACCATATATATGAGGAAGATTTCAATATCAAATTATATGATTTTACCTTGCCTTTTTACGAAGTAAGGTCAGTTTTTAAAATGAAGTTGTGGTCGTTGAACCCGTGTTTAGATAAAAACAATTTGCCACTAGTATTAATAGAGAAAGACGCTTAGATGTTTTGAAGAAATTCGTTTGATATTGTTCCAGACGTAGGCGGATAAACATTTCTCGAATACCAGTTTCAGGGTGACCCTAAGTATTTAGACACAGATCCACTTATTTTTAAGGCATGTTGTACTAAAGTCCTTCTACTAAGCCGATATATTACTAATGCCTTTTCTACTGACTCTTGGGTAATCCCCCTCTCTCTCTCCCCCCGTCTCTCTCTCTCTCTCTCTCTCTTTCTCTCTCAGCCGTGTTCTTTGAAGAACGTGAAAGCACCGATAGTCGCAAAAGTTGGTCAACTTCAGTTTCCATGCGTTCTCGTTTAAATAGAACTTATCTTGCTATTACGTCGCTACCAATATTATCCTAAGTCGCCTAAACTGTTTTGACCTCAACACGCGTACAGTGCTAACTCCAGTACACACACACACACACACACACACACACAGACAGATATATATATATATATATATATATATATATACATATAATTATATATATATATATATATATATATATAATCAATTCCCACCTGTCCGCTGAGGCGTTAGAATGCACCGACTGCACCTCTTCATAGGGGTAAGAATCCCATAATGGGGCCACCTGTTGGCCGTGGGTGGTGACCCGTGATGCTTAAAGACAGAACCCAGGTGGATGAGCAGTTCATGACTTGCAATATACCACTTTGGCCCTATCTAGACGGGCGGTCGGAGAGGCCCCCTTCGATCAATCGGTCGGTCATGTCAAGCCCTAGCACCTATATGATTTTCCCAACCATATTGCCGTCATAGCAAGCCCCAACCACTTTTTATCATATGGGTGCTAGGAGGCGGTGACTGAGGGTCTACATGTCCTGGGAATGACGTTAAACTCTATCTGATGGTGAGGTTCCAGTTTTGGAGGTTTGAGGAATGTGGTGCACCCCTTCATCACCATTGCTCCCTGGTCCACTCTGACCTGGAGTGGTAGTACCTGTTAGGGTCCCATTTATGGGTTAAATAGAAAAACATGAGTTGATAGATAAAATTGTATTATGCATTAAGAATGAATTTATTTTACAACTTTGTCGGCATTAAATGACCCACCGAGGTTGATATGCCGTAAAACAAACAAACCAAAAACCAAATAATTATTTCACTCCATTCGAGATTTTCACATCCTCCTTAGTCGGTAGTTTACTGGAGGCTGAGTGACAGCAAGTCTCCTCAGGTCTCCAGGACTCTTTTGAGTATTCTAGCCGATCTCAAAAGTGCTGTAGCCTGGATGGTCTCGATTCTTCCTCTGATTTCCTGTTCATCCAGATTCTTTTACAGACCCTATCATTACTATTATTGAGATTCGTTGTCTGTCTATCTTGAACCGAAGCCACGTCAGTGCTAACGTCACAATACCCTCTTGAGTTGCGTAAGTTTATCAATGAGTATTTAATCTATAGTAAAAACATTATCAATGCATAGAATAAATCAAATTTATTAACGATGTCTCTATGAAAATCTGAGTTAGATTTACCTCAAGACAGCCCATTTTATTAGTGAATTTAATTTCTTGCAATGTGTCTTAAATATCTCTAAGAAATAAAGGTTTACATTATATATAATGTGGTTAATTTTCGGATTGGTTTTAACAAAACCGGATTTAATAAATAATTACTTGGTATTATTGATCTCTAATAATATTGTTTTATTTTCGAACGTATTAAAATCAATGTTATGAATGATTTTATATAGAAAGCAATTAAAATCTAATTATAATAAGTGTAATCTTTTTATATGCGTTCTTATTTAATTTCGTTAGTCCTTTTAACTCATCACCCAATATTGCACACTTCTAATCAAATTCTAAAATCTCCTTATATTCTTCTAATTTCTTTTTTTGTGATGTATTAGGTTGGATTGTTCTCTCTCTCTCTCTCTCTCTCTATCTCTCTCTCTCTCTCTCTCTCTTCTCTCTCTCTCTCTCTCTCTCTCTCTCTCTCTCTCTCTTCTCTTTCTTCTTTTTCTATCTCTTTCTATCTTTCTCTCTCTTCGCTTCTCTTTCCTTCTCTTTATATATTTCCCTCTCTCTCTTTCTCTCTCTCTCTCTCTCTCACACACACACACTCCTTCTCTCTTTCTCTCACTTTAACTCTATCTCTATCTCTCTCTCATCTTTGTTCTTGTAAATTATGAAACACGGAGACATAATTTCGTGTACACGTAATTTTATTATTCATTTCCCCGATAGCATCATATAGCGCTAATACCCTTGGGAAATATATGAATCGACATATTCTCTCTCTCCCAGCTATGGGAATTAGATAGTTGAACAGACCGGGCCAGGAGAAGAGAAACCCTAAATTCAAACCAGTTATACTCAGCTTGTGTTGAATTCTGCTCGTGGAGGCGGAGGGGTTGGGTAAATACATACATTCATCAGCACATTGCGATCAGTGGGTTCCGACTAGAGGACTAAGTGGCCAGTTCGATACCGGTCCCCGCCAACTCGGCGTATGCGTAGCAGATATTGGTTAATCCGATCGGTACGGTAAATTGGGGACCTGATGATAGGTGTGGCGCTCCACCTCAGCAAAAATATCCCTGGTGTTGGATTATTTCGTGATATATGGAGGTGCGTGATCTAATGGTTAGAGTCGTAGGAAATGGACTCCTCGACCTGAGTTCAATTCCTGGCCGAAGCTGTTTGGATTTCACATAGCGCTTGGGAAAGGTATGAATCCAATTTTCCTGCTTCACCAACAGTCCTAAAATTGTCACACCCGGTCTAGCGCTAGTGTAAAGGGAATATACTCCCTCGGTTTCCGGTTGATACCGCCAATAGGCCATTCTACCAAAAAGAAAAGATAATGCTAGGGACGGATGGCGTGAGAAAGTCAAAGGAATCCGTGCTGTCGGCAGGCCTTGATCCTGTGATGATGATGATGGAGGTTTGAGCCGAGTCGGCTTAATTAAGAATGCATCAATGGAACCTCCCTTACATTGTGCTTTGGCTTACCAAGAGTACTAGGGGCGGATGGCATGAAAAAGTCAAGGGAATCGGTGCTACAGGCAAGCCATGATGATGGTGATGTTGATGATGATGGGGGTTTGAGTCGAGTCGGGTTAACTAAGGATACTTCAATGGAACCTCCCTTATATTGTGCCATGACTTACCCTCTGTGCCAAGTTTTCAAATCAAGAATACTAAAGAAGCAAAGCGGACGCCGGAATCTTTGGGAACTTTCTTTTAGGGAACAAGATCGTTTGGAACGGTGCCAATATTCCAACGTGTCAGTTCCAAGAGAAGCCATTCATCACAATGACGATTCTTGAATTAGATACTTCGAATCTTTTATCTTGTCGACTATAATAGCAGCTTCGGGATATCTAAATAGCGTCGTAAAGAGCTGTCTACCCATAGATAGCTCGGAATAACGACACCTTTAATCGAGTAACTCTTTCAAAGAATATACACACAATTAATTTTCTTTTTAAGACTCTGAAATGTGGGGCAAAATTATTTCATCTCAGAATCACAAGGTTATTTTTAACTCTTACGATATAATCAACAATACTGGGTATAATGAAATGAAAAGTAAAGAAAGTGTCCTGTTGGGGGTCCCTAGAGTACGCTGCTTCTATCCCCTATGGAAGGGTAAGATCTCTACCCTCAATAAGGGTGTCCTGGGCATGAGACTAAATGTGGGTGAAATTATTTCATCTCAGAATCACAAAGTTATTTTTAACTCTTACGATATAATCAACAATACTGGGTATAAGGAAATGAAAAGTAAAGAAAGTGTCCTGTTGGGGGTCCCGAGAATACACTGATTCTATCCCCTATTGAAGGGTAAGATCTCTACCCTCAATAGGGGTGTCCTGGGCATGAGACTAAATGTGGGTGAAATTATTTCATCTCAGAATCACAAAGTTATTTTTAACTCTTACGATATAATCAACAATACTGGGTATAATGAATTGGAAAGTAAAGAAAACGTCCTGTTAGGGGTTCCGATAATACGCTGCTTCTATCCACTATTGAAGAGTAAGATCTCTACCCTCAATAGGGGTGTCCTGGGCATGAGACTAAATGTGGGGCAAAATTATTTCATCTCAGAATCACAAGGTTATTTTTAACTCTTACGATATAATCAACAATACTGGGTATAATGAAATGAAAAGTAAAGAAAGTGTCCTGTTGGGGGTCCCTAGAATACGCTGCTACTATCCCCTATTAAGGGTAAGCTCTCTACCCTCAATAGGGGTGTCCTGGGCATGAGACTAAATGTGGGGCAAAATTATTTCATCTCAGAATGACA
>CM042172.1:55200908-55215908 GCA_023376005.1 Doryteuthis pealeii | reverse complement strand
GACTTCAACAAGGTTCATTTCTCTATCTCCAGTTATAGTAATACCTCCCCCCATATATATATATATATATATAATATACCGCTCTCCCATAAAAAGGGATGGTGCAACCTCTGGTGGCCTTTACACACACACACACACACACACACAAATATATATATATATACGTGTGTGTGTGTGTGTGTGTGTGTGTGTGTGGTATATTAAGAAAATTTAAAAAAAAACACAGGTTTAAATAAATTGAGTGGCGAGTTTATTGGCCGACGCTGCAGTGTTTCGATCTATTAATTAGATCATCTTCAGGGCATAATTTTTTTTTGTCACAGAATAACGAGAAAAGCAAGCAATAGTCCTTGTTTATCAATCTGTTCAAAATTTGAAATCTGAAGAAAGGACTCTGAAAAATGAACGGTTTGAAATGTGACGTCAAATATTCTCTTTTACGGTGTGAGTATGAGAGTGTATATATATATAATATATATATATATATATATATATATATATATGTGTGTGTGTGTGTGTGTGTGTGTGTGTATTCATCAGTTAAAATCCTCCTCCTTGGTTGTAGGTGACGAAGGCCGAGTGGTTAACGAGCTTGATGATGAATCAATCAGATTTCCATCCCGGTATGAGGTGGCCTGCAAAGGTCTAGCCACACTGAAGTGACGTGATACTTCAAAAACAAGGTGTCTGTGGATGACTATACATACATGTGTGTATGCATGTGAGATACAATGTAAATTAGCTTTTCGACATTATATATATATATATATATATATATATATATATATATATTGATGGGAAAGGTGCTTTATACATAAAACAATACAAACCATCCTTAACAACAAAATTATTTTCCAGTGCATTACACACATTTAAAATGCCTATAGCACCTTTCCCATCAATTCTCCTCCTTCCAGCCTCCACATCTATTAAATATATATATATATATATATATATATATATATATATATATATATGAGAAAATGGCTTAAATACCGGTCACATTAGCAGTTAAATATTTATTTCCACCGATATATATAAATACAAATATATATAAAAAAAACAAAATTTATTTGGCATAAAATAACCCAAGAGTTGACATGCCATAAAATCCAACCAACCAACCAACCAACCAACCAACTCTTATACATGAACAAACTAGGAATGCGTGGTGTAATGGTTAAAGTCATGGAAAATAGACTTATCGCCCCGAGTTCAAATCCTGGACGTGATAATTGCATTTCACTTAGCACTAATACCCTTGGGAAAGGTATGAATTCTACTCTCCCTCGAACTATGGATAAATAGTAGGGCCGACTGGGCTCTTTAACCTTGGTCAGGCAACCGGTCTTAGGAGAAGGAAAAAAATTTAAACCTATTGAACTCCGCTTAAGAAATTGTGTCACATCCTGCTCATACGGAGGGGTTGGTATATATATATATATATATATATATATATATATATTTATTTATTTTACAAAGTTTTCACAGATCAATGTTCATTATTAACAGCGACCCAGGTTTCATGCTAAATAGCAATCATCAGGCTGTTCTGGAGTTCTTTACTTAATGTCTCCACAAACGAACTCCAACAAACACCATAGGATCTTGCTCGACAACCTGATGATTGCTATTTAGCATGAAACCTGGGTCGCTGTTAATAATGAACATTGATCTGTGAAAACTTTGTAAAATAAATAAATATTAGCTCTTACAATTTGTGATTGAGCACTGTATTTTCTTTGTTTAATCACAAAAAAATTTTGTTTTTACATATACCTATATATATATATATATATATATATATATATATATATATGAGGGCATGGATTTTTATAGACAGATTATCGATCATATCGAAATCTGATCTCTCTGATAAGAGAGAATTCTTCCAAGAAGTTATTATCATTCCGAGGCCAGAGTAGAGCGGGTTGTAGTGTTGTCCAATGACAGAGAAAGAGAAAAAGAAATTTGAGTTCAATGATAAGCTAAAACGATGATTCTTCAAAGCCATGGTTGTATAAGTACTACTGTAAGGCTGCACCACTTGGAACCTAGCAAAGTCTCTAAACAATAAAATAGATGGGAGTGGCACAAGGATGATGCGTGCGGTTTTAAACAAATCGTGGAAAAAACACACCACAAAAAAGCAGCTGTACGAGCACGTGTCCCCATCCAACAAACTATCTGAATAAGATGAATAAGACATGCTGGATACTTACACAAGTGGACACCAAACGTCCCTGTTGCTCATTGCTCCTGATAGGTCTTCTGTAATATATATATAAGTGTGTGTGTGTGTGTGTGTGTGTGCGTGTGTGTGTGTGTGTGTAAAAAAAAATATATATATATGTAAAAATGGAAATTGGAAATGAATCCGACAATATGAGGAAGAATGAATAAAGAAAAGAAAGAACAGAATGGATAATAAAAGATTAATTTAATCAATATCACTTACACATGTGTTTCGGTCAGTTCATCTGTGTGAAAATATTCTGCACACGGAGAAGGTTCAACCTTCATCAGAGTGAAATTTTATTTTGAATGATAAAATTCGTTGGGGAAAAATTCTCTTCAAACATTTCTAAATATTCTCCGTTTTTCCCCAACGAATTTTTTCATTCAAAATAAAAGGTCGAATCTTCTCTGTATGCGAAATATTTTCACACAGATGAACTAACTGAAACACATGCGTAAGTGATATTGATTAAATTCATATTTTATTATCCATTCTGTTCTTTCTTTTCTTTATTCATTCTTCCTCATATATATATATAATATATATATATATATATATATATATATATATGTAAGTGTATTCCTGTGTATGTGCGTGCGTGCGTGTCTGTGGGTGGGTGTGTTTGTGGTGCGCTTTTAGAAATAAATTGTATTCCCCCTGTATCTTTACGCTGTATCTTTCCGCATCATGACTGAAATGGGAAATAAGCCCTCTTTTGCGATCTGGAGTAAATCACCTGCGAAAAGCTATTTACACATTCAAACCGGTTGGTCCATTTACGGTTTAATTTCAAATACAATTTACATCCAACACACTCGCACTGATTTGCACTAATGGATTTATTCGACTGTTGGTTTCACTTTACGAAATATCCATTTCCGGTAAGCTCACCAGTCGAAAATCCACACAAGACTCAGGGACAAACAAGAAATTGAAATCGACGTTCTACGCTTGGAGGGCTGGAAAGCAGACCGGCAAAATTATAAAACTGGGATTTTACAGTTGCTTAAGCAACTGGTCTAGGGAAGAAAAAAAAAACTAAGTTTAAAATACGAGCTTTGTTAGTATTATTTGGATTATTCGGACTATTGTCCTCATCTTCATCGTTATCTATACAACGTTTCGGTCGATTGAAATCGACGTTCCACGCTTGGAGGGCAGGAAAGCAGACCAGCAAAATTATAAAACTGGGATTAAAGAGTTGCTTAAGCAACCGGTCTAGGTGAAGGAGAGAAAAACTAAGTTTAAAATACGAGCTTTGTTAGTATTATTTGGATTATTCGGACTATTGTCCTCATCTTCATTGTTATCTATACAACGTTTCGTTATACAAAGGGGAGTATTATGTTGGAAGACCCGAAACTCCCTATGGAACCAGTTAATAACATAACTGACGACGCTGCCCTGCGCTGATTAGTCAGGCGTATCTCGAACAACACCTTACTGTCAGCAACAAGGATAAACTAACTTCCGAACCTTGATATCCCATTAAACAAACAAATGGAAAGCTACAAATAGTTATGATTATAATCAAATTCTTTCTGAAATAATATGATTACAATTAAACATTTCCAAATGAATAACATTTTGGCATTAAATGACCCATAAGGAATTGGTATGCTGTTAAATGAATCAAAATTATGATTGCAATCAAACATTTACAAATGAATCAAATTTTGGCATTGAATAACCCATAAGAAGTTGATGTGTCGTTAAATAAATAAACAAACTAAAACTATAAAAACAATGATTACAATCTAACATTTCCAAATGAATCAAATTTTAGCATTAAATAACACATAATGAATTGGTATGCCGTTAAATGAATCAAAATTATGATTGCAATCAAACATTTACAAATGAATCAAATTTTGGCATTGAATAACCCATAAGAAGTTGATGTGTCGTTAAATAAATAAAACAAACTAAAACTATAAAAACAATGATTACAATCTAACATTTCCAAATGAATCAAATTTTAGCATTAAATAACACATAATGAATTGGTATGCCGTTAAATGAATCAAAATTATGATTGCAATCAAACATTTACAAATTAATCAAATTTTGGCATTAAATAACCCATAAGAAGTTGATATGCCGTTAAACAAATAAAACAAACTAAACCTAATATAATTGATCTGGAGGGAACCGACGCTTGCAGCGTGATTTGATTGGAACTTTTTAATAATTTTTATTCAAATATAAAATTTTATTACCATAACACGTTTTTTTCTCTCTTTTTGTTTTATTTTAGCATCTTTCTATCTTTCACGATTTCTAGTCCTCTCTCTCTCTCTCTCTCTCTCTCTCTCTCTCTCTCTCTCTCTCTCTCTCTCTCCTATTATTCCTTTTTTATCTTTCTTTCTTTCTCTTCCTCTTATTCTCTTTTCATCCTTCTTTCTATCGTTTTTAATATTTCTTTTTGCGTTTTTATTTTCTTTCTGATAAATTTTTATTTATTTATCAATCAATATTACGATGGAAGCGCGTGGTGTAATGGTTAAAGTCATAGGAAATGGACTCGTCGCCCCGAGTTCAAATCCTGGACTGTGATAATTGCATTTCACTTAGCGCTAATACCCTTGGGAAAGGTATGAACCCTACTCTCCCTTCAGCTATGGGTAAATAATAGGGCAGATTGGGCTCTTTAACCTTGGTTAGGCAACCGGTCTAGAAGGATGAAAACTCCAAATTCAAACCTGTTAAACTCCGCTAATGGTATACATATA
Organism: Doryteuthis pealeii; assembly: GCA_023376005.1. Classification (NCBI taxonomy): domain Eukaryota; kingdom Metazoa; phylum Mollusca; class Cephalopoda; order Myopsida; family Loliginidae; genus Doryteuthis; species Doryteuthis pealeii. Next base: position 55,210,937 of record CM042172.1, on the reverse strand, counting down.
TTTACCAACCCCTCCGCACGAGCAGGATGTGACACAAGGTCAATTTCTTAAAGCGGAGTTTAACAGGTTTGAATTCAGAGTTTTTCTTCTCCTAGACTTGTTACCTAGCCATAGTTAAAGAGCCCAGGATCCCCTGCTATTTGCGCATAGCTGGAGGGAGAATTGGATTCATACCTTTCCCAGGGGTATTAGCGTCATGTGAAATGCAAATAGCTCCGCCCAGGAATTGAACTCGGAGCGACGAGTCCATTTCCTACGACTCTAACAATTTTTCTTTCTTTTATATCTCTTACGTTATATCTCTTTTCTTTTCACTTTTGATATATATCTTTATCTCTTTTTCACCTCTTTCAACTCTCTTTCATTCTCTATATCGTTTTCTCCCTATATATGTCTCATTCCCCTCTCTCTCACACACACTCTTTCCTTTTCCCTCTCACTCCATTCTCCCTCCTTACTTTGTACCTCTGCAATTCTCTTCTCTTCTCTTAATATCCCTTATATCTTGTTATGCATCTCTCCCTCTCTCTCCTTTCCCCTCCTCTTTTATTTCTATTTCTCTCTTTCCTCACCTCTTTATATCTCTTTCACATCTCTTTACTTCTATTTCTCTCTCTCTCTCTCTCTCTCTCTCTCTCTCTCTCTCTCTCTCTCTTAGCCTCTTTTAAATCTTATATCTTTTTATATCTTTCTCTCTTCTTTCTTTCTCTTTATATCTTTTTCTATCTTTCTATCTCTCTCTCTCTTTCCTTCTCTTGTATCTCTCTCTCTCTTTCTCTCTCTCTCTCTCTCTCTCTCTCTCCTCTCTTTCTTTCTCTTATATCTTTTTCTATCTTTCTATCTCTCTCCTCTCTCTCCTCTCTCTTTCCTTCTCTTTGTATCTCTCTCTCCCTCTTTGCCTCTTTTTCCTTCTCTTTATATATTTTTATATCTTTCTCTCTCTCTTTCCTTTTCTTTATATCTTTTCTATCTCTCTATCTCTTTCCTTCTCTTTGTATCTCTTTGTATCTCTTTATCTCTCCCCCCCTCTCTCTCTCTCTCTCCCTCTTTGCCTCTTTTTCCTTCTCGTTTATATCTTTTTATATTTTTCTCTCTCTCTTTCCTTTCTTTATATCTTTTTCTATCTCTCTATCTCTTTCCTTCTCTTTGTATCTCTTTGTATCTCTTTATCTCTCTCTCCCTCTCTCCCTCTCTCTTTGCCTCTTTTTCCTTCTCTTTATATCTTTTTATATCTTTCTCTCTCTCTTTCCTTCTCTTTGTATCTCTTTATCTCTCTCTTCGCCTCTCTTTCATTCTCTTTATCTCTCTCTCTCTCTCTCTCTCTCTCTCTCTCTCTCTCTCTCTCTTTTCATTCTCATTGTATCTCTTTATATCTGTCGGTCCCTCTCACTCTCTTCGCCTCTCTTTCCTTCTCTTTATCTCTCTCTTCTTCTCCTTATATCTTTCTCTATCTATCTATCTCCCTCTTTGTCCCTCTTTCCTTCCCCCTCTCTCTCTCTCTCTCTCTCTCTCTCTCTCTCTCTCTCTCGCTCTCTCTCTTCGCTCCCTCTCCTACTTTCTCACGTTTCGTCCCCCTCTCCCTCTGTTTGTTTGTCTGTCTGTTCGTCTCTCTCTCTCTCTCTTTGTTTGCTATCACACAACGGCTTAGATGACTGAGCCGGTGTACAAATAAAATAAAAAACAAAGAAATATTTCGAGACAATACGCAAATGTTATTAAAATAATAAAAAAAAATATTTTAAAATTTTTAATGCTCCCTAGTATTTTGGGCCTTATTTAATAATTAGGCTTGGCTACGAAAAGATTTACGAGGTAAACGTCGAAATAAATAAATCTGATTAGTTTCATAAATGTCAAACTCGAATCTCTCGTTGGCAATGTGGAATAAAAATGGGTAAAAAGCCAACAACACAATACGAAGTGTGTGAACAGATCTCAGTCTTACTTGTATCATTGCTAATTAGGGGTAATAGGACGTGACTTGAGAACAAGACATATCAGGTGGTTTTCTAAACATTATAATTAATATATATATAATATATATATATATATATATATATATACATATATATGTATGTATATATATATACGCATATATATATATATATATATACACATATATATATGTATATATATATATACATATATATATGTGTATATATATATATATATATATATGTATATATATATATATATATATGTATATATATATATATATATATATGTATATATATACATATATATATATATATATATATATATATATATATTATATATATATACACATATATATATATATATATTATATATTATATATATATGTATATATATATATATATGTATATATATATATATATAATATATATATATGTATATATATATATATATATATATATATATAATTGTAATGTCCGTGGGATCTAAAAAGGGATATTTAAGAATGTGGGGACCATTAAAAGAATCACAACGTGCAGCTTGAAACTAGAGATAGAGGAGAGGGGGAAGAAACAAACAACAAACGAACAAGATAGATTGATTGATAGAGAGATACTAGCATATAAAACGTAAAGGATAGATAGATACATAGATAGATACCAACATAATGATAAATAGTTATAGATAGATAGATAGATAGATAGATACTAACATAATGATAAATAGTTATTGATAGATAGATAGATAGATAGATACTAACATAATGATAAATAGTTATAGATAGATAGATAGATAGATAGATACTAACATAATGATAAATAGTTATTGATAGATAGATAGATACTAACATAATGATAAATAGTTATTGATAGATAGATAGATAGATAGATAGATAGATAGATACTAATATAATGATAGATAGATAGATTGATAGATAGATTGATAGATACCAATATAATGATAGATAGATTGATTGATAAATAGATTGATAGATACCAATATAATGATAGATGATTGATAGATTGATAGATACCAATATAATGATAGATAGATTGATAGATTGATAGATACCAATATAATGATAGATAGATTGATTGATAAATAGATTGAAAGATACCAATATAATGATAAATAGTTATTGATAGATAAATTGATAGATACCAACATAATGATAAATAGTTATAGATAGATAGATAGATAGATAGATAGATAGATAGATAGATACCAACATAATGATAAATAGTTATAGATAAATAGATAGATAGATAGATAATGATAAATAGTTATAGATAGATAGATAGATACTAACATAATGATAAATAGTTATTGATAGATAGATAGATACCAACATAATGATAAATAGTGATAGATAGATAGATATATAGATACTAACATAATGATAAATTGTTATAGATAGATAGATAGATAGATAGATAGATAGATAGATAGATACCAACATAATGATAAATAGTTATTGATAGATAGATACGAACAGATTGAGAAATAGATAGATAAGAAATACAACACCACTGCTTTACACCAAATGTTTCTAGGAAAAAAGAAAGAGAGAGAGAGACAGAGAGAGACAGACAGACAGAGAGATAGTATGTGTGAGGAGAGTGAGAGAGAGAGAGACGAACAAGATGGATTGATAGATAAGTAGAGGTTGGTAAATAAATGAATACGAATAGACATGCATATACAAATGCACACAGGCACACGCACACACGCACACACACAGCTATATATGTGCGAGCGAGTGTGAGAGAAAGAGAAAGAGGGGATAGGGAAAATATGGAAAAAATATATTCAGAGGATGGTTATTTATGAATGAATAAATACACCAAATTAATACATAATAACTTATACATTCCATTAACTAGCAATATATACATAAAAGAAAGATGAAATTGAAAGAAATTGAGCGATTGAAACAACCGGAAATCCATTCCTCTTCCGCGTGGCGTCTAAACAACCCACGCGACGCATGTTTATAACGTCCAAAACAAACAAAAAACACACAAGACCGCGTCGCATTTCAAAAATAGTCTCTGAAGATGGAAGACTTCGAAATTTGATCAGACACTAGACATTATTTATTTACTTTATAGCCTTGTAATTTGTTTCAATATAAATAATAATACATACTTAACAATATGCTATACACAGCCAATATAAATACTATTATATATGTTACTTTTGAAGTTATCGGAGTGTAATGTATAGAACAAAGCGTTAAACACTTCATCATGATTAAAAGACATACTTTCACTGATATCCATAGCAAAAGGTTGTTTAGATTTGTTTGTTAGGCATATCAACCTCAGTGGCTTTTATGCGTACAAGTTGAAATTGAAAATACAATTCTAATGAATAATACAATTTCTTTATAATACTTTTTCTATTTCACCCGTCGAGGAGGACCCTAATCAGGTTACTACCCACTCGGGGTCAGATGGACCAGACAATAGTGATGAAGGGTGCTCACAATCCCCAAACCTCCAAAACTGTAACCACATCAGATAGAGTTTAACTTCCCCAGCTTCACACCTTCCTCTAGCACCATATAAATAAAAGGTGGTGGGCTTGCCATGAGGGCATAGGGTTGGGAAAATCATATAGGTACTAGGGCTTGACGTGACCAGCCGATTGATCAGAGGGGCTTCCGACCACCCGTCTGCCCAAATAGGGCAAAGTGAATATTGCAAGTCATGAACTGCTCATCCACCTGTTCTTTTCCTTAAGCACCACGGGTCCGACTCCCACGTCCAAAAATAGCCCATTAGGGGAGTCTTACCCCCTCCTGCAGACCGTGCAGTTGGTGCATTCTAAGCCGCGGCCTCGGCGACAGGCGGCTATAGCAAAAGGACATTCATATTATAATTACGAGAAAATTAAGGTAGAAAGAAAGATGATTATTCTTGAGAGTCGGTTAGTTCATCGGTAGAGTATTCGTTCCCAGAATACAAGGTAACCGGTTTGGTACCGGCCCTCACACACTCAGCACGGCTTGGATCTGCGTGGTTAAAGGGAATTAATGTAGGTATGCCGCTCTACCTCAGACGCAAAAACAATCTCCCTGCTCTAGTGCGTGTGAAAAGGGGATAGACTCTTCACTATCAGGCTGATATCGACAATAGGCCACTCCAAATTTTCCTCATACTAGTATTGAAAATGCTAAAACTTTTATTAACATTTTTTATTATGTTGATTTCGTTAAAAACTTTAATCACATAGCAAGAATAAGCGACCGGACGTAAGTATCAAGTTTTAATATTATGAAATATATATACATTAGAATACTAAATGAAATTAAATAGAGAACGCTTATAAAAAAGTTACACTTATTTATTTATGTTTTATTTAATACAAATTTCATAGTATTATTTATTGAACACGGTTTTGTTAAAACCATAGCAAATTAACAACATCATTGAACTATTCTAGTTATTGAATACATTTAAATTTTAATGTAAAACCACCCTGTTATTGTCTGATCCAGTATCAAAACCCCCCTTGATTTAAACACTGTTTATTCCAGCTTATTGATCGACAGCATTTCTACAGATTTGTTACTTTAATCTGATGTTAATAACAGGCTGTTTTGAGGTAAATCTAACTCAGATTTTCATAGAGATATCTTATAAAAAAGATTTATTCAATTAAATTTTGGCTTAATGATACTCATTCAATAAACTTACGCAATTCCTGATGGTATGTGATGTTGCAATGCCGTGGTTTTTGGTTACAGACAGACATACACCGAGTCTATATTATAATAAATTTTGTGGGTTTTGTTTCATGAGTTTCCACTGAGCAATCATTCGCAAGTTAGTATTGTTTCTAAGCATTTTTTAATTGTCCACTTTTTTTATCACAATCCAAAATGTTTACTTGCACGCCCCCCTCCAAACTGCTCTGTAAAAAAAACAACTATTTCTGCTTGCATGTGTTCGTGCGTTCCGACTATTAGTTTTCGTATCTGATACAATCAGTCCACTTGCCATATCCCACTGAGACAATTGGACTCGAAGGTCATGCTCTCTATTCAGTTGGAACTCTCTTTAAAAAAGTATAAGAAGTCAAAATTAAGATTTGAAATAATAAACAAGAAACAAGCAACTAACTTCAAAGAACGAAAAAAAAAAAAATAAAAAATAAAAAAACACGATGCCATGCAAATATAATCCGATCTGGTTTTCTTCATAATCGATAAAATATTTCTCTTCGATTTGGATCACGAATATTCATGTAAGTACACATATATTTTTAATCGATTGATTTTCTTTAGAAAGAGTACGTCTTCGAAGACGACCGCCAAAGGAATGTTTCTGCGCATGCGCTCGGCCATTCTTTCGAAATTACAACAAAACAGAGGGAGTTTATTTCTCGCCTGCCAATTCAATATCTATCTTGGTTTCCGGTGATATTTTTATTTATTTTCACTAAAGCGCGGTTCAGTTTGTTGAAAAATCGATTTTGAATTGTCATTTCGTTATTTGGTTTGATTTTTCTCTTTTGTTCGTTTTTTTTTGCAAGTGTACATATCAGTTTTTTATATTTTCATGATTTTGATTTTGGAAATTTTTATTTTTTGAATTTGTTGGTGTAAAGAATGATCACAAACCGAGACGGATTCTTTTAATCTAATACTGTCAAGTAAGATATACCATATAAGTTGAAAAACAAAAAGTAAAGAAGAACCAAAGAAAAAGGAAAAGCAAAAAAAGGATTTATTTGAATTTGACAAAACAACACAACAACACAACCAAAACAAATGTTTACATTAACGTTGTTCTCTTTGAGCCGGTTAAAACAAAGTTTAAAGAAATATTTTTCAAATCACCAAAATTCGCCGTGCATATAATTAACACCATTATTCACTCCGCTTCTCCTGTCTCTTTTCGTTAGTAGGAAAAAAATCCGCGACTTCCTCTTCTCCCTCTCACCGCTCTCCGACACTCTCGAACGTGGATATATAATATAATATATAATATAATATATATATATATATAACATTTTACTTGAAGGCACTTACAATGCATGATCGCATAAAATTCAACTTTTTTTCTTAATTAGAAAATGAACTTGACAAGTGTATCCCGGCAAAGTGTCCTCGGTGTGTAGAAATATCGTACAGACTGTTTGATTTCTGTCGAAGGAAGTCGTAAGTATAATCGCTGATGAGACTTAATAAAGTCAAACAGTCTGTACAATATTCAACATTTATTTTAAATAAAACCTTCTTCCGGGCGTATTGGAAAATTAATGAGTTATTTTTTTAAGAGTGTGAGATAGATTATGTCAGTGTATTGTGGTTTGAATGTGTGATGATAAATAGGTTATTTCTGACATTTTTTAACTATATATTGTATGTTTAAGCCGATGACGCGATCATTGCATGAAAGCGAAAATATAGCTATCCAGAACAATCGCTGTCTTGAACGTGAATTGTCTCATTTCGTATTATATTTTTTATATGTTAAAAAAAGGATTTATGATCGTATTTCGATATAAAAGTATAATTTTAGAAATTTAAATTCTATAATTTGCTAAAATGAATGCCATATTCCAAACAAATTATACTTAGAAATAAGCAAATTAATTCTGCAATATATAAATAATAATAATAATTATACTATAAGTTATATATATATATAAATTTATACACACACATATTACATAAAATATATATATATATAATAAATATTATATAATAATATAGATGTGGTATCACAAACAACGCAGCATGCAAATATGTGAGAAAACAAAAAAATACGCCACATGTATTCTTATTGCTATACGATTAAAAAACAACCGAAAGGCTGGAATACTGTTCTAGGTATTAGAGATGTCTGCTATATAGCCTAATTGTGTAGTTTTAGATTACCTAATGTCATGGTCATGGAGGGTAGTGAGATGCAAATCAAAATATATATATATATATATATATATATATATATATATGAGTGGAAAATATAAATAAAACCGATGGTCATTATATGATTGGAAAATCTCAAAGAGAACAGATACCAATATGTCAAGAATAGTGTTTATTATAATATTTTTGGTTTTTATATTACATTGTAAAAAATTATATCGTTCCTAAATTTTACCTGGTGATGTTACGAATATATATTATATATATATATATATAAATATATATTATATTATATATATATATCATATATGGCTATGAATTAAACAGCAAAGACACATCTCTGTTTAACAGATTTTATTTTGGAATTTTTCAAGTTTTTCTGGCCAGCTTTTTAATATTGGGTGGAATTCTGATTAGTCCACCTAAGTTCATGTCCGAGTATTTCGGCAGCTTCAGAAGTGCCATCATCAGGGGTGACATGTTTCAGTTTTTCAAATTATATAATGGATGTGGAGCTGGGAGGAGGAGAATTGATGGAGAAGGTGCTGTAGGGCATTTTAAAACTGATGATGGCACTTCGAAGTGATGAAAGTATCGGGACATAACTTTGGTGGACTAATCACGAATTCCACCCAAATATTAAAAGTTGGCCAGAAAACTTGAAAAAATCACAAATAAAATTGTTAAACAGGAGATGTGTCTTTTGTTTAATTCAACATGCATAAATGAAAGAATTCTGTCCACACACACACACAAACACACACACACACACACAACACACACACACACACACACACCACACACACATATATATATAATATATATATATATATAAACCCCGGAAGATTCGAACATAGACAGAATTTATTTNTTTTTTCATTTTCCTCTAGCTTTACCCTGTGATCTGCTGGAACTGCAAAATCCAGCAGTTGACAAGTTCTTTCTTTTTTGTTTATCAACACTAGGTCTGGCCTTCTTGCTGGGATAAGATGATCCGTTATTATTATTATTATTATTATTATTATTATAGTGTGTACAGAAATAACCTACTCGAGTTTCGCCATAAGGATCTTCAGGGTTAAATCCACAGAATTAATCAAGACATTGATTAATTACCAATAAACGAATTAATCAATATCTTGATTAATTCAGTGGATTTAACCCTGAGGATCCTTATGGTGAAACTCGAGTAAGTAATTTCTGTACACACTATAATAATAAATCCGCTCTACTTACGTATTGAGCACTTTATATTTGTTATAACGCTAACTTATCCAGGTAAAACTTGTACCAAGCAAATATTGAGATCAACCCCATATTTTCACCGGTAAGTCATTCCTTTTTGCATATATATATATATATATATATATATATATATATATATATATTGATATACAGTTACAAGTATTACAATAAATTTGCTCTACTAACGTATTGAGCTCTTTTTATTTGTTATATCGCTCCTTAGTTTAACTAAGATAAGCTTCTTTGGTCGGTCTTCTGTGCAGCATCCAGTATCCAGGATATAGATTTTTACTGGTCTACCCACTCAGGTTTGTCCATAGTAGAACGTCACTTTTGAGTTCATCCCTGCTTTTCAATCGGTGACAAGCTTATCTTGTTCATCTTACCCGAATGGTTGATCGTACAGTTTTTTCCCTGGGGTACTGCTTCCAGAAATCCTTGTACAGTTTGCATGTAACTTTTTAGGCGTGAAATGCCGAAACACATGTCTCTGGATGACATTAATATGCGCTCCCATAAAATTTGGTATGAGCTCTCTAATTGGTAATTTAAATAAACTTTCTCTACTAAGCATATAAGCAATGATCGTTTCCCCGGAAACTTGATCTTTCTGTGACCGTAAAAATACATAAACAAACCTATGTATTTAATAGTTTAAAAAACACCAGTCCCGCTACATCTGTCAGTGGCCGAGGGGATAAGATATCAGGCTGGCAAACAGTCAGTCTGAGTTCGACCCTAGCTAAGGATAGTTGTTGTGTATAGCCACACTGAAGAGGCGTGAAACGCCGAAACACGTATCTGTGGATAACATTAGTATATTCATATATATATACATACATACATATATATATATATTATATATATATATATATGTATATATATATAGTGAATAATTTTCTTAATCACTTTCTAATGAAAATCCATTACCTTAAAAATTGCTTACATCAATCAAAATTAGCTACCAT
>CM042172.1:55193408-55195908 GCA_023376005.1 Doryteuthis pealeii | reverse complement strand
AATAATTCTTTGGTTATTTAATAGCTTTGAGGGGTTTGGGGAGGGGTCAGAATGGGTAAATACACAGACAAAACAGATGTAGCTATCTTGTCTTTCCCATCAACTACAGGGATGTATACAAATAGCCAGGAAAGTCAAAAGAAAAGAATATATATATATATATATATATATATATATATATATATATATATATATATATATATTGCGATGTCTCATTAATTGAACGAGTTTGTATGCACCTCACGTTTTGTTAGCTATCACCGGAAACAGGGCCGATTACTTTAGTGCGATAGAATAAATATAGATGTTTGGACACGAGAAGATTTATAGCTTGCCCAGGGGTGAGAATCTGTAGGTGGTAGGGAGGTAGGAAGAACGTCTGTGCTTAGAACTTAAGGCAGAGATAGGGTAATGGCGTAGATAGCCATGGTAACACATCGACTTCACCCCTAGTGGACCCAGCAACGCCTCGATGAGATTTCACGTTATGTTTTGGAAATTAATATATATATATATATATATATATATATATATATATATATATACAAATAAATCATTTCTCAAAATATCAATCTTTTCCTAATATATATATATATATATATATAATATATATATATAAAAGATTTATATTTCTGAGAAATGATTTTGGATTGAGATGATGATTGTTTGTCGACGGAGATTATGGAAGACGATTGGAGCTAAAAAAAATTTTTTTCTTCTTTTGTCGTGAAAATATTACACAATCATCATCATCATCATCATCATCATCATCAGGTCGCTCTGACTGAATTATTTCCATGACTTACTCTCACCACCCGTCCCTATCGGCCATTGCCCCTAAGCAGGCGTTTCAGAAGTGGAGAGGGATGATCGCTGGCTGGTTGGTCCGATGTTTGGTTGGGTTTTGCGCAATGTCAGCCCTTTTGGGGCTATTTCATGCCATAGATGATTTGTTTTATTCAGTTTTTGGCGGGTATTCAGTTTTTTAATACTCATTTTTTCTATGTAACCCATAGATGGGACCCTAACAGGTACTACCACTCTGGATCAGGGTGAAACTGGGTGTAATGGCGATAAAGGGATACTCCACACTCCCCAGAGCTCCAAAAGTGGAACTTCACCGTTAGATGCAGTTTAATGTCATACTGTTACGTTTTTAAGGGCCATTCCTTGGCCTTAAAGCAGAAACGCTTATCCAGTGGAATTGGATCCTTGATAAAGAGTCCATCAATAATGAATCCTTTGATTACTAACGTGTTTTCAGTTATTGGTATAGAGTCCTTCAATAATGAATCCTTTGGTTACTCTGGTAATCGTATAAGTCCTTCCTGGGTATTGGTAAAGATCCGGCATACCTATGTCCGTCTGCCAAGAGTGCATTTGTAATTATGACCAATATGGTGGGTTTAAGTATACTATCAGGCCCGCATTATTGCTAGTGATTGGTTGCAGGAATAACACATGTGACCTCGGCTAGTCTATAAATCTAGGTGGGTAATTAGAGCATATCTTATATCAGAATAACTCTAACACATACAGTGCACGATAATAAACTCACAACACCTGACCAAGACAGGTTACATGAGAAACGCCCCCATGACCAAACCAAGTTATGGGACCTGTGAAAATTCCCAATATTACACAGGTATTACACCGGGTAGTCAAATAAACAAAAACAAAAAAACAAAAAAACATCGGAATATACGATGGTGATTGTAAAATAACTCGCTACCCTATTTTTTCCCCTATTTTAAAAGTCTTATAATTCATTACTGAATCATTATTTTTTTTTTTTTACAAAAAATAAATATGAGAAGAACACATAACACCTACCATCGGCTCCTCACTTTTCCATACATATCCCTGTGCGACTCATACACTGAGTTGGCGTAGGGTGGTATCGAACCAGTAACATTGTGGTTCTCAGGCTTGACGCTCTACCAGCTGAGTCCAAACATTAGTCGAAAACAAGTGCCTGATATAACTCAACAAAAGTTGTGTTGCCCAGTGTAATTTTTTCTTATTTTCCTACATTTGTAAATTTTTAAACAGTTCCATAAAATAAACACAAATTTGTTAGATACTGAATTCTTAAGGTTTTTGAGAAAAATCGAGGGTATCCTATAGCTCAAAACGTTGATGTTATATATTTAAAAAAAATGGGTACATTTTTGAATTCAGAGGTAAGAAAAAGTAGTCAAAAATTTTTATTTTCTTTTCTTTCTTTCCATCTTTCTTTAAATTTCATTTCTCTCTTTCTTTTTTTTTTCTTCTCCATTTCTTTCTTTCTGTGCATCTCCATTCTTGTTGGAATATTTCGATATATAGGGTGGCCTACTATACACCACCTAAATTTATAGACTGGGCGAGGTCATGTGGTTTATTCCCCCGCCAATTAACAGCCATAATGCGTGGCTAGTTGACTACTTAATTACCGATACTGAACAGACGTCCATTTGCAATCATTGATGAAGGAACTCACAACCCAAGGATTCTTTAC
>CM042172.1:55180908-55188408 GCA_023376005.1 Doryteuthis pealeii | reverse complement strand
TGGATTGGAAATTGCTTTATTCACTAAGTTATTGCATTTCAAATCAATTGCTGTGATAAGATAAGGGAAATTACCCTTGCATAGCGGCTAACATGCTGGACTGCGAGATCGTAGAAAGCCAGTTCAAACTCCAGTTGCGCTATCAAATTCACCCGCCCATCCCTTTAGTTATGAGTTCAATAGTACTGCTACTCTTTTTCTACAAGTATGAATTCGGTATTAAATAACCCGCAAAGGTGGCTATGCCATTAAACAAAGAAACTAAACCAAACCTCTAATAGATAGATTGATAAATTGATAGAATGTGACGTTTTGCATACATTCAAATTAATGTGGAAATGCGTAATAGAGACTGATATATATATATATATATATAATTATATATATATATATATATATAAGTTTCACAATAATAAGACAGCGATATAACAAATATAAAGTGCTCAATACGTGAGTAGAGCAAATTTATTATAATAACGTGTGTATTTTTTTGCGAATGAATACACACGTGCAATCGACTGCAATTAATATCTTGATTAATCCAGTGGATTTAACCCTGAAGATTCTTATGGTGAAACTCAAGTAGGTTATTACTGTGTACCATTATTATGATATATATATATTAATATATATATATATATATATATAAACTTAAAAGTATCCAACTGACTGGAACGTTGGGGATAATTTTATTTTAGATCCTCATAATCCCCTGCTCATCCACAATGCACACTTGTAGATTTATACAAGGATTTTTTTAATTAATTCCTAAGATAGCTGAATGCATGAAAACTAATTCATTAATCATATATAAAGCAATATTTACACTTTCAATGAGTAAGAAAAAGTTATCAGTCATTTAAATTTTTATCGACCAGAATTCACAGAATATTATTGAGTTCAGGTCGAAATGAATTTATAATAGCCAAATGACGTTTTTTGAGGTTTCTTTCTTATTGAATATATAATATATATATATATATATATATAATATATATATATATATATATATATATATATAACGATAAACCTAATGAGTCAGATAAGATATACCTACTAAAGTTCCGCTTAGTGCTCTTCAAGGATAAGATCTTTGCCCTGAAGAGCACTAAGCGAAACTTTTAGTAGGTATATCTGACTCATTAGGTTTATCTTTATTATTTGCTCTACTTAAGTTTTGAGCACTTTTTACTTATTAGCTTTAGTATATCCCGGGTTTTTTTTATATGAATATATATTTTTCATATAAATATATACATATAAATTGTTTTTTCTTTTGGCCAAGTATTATAGTATCAACCGATTATTTTCGGTTGGTACGATTATCTTGGTCTTTCTTTTTTTCCAATTTTTTCTCTCCAGGTAATTTTTGGTAGTATATTTTTTTTTACAATCAAAACTATCTCTGCTGTGTTTTTTCTTTGCGCTAGGTTTTACGAACAAGTTTGGTATATATATATATATATATATATATATATATATATATATATATATATATATATATGTGTGTGTGTGTGGTTTATAAAAACATCAAGATTGAAGCTGTATTTACCAAGACAGAAATGAACAATGGATGGAACATTAATTTTTTCAGGGTGCAAGGTGTGTCAAAAAGTACAAAAAAAACTTCATACCTCTAATATATATATATATATATATATATATATATATATATATAATATATATGTGTGTGTGTGTGTGTGTGTGTGTGTGTGTGTGTATGTGTGTCTGTGTGTGTGTGTGTGTGTGTGAGAGAGAGAGAGAGAGTGTGTGTTGTGTGTGTGTGAGAGAGAGTGGTGTGTGTGTTTGAGAGAGAGAGAGAGAGAGAGTGTGTGTGTGTGTGTGTGTGGTGAGAGAGAGAGAAGAGAGAGAGAGTGTGTGTGTGTGTGTGTGTGTGCGGTACTCCACAATTCCAAAGCTTCAACCAGGAAACCGTCACCCACGAATGTTTTATATGCTGGACATCCTTGTTCCTGGTGGGCCTTACCCATCTTCGTTTGGGGGAGAAGTGTCAGAGAGGACGCGTTATATTAATGAAGTTAACCATTGAATGATTTTATATTTAAAAAAATATATAATTCCATCAAGAAATATATTTGTTTTTTCCTTTTATGTCCGAATAAGCAAAGTGTTCGTACGGGACGCCTTACTTTTTTGGTAGTTTAAAAATGGTACAATATTTCTATTCTCGGAATTGTTGTCTGTTTGTTTTTTTAATTTGAAGGAATACAGTCTTACATATTCATCTAATTTTGAGTTTTTTTCTCATATTTTTTAGCTATTTATAACTGTCGACAACCATAGATTAAATTCTTTTTTACTGCAACTGACTGGGTCTGGTTATTTAATTGCTAAAAAACACTGCAAAATTTGAAATGATTGTAAACTTTATTTACAATTGGCTTTTAAAACTTTAAAATATCGTTGTTGGTTTGGTTGGTTTTAAGCAGTGCTTTTATAAATGGTGATGTTGGTTTTCTTTGTTTAATGGCTATCAACCCTTATTAGTTACTAGCAGCGGCTACCCTGCGTCGCCTGGGTAGAGGAGATATATTTTTAAGTTAGTCCCCGCAGATCCAGTATTACTGAATCGAGGTGAGTTGAATCCTCGTGAGATCCCCATTTAAATCCCTATATAAAATTAGACGCTTGCATTGATCCAGCTACATCTGAAAAAAAAATGTTAATGTCTCTATGCTAAAATTATTAAATGAAAAAAAAAATTCCATGCTGTTATCATTAAATTCATTTTTAATTATCTTCACGAATATAAATAAAATCTCTATTATTTTTACTCAAAAACGCAAGCCCTGGAGATATTTAATGTGTATATATTTACTTTGTGTTTATTGTTTTATTTTTATATAGGGATTTAATGGGGCATCTCACGAGGATTCAACTCACGATTCAGTAATACTGGATTCTGCGGACTTTAACTTAAAAATATCTCCTCTACCCAGGGCGACGCAGGGTAGTCCCCGCTGCTAGTAACTAAATAAGGGGTTGAATATGGCCATTAAACAAAGAAACCAAATCACCAATATAAAAGCACTGTAAAACCAACCAACCAACCAACGTATTTTAAATGTTTTAAAAGCCAATTGTATTAATAAAGTTTAACAAAATCTATTTCACGAATGCAGTGTTTTTAGATTAAATAACCAGCATGCCCAGTCAGTTGCAGTAAAAAGAATTAATCTATGTTGTCGCGTTTATAAATTAGCTAAAAAATATTGAGAAATAACTCCAAAAATTTAGATGAATATGTAAGACTGTATTCCTTCAATTAAAAACAAACAGAACATAAAATTCCGAGAATAGAAATATTTGTACCATTTTTAAGCTACCAAAAAAGTAAGGCGTCGTACGAACACTTTGCTTATTGGACATAAAAGGGATAAACATATATTTCTTGATGGAATTATATATTTTTTTAATTTATAAAATCATTCAATGGTTAACTTCATTATATACGGTCCTCTCTGACACTTCTCCCCAAAACCGAAGATGGTAAGGCCCACCCTCAGAAGGGATGTCAGAATAATAAACATTCGGTGGTGAGGTTTCTGTTGAAGCTTTTGGAATTGTGAGTACGCACACACACACACACACACACACTCTCTCTCTCTCTCTCTCTCTTCACACACACAAACCACACACACACTCTTCCTCTCTCTCTCTCTCAACAACACACACACTCTCTCTCACAGCACCACACACACACTCTCTTCTTCTCTCCACACAGCAACACACACACAGCCAGACACACATACACACACACACACACACACACACACACACACGACATATATATTATATATATATATATATATATATATATATATATATAATAATATTAGAGGTATGAAGTTTTTTTTGTAAGCTTTTTTGACACAGCCTTGCACCTGAAAAAATTAATGTTCCATCATTGTTTCATTCTGTCTGGTAAAATACAGCTTCAATCTTGTGTTTTTATAAACCACAAACACACACATATATATATATATATAATAATATATATATATATTATATATATATATATATATATAACCAACTTGTTCGTAAAACCTAGCGCAAAGAAAACAACAAAGCAGATAGTTTGATTGTAAAAAAATATACTACGCAAACATTAAACCTGGAGAGAGAAAAAATTGGAAAAAAAGAAAAAGACCGCAAGATAATCGTACCCAACCGAAATAAATCGTTGAATACTATAATACTTGGGCCAAAAGAAAAAACAATTTATATGTATAATATTTATATGAAAAATATTATTCATATAAAAAACCGGGATATACTAAGCTAATAAAGTAAAGTGCTCAACTTTAGTATGAGCAAAATAATAAAGATAAACTAATGAAGTCAGAATATACCTACTAAAAGTTTCGCTTAGTGCTCTTCAGGGCAAAAGATCTTATCTTGTAAGAGCACTAAGGCGGAACTTTTAGTAGGTATATCTTTCTGACCTCAATTAGGTTATCGTTATAATATAATATATATATATATAATATATATATATATATATATATATATATATATATATTTCAATAAGAAAAAAACGTCAAAAAACGTGCATTTGGCTATTATAAATTCATTTCGACGCTGAACTCAAATAATATTCTGTGGAATTCTGGCGATAAAAATTTAAATGACTGATAACTTTTTTCTTAATCATTGAAAGTGTAAATATTGCTTTATAAATGATTAATGAAATTAGTTTTCATGGCATTCCAGCTATCTTAGGATTAATTAAAAAAAATCTGTATAAATCTACAAGTGTGCATTGTGGATGAGCAGGGGATTTGAAGGATCTAAAATAAATTATCCCAACGTTCGAAACCAGTCAGTTGGATACTTTTAAGTTTATATTATATATATATATTATATATTATATATATAATATAATGGTACAACAGTAATAACCTACTTGAGTTTCACCATAAAGATATCTTCAAGGTTAAATCCACTGGATTAATCAAGATATTAATTGCAGTCGATTGCACTGTGTGTATACATTGCAAAAAAATACACACGTTATTAATAATAAATTTTGGCTCTACTCACGTATTGAGCACTTTATATTTGTTTTATATCGATGTCTATTATTGTGAAACTTAATATATATATATATTATATATATATATATATATATATAATATCAGTCTTCTATTAACGCATTTCCACATTAATTTGATGTATGCAAAACGTCACATTTCTATCATTTATCAATCTATCTATTAGAGGTTTGGTTTAGTTTTCTTGTTTAATGGCATAGCCACCTTTGCGGTTATTTAATACCGAATTCATACTTTGTAGAAAAGAAGTAGCAGTCTATTAACTCATAACTAAAAGGATGGGCGGGTGAATTTGATAGCGGCAACTGGAGTTTGACTGGCTTTCTACGATCTCGGCAGTCGGCAGATGTTAAGCCACGCTATGCAGGTAATTTCCCTTATCTATCACAGCAATTTGATTTGAAAATGCAATAACTTAGTGAATAAAGCAATTTCCAATCAATTTTAATTTAAAGATAATTTTGTGTAGTTTGGCATCGTGCCCCGCCGCTGAAAAGCCCGTTTTCTCTCTCTCTCTCATCTGCTCTCTCTCTCTCTCTCTCTCTATATATATATATTATATATATATATATATATATATATATATCAGTATTATCTATCTCGACATCTCTCTATATATCTATCTCAGTGGTCTTCATATTATTTTATATCAGTCACCCCCCCCCCCCCCCCCCCCCCCCCCCCCCCCCCCCCCCCCCCCCCCTCCTACATATATATCAATCTATCTATCTATCTGTTTTGTCTGCGCCTTCTAATATTTATTATTCTATTATCAACCTGCCTATCATCTCAGTATCTTATATCTATGCGCATCATCAATTCAATTCTTCATATCTATCTATCATTCCTATCTATCTGTCTCCCCATATCAGTATGTTCATATCTATTCTATCAATCTATCCATCCATCCATCTCTTCACATGTCTTTAGATCGATCTATCTATGCTCAGTAATTCAATATTTCTTCATATGTATCTATCTATCTTACTCTCTTCATATTTTCTATCTAACTTAGTATGCTTTATATATATATATGCTATATCAGTCTTCTCCTATCTATATATTTGTCTAAGTCTCTTGCTATTTATTTATCTATCAGTGTCTCCCTATCTATCTATCTTTAGCGGCCTTTATATCTATCTATCTTAGTGTTTTCATAATCTATCTATCTATCTATCTATCTATCTATCTATCTATTACTAAGCTCTTTATTATATCTATAATGTAAACGCAAGCAAAACAGCACATATAGGGAGATTTTATAAACAATACACTTTAAAACTTTATCTTAGTGAAATAAAGCAATGTCCAGTTGCATTAATCAACAAATTGATAATCTAGGTCGGAACATGCTTTTTCATCTCGAAATTCCTGATAGGCGGAGATATCTGAGATGCGATTAGATTTCGCCGCATCCCTTCATAAATAAGCATCGCATATCATTATGGACCGGTGTTGAAATGGGAACACGACAAAATCTGAGAATTCAATTTGACTCGAGCGTCGGACCTATGGCCGACTATATAAACGCTTAAGAAATAAAACAAAAAAGATGGTTAACTCGTTCCTCCCAAGAGATGTGTCGGTCGTGATATATATGTTAATTATCTACCCTAATTGAAGTCCATATCGCGTAAGATGTAATGACCCTTCTCGACTGGTTCCACAAACAACTGGTACCCCAACTCGGAAGCCATTGTGTTTATATGCATTCCGCAATGTTCTGCTCATTCGACCGCTATCATATTTGTTGACTAACTTTATCGGGCATGCATCGCAGCGCTCGCTTCGTATTGGCCAAATCGCTTTTTCCCCTAGCCTGTAAAAATCCATTAGCAACCGGTGAGTTATCTGGTATTGAGCGTACACGTTGCGCTAGGTGGGCGGGGCTATGATGGGAATACACTTGGCGGGCTATTGTGATGCGAAATGGCCTCAGGAGATGAACGCCGAATATCTGATTATAAATAGATGTTCGTAGCAATGGACATATAACACCTGGCTGTAGCAACGTGCTCCAAATGGTTGAATTATTGAGATATTTAATTTTTTTAGATTTATTAGTTTCGTACTGTTTTTCTTTTGTTGCTTGAGAAGTTGTGGCCTTTTTTTTTATTTGTACTATACTATAGGGATCCAGTTTAAAAAAGCAACAGATATATCTATGCTAATCAATCTATCTATCTAAATATCTGTACTCCTCTTTTCCCTCTCTCACTTTCTTTTCTTTCTTCTTTCTTTCTCTCTCTCTCTCTCTCTCATCTCTCTCTCTCTCTCTCTCTATCTATCTATCTCGCTCTATCTCCTCTATTCTCTCTGTATATATATATTATATATATATATATATATATATATATATATAATATATCGCATTAATCTCTCTATATATTTATATATATATATATATATATGATTATATATATAT
>CM042172.1:55159837-55172337 GCA_023376005.1 Doryteuthis pealeii | reverse complement strand
TGTGTAAAAATGGAAATTGGAAATGAATCCCACAATATGAGGAAAAATGAATAAATAAAAGAAAGAATATAATGGATAATAAAAGAAGAATTTAATCAATATCACTTACACATGTGTTTCGGTCAGTTCATCTGTGTGAAAATATTCCGCTCACAGAGAAGATTCGACCTTCATCAGAGTGACATTTTATTTTGAATCAAATCATTCAAAATAAAATGTCACTCTGATATGTCTTCTTGAATACCCATCAAACATGAATAAAACAAAATGTATTTGGTATAAAATAATCCAACAAGGGTTGACATCCCGTAAAATCCAACCAAGTATCTGTTTAAAACGTTTGAACAAAAGAAACATTCTAAGTGATTTTTGTACCCGGAATTTTTTGCTTGCAATATTTTTTTAACCACTTTTTTCCTCCGATCAATCGGCTGATCAAGTCAAGCCGTAGCACCCATATGATTATCCCGACATTATTACTTTTATGTCAAGACCCAATCCTTCTCATCATATATATATTTACCTACCCCTCCGCACGAGCAGGATGCGACACAAGGTCAATTTCTTAAGCGGAGTTAACAGGTTTGAATTCAGAGTTTTCCTTCTCCTAGACTGGTTGCCTAGCCATGGTTGAAGAGTCCAGTCGGCCCTGCTATTTTCCTATAGCTGGAGGGAGAATTCGATTCATACCTTTCCCAAGAGTACTAGCGCTATGGGAAATTCCAACAGCTTCGTCCAGGAATTGAACTCGGGTCGACGAGTCCATTTCCTACGACTCTAACCATTAGACCATGCGCTTCCATTTAGACCACGCGCTTCTCATCATATATGTTCTACAAGGTGTTGGCTGAGGGTCTTCATGTCCTGAATATGACGTTAAACTCTATCTGATGGTGAGGTTCCAATTCTGGAGGTTTGGGTAATGTGGAGCCCCCATTCTCCACTATTGCTCCCAGGTCCACTCTAACTCGGAGTGATATACTCGTAAGAGTCTCATCAATGAGATAAATAGAAATCCGTTTATAAAAAAGATTACAGACCACAATAAATAGAAGTTAGAAGAATTGCCTAGCGACAGATTACAGATCACGAGAAATAGAAGTCGGAAGAAATTAACCCTGGCTACAAGAAACAGAAAAAAAAACACCAATAAGTTACCAGTCAGCTACTCCAGCAAGAAAGTAAGGAAAAGATTTGTGAGGGTATAACCACGGATGCTCTCATAATCATAATAAGTAAAGTCGTCGGAGCGGTCCTAATGTCGGTTCAGCCAGACAGCGAGAGAGTCTATCCTCTTTTCCCTAGAGCTAGACCAAGGAGATTATTTTAGCATCTCAGGTGGAGCGCCACATCTACCATCAGCTCCTCACTTTACCACACAGATCCCTGTGCTACTCATACGCTGAGTTGGCGAGGACCGGTATCGAACCAGGAACCTTGTGATTTCTAGTCGAACGCTCTACCGACTGAGCTAAACTGGGCCAGAAGTAACCAAATAATCATTGAAAATATTTATTTTTGTACACAAATGTTTGTGAAAGAAGAACATTTATTTATTTACCTTTTTTTTTTACAAATATCAAATTGTTTTGACAATGGAAATGTTATTTTATTATATCAGTGATTTGTTGTTTATGAAACTACTAAAAATTTGTACTTCGCCTTATTGGTTCATTAAGCATTTCCTGTGACTAGAAATAGCAAATTTACCGTGTTATTACGTAATATCTGCAAGCGCGTAATCACGTCAACGTCGGAAAGCAACGCGTTTTTAAAAATAAACTTCACTGATAACAAAACTCCTAAGAAAACGCATCTTATAATTTCTTCTCTGCATTATTTTATTTTATTCTTTAAGAATCTACTAATGCAAAAAGGAAAAGACCTATCTTCTCTCTAAAAAAAATAATGTTTAATCAATGGTTAATTAATTAGATTAGCAACAGAAAACACCCCCCGGGCGTCGTAAAATTAATTTTTGAAACAATATTGCCTGAGAGGGTGGGAGTTGAAAATTCAATGTCAGAGGGTTTGTATCATAAGTAAGACAACTCCTCATATTTATTAAAGGATTAAAAAAAATATAAAACAATTTGAAATGAAAACTGAGCCCCGTCCCTCTCAAATAAAATGTTGCATGCATGTAATAATCAAACAATTATTTTGAATATTTTCCACATCAATTTTACACAAAATCGTAGGTATTTATTTATTTGTAAATTTTTTAGTTAACTTCTTGTTACTATAAAAAAAAAGAACGAGAGTAAAAAAAAAAAAATTTTTTAAATTGCTTATTCAAATTTTGGGTGTATATAGCATAAGAATATTGTGACATAAGCTGTGACGTAGAGCTATGACGTAGTTTTTGTTACAGACAGAAATACAAAAATCTCCATTATTAATAGAAGATGAGATGATACATTTTTAATAATCACACTTTTAAGTATAATATTGATAAGTCTGTATTTATCTCGGCATGTATATACCAAGACGGCTATTTTACTAGTTATATTATTTATTAAGTTTAGCTTAGATGCGGCAAAAAGCCAGAAGTAGGTGTGCTAAATGAGAATCGAACTCACTCACAATGGTTGCGAAAAACAATCTTGTTGACAATTACACCGCGTGGGGGTGCCCATACGGCTATATACACATATTTACCAACCCTCTTCGCACGAACAGGATGTGACACAAGGTCATTTTTAGGCGGTGTTTAACAGGTTCGAATTTAGAGTTTTCCTTCTCCTAAAGTGGTTGCCTAACAAAGATTAAAAGGCCCAGTCTGCCCTGCTAACTACCCATAGCTGGAGAGAGTGTAGGTGAATGCATACCTTTCTCAAGGATATTAGCGCTATGTGAAATGTAGACAGCCTCGTCTAGGATTTGAACTTGGTTGACGAGTCCATTTCCTACGATTCTAGCCATCACACCACGCGCCTTCACACGGCTATATATCAGATGTAGACGCGATGGTTGTAATTAGAAGAAGTCTCTGAAATCAGGAATATGGTTGGCAGGAGGTCATTATCTATTTAACTCATTTACGCTTGGTCTTATGGACTGACCAATGGTCTATTTTGCCAATGTTTATATTATATTATTTTTATTCAAATATATATATATATATAATATATATATATATATGTGTGTGTGTGTGTGTGTGTGTGTGTGTGTGTGTGTGTGTGAATAAAAAGTCCTTAAATACCAGGGGTATCGTGATTATATAATCAAGGCCTTTTTATTCACAAATAAATTTGCTCTGTTTTATAAAAATTAAGCATTGGGCTCTTATACGGAACCTAAACTTTACAACAAACTATTGGTAGAGAATAGGACCAGCCTAGAATCACACTTGTACTAAGAAACTTTGTACCCCAACAAAGAGTATATATATATATATATATATATATATATTAGCATTTCAGTCTCGGAAGAATATAGTATAGTTTTTGTGCTCCTGAAGTCACAGCACCTCATGTGACTAAGAAGTCCAATGTTTGAAAAACATTCTCGACCACAGATGTGGCATGTAAAGGCTGTCCCTGAAGATGTTGATGTGCCGGTGCTTTGTTGCCGCTGCTTTCTTCTGGACCTCTTAACTTCACTGTGTTGCGTCAGGGTGACTTCAGACATGAACACTCCTCTACGGAGAGCCTGTCACCACCGAGGGCGGTCCCAGGCCAAATTTTCCCAGCTGGAAGGGGCAATGCTAAAGCACGAGAGATCGTTCTTGCAGAAATCCTTGAAACGCAGTTGGGGACGAATAATCTGTATTTTACCAGACGTAAGCTTTGCATAGAGGACGTCCTTCAGGATCTGTCCATCATCCATCCGGCTGACATAACCCAGCTATCGGAGACGACACTGTCTCAGTATGTAACACAAGCTGGGAATTTGAGCTCTCTCTAGAACTGCTGTGTTAGGGATACTGTCCCTCGAGGTGATGCCCAGTATACGTCTACGGCAGTGAAGGTAGAAGTTATTTAGCCGCCACTCTTGGTGGGCGTACAGGGAATGTACGTTGGAAATTTCCGAACACTCCGCCGTACACTCGAGAAATGTTTTAAAAGGAAGTGTGTGCTGTCTTTATGAAAGAAAAACACAATAATTGGTGGGTCTGGTATGAATGTAGAGATTGTTGAAAAACTTTTTTGTAAGGTGAAAGCACATTTAATGAAATACTTGAAGATATTATAGACTGGATTGCGCCGACATAAACAGCATGTTCCCCATTCTCTGTGAGAGGAGCCTTCATTTGCTTGGACATGTCAGGAGAATAGAAAATGGGTGCATCCCAAAAGATCTTTTGTACGGTAAATTAGTAGACCACGCCAACGATTTAAAGATGTCGGCAGGAGAGCCATGAGTATATGGCATATTGACACAAACACGTGGGAGGTATATACAAAAAATATAGCAGCCTGGTGCCTCAACGTTAAGCAAGGAATGGAGAGGGGTGAGGCAGAGAGGAGAGTAGCATCAACAGAAAAGAGAGCCAGAAAGAGAGAGAAAAGCCAACAGCCCCGGAAAGCATCACAGTGTGTGTACATTCAGTGCACCAAAGACTGTCACGCAAGAATTGGCCTGAAGAGTCACTTGTGCAGATGCAGATAATTTTTTTGGACACTACGCCGTCGTCCTTAGTGAACGGAAATGATCCAATAATTATAGACTTATGATAAAGTATTAAAAAAACATCTATCACTTAAATGGTCTCATTTTGTTTTTAGGTATAACAATTTACTTAACACCGCTACAAAGGGATACTAGCAAAAATTGAATAAAAAGGAAACGGTCGAGAAATTTCAAGAGTACCCTAATTTTATCGCCCCTTTTCTAGTATGGGACTCAAATATATATATTCACCAACACCTCCGCACGAGCTGGATATGACACAAGGTCAATTTCTTAAGCAGTGTTTAATAGGTTTGAATTTAGAGTTTTCATTCTCCTAGACCGGTTGCCTAACCAAGGTTAAAGAGCCCAGTCTGCCCTACCATTTACCCATAGCTGGAAGGAGAGTAGGATTCATACCTTTCCCAATTAGCACGTCCAGGATTTGAACTCGGGGCGACGAGTCCATTTCCCATGACTTTAACCATTACACCACACGCTTCCATTGGGACTCTAATAGGTACTACCACTTAGGGGCAAAGGGGACCATGGGGTAAATAGCGATGAATCAGTACTGCACATACATTTCTCAAAGCTCCGGAATTGAAACTTCACCACTAGATGCAGTTTAACATCATACCCAGGACACTTAAACTCTCATCCACCGCCTTCTAGCACATATATGATAAAAAGGGATTGGCAGTTTTCCATAAGAGCAATTGGGTCGAGACAAATATATAGTTGCTGGGGTTTGACATGACCGGCCGATTGATCGAAGGGAATCTCGTCGACGGCCTGTCTAGCCCAATTAACGATCAAAGGACTGATCAGCCACCAGGATTATGTTATAAAACATTATAGGTTACCACCACCCACGACCAACAACGGTAAAGTTCGAATTCTGGATCTCTGGGAAGTGTGAAGTACCTCTTCATAGCCATTTCTCTCATGACCAATTAAACCCGGAGTGGTGCTACCTATTAGAGTCTAATGGGTTAAAGAAAAACGCGTTAAAAATGCGTTAAAAATTGCGTTGAAAAATAAATTTGCTTAAAAAACTGCGTTATAAAAAAAACAATTCCATTAAAAGATAATTGCATAAAAATGCATTAAAAAATTATGTGTTAAATTTAATGAGCTTAGAAGATAATGAGCTTAAAAATGAGTAACAAAAATGAACTAAATATGTTTTTAAAAAATGAGATTTAAAAAATTAGTTTTTTAAAGAAGATGTTTTTTTTAAAAAAGGAGTTAAAAAATAGTTTTTTTTAAATTGAATCTCCACAAAGAATCAATGAAAAAAAGGCAAATCTTTGACATAAAATAACCCAAGGCTTTACATGCCGTAAAAATTTGCTTAAAAAAACTGCGTTAGAAAAAAAAATTGCGTTAATTTTTTTAATGCATTTTAATGCAATTTTCTTTTAATGGAATTGTTTTAATTCCATTAAAAGAAAATTGCATTAAAATGCATTAAAAAAATTATGTTAAAAAATAATGTTTTAATATAACGAGCTTAAAAGATAATGAGCTTAAAATTGAGTTTTAAAAAATGAGCTAAAAACAATAAGTTTTTAAAAAAATGAGGTTTAAAAAATTAGCTTTTTTTAAAGAAGATGATTTTTTTAAAGGAATTTAAAAAAAAGAGTTTTTTAAAAATTGAATCTCCACAAAGAATCAATGAAAAAAAAGGCAAATCTTCGGCATAAAATAACCCTAGGCTTTACATGCCGTAAAAAATTAGCTTAAAAAACTGCGTTAGAAAAACAATTCCATCAAAAGAAAATTGCATTAAAAAAAAGATAATGAGCTTAAAAATGAGTAAAAAAAATGAGCTAAAAATAATAAGTTTAAAAAAAATGAGATTTTAAAAAATTACTTCTTTTTTAAAGAAGATGGGTTTTTAAAAAATGGAGTTAAAAAGAGTTTTAAAAAAAAGGCGAATCTCCACAAAGAATCAATGAAAAAAGGCAAATCTTCAGCATAAAATAACCCAAGGCTTTACGTGCCGTAAAAAGCAAAACAACCAACCATCGATATGATCCTTTAACCTCTTACCAGACGCCAATGGATATGAATCCATTTTACGGGAAATTGTAATTACACAACCAAATTTTGATTATAAAAACATCTGGAGGTGCTTGGTCTAATGGTTAGAGTCATAGGAAATGGACTCGTCGACCCGAGTTCAATTCCTGGACGAAGCTGTTTTGAATTTCACATAGCGCTAATACCCTTGGGAAAGGTATGCATCCAATTCTCCAACCAGCTAGGGATAAATAGTAGGGTGCTCTTTAACCTTGGCTAGGTAACCAGTCTAGGGAGAAGGAAAACCTGAATTCAAAACTCTTAAACTCCGCTTAAGAAAATGACCTTGTGACGCATCCTGCTCGTGCGGAGGGGTTGGTAAATATATATAATTATAAAAATAAAACAATAAATTCAGCATGTTCCTGGTACAGGTAGATATTCATGGGAGTGACAATCCGAGTAAACATGGCCTTTTGCCAGACAAACAAATGTTTAGTAGATAAAATCTCTGCTGGAAGTGAGTCTGGTTATATGTGTATAAACTACTACGAATTAATACATTTTTTGAAAATGCACCACCGTCTCAGTGAGCAAGTTCTGGTACAGGTAGATATTGATGGGAGTATCAACCTGAGAAAACGGTGGCCTTTTGCCAGACAAACAAATGTTTAGTAGATAAAATCTCTGCTCAGAGGTGAGTCTGGTTATATGTGTATAAACTGCTACGAAATCAATACATGTATTGAAAATGCACGGCCGTCTCAGTGAGCAGACAGGAGCTTAAGCCGGGTGGCCACAATGTGCGCATGCGCCTCGGCCCAACGTGAGAACGAGGCAAAGTCTTTACGCTTGTTTTCCTCGGAGCGTTGATGATCTTAGGCTCGCAGGTCTCGAGGTGGTTACTGGTTGTAACATCAAGTAGCCTGTCAAACAGATGACAGTGATTTCTTCAAAGGTCAATTGATCTCAGCATTTAAGTAGTGAGTGTCACTTCGTTCCTACTTTCAACACAGACACTAAAGGGGGGGGGGGGAGAAAGTAGGAGGAATGAAGAGCTGACCGAATAGGAGAGTAAGCGTTTCTGGAATGGGGAGGAGCTTGGGAGAGTAACCATGCTTTCTCTCTCTCTCTTGCTCGCTTCTTTATCTCTCTGTAAGTGTCAGTTGGGGGAGGTTCGAGCAATGTTTAATGCGTAGAACTGTGCTAGTTTTAAGACAGTTTGGAGCAGCTATTTATTCAGCTTAGCTCAGTTGTGGCAAAAGACCAGAAATATGAGACATCCACTCACAACCAAATTGGTTAGTAATTGTCTGCTAGACTAACTCGTTAACCATTACACCAATCAATTCACCCTTAATTATTTACTAAGACTACCATATAACCCAAAGAAATAAAGGTTTCCATAATATATGGTGTGGTTAATTTGCATAATGGTTTTAACAAAACTGGGTTCAGCCTTAATTATTTACTAAGACTATCATATAACTCTAAGTACTAAAGATTTCCATATTATATGTTGTGGTTAATTTGCATACTGATCTTACAAAACCGAGTTCAGCCTTAATTATTTACTAAGACTGTTATATAATTATAAGAAATAAAGGTTTCCATAATATATGGTGTGGTTAACTTGCGTACTGGTTTTAATAAAACCGGGTTCTGCCTTAATTATTTACTAAGACTATCATATTTACTAAGACTATCAAATAAAGGTTTCCATATTATATGGTGTGGTTAATTTGCATACTGATCTTAACAAAACCGGGTTCAGCCTTGATTATTTACTAAGACTATCATATAACCCACAGAAATAAAGGTTTCCATAATATATGGTGTGGTTAACTTGCGTACTGGTTTTAACAAAACCGGGTTCTACCTTAATTATTTACTAAGACTATCATACAACTCTACGAAATAAAGGTTTCCATATTATATGGTGTGGCTAATTTGCATACTGGTTTCAACAAAACCGGGTTTAGCCTTAATTATTTATTATGACTATCATATAACTCGAAGAAATAAAGGTTTCTATATTATATGGTGTGGTTAATTTGCATACTGGTTTTAACAAAACCGGGTTCTGCCTTAATTATTTACTAAGACTAGCATATAACCCAAAGAAATAAAGGTTTAGATAAAATATGGTGTGGTTAAATTTGAATACTGATTTTAACAAAACTGGGTTCGGCCTTAAGTATTTACTAAGACTATCATATAATTCTAAGAAATAAAGGTTTACATAATATATGGTGTGGTTAGTTTGCAGATTGATTTTAACAAAACCGGGTTTAATAAATAATCCCTTGGTGTTATTGGACTGTAATATTATTGTTTTATTATCCAATGTATTAAAATCAATCCTATGAAAGATTTTAAATAGATACTAATTAAAATTATAATTCAAATTAATGTAATCTTTTTATATGCATTCTCATTTAATTTCGTTAGTCTTTCTAATTGAATATGTTTCATTACCTTAACATTTGAATTTTTACGCACGGACGGCGCGTAATGTTGCTAGTATTTCTTACCTCTAAAGAAACGGTTACTATATCGCTATAGTTTAAACAATGTGTTATATTTTCTTTCTAATTAATAGTTTGAAACCGGTCTTCGTTGACCATCAAGCTGGACTGCGAAACTGGAGTAAGCTAGTTCACGATATTATGTTCACTTTTAAAAGAACGGAAAAAAGAAGAAAAGAAAGAAGAAAAAGAAAGAAAAAAAAGAAAAAGAAGAAAACAAAAAGAAAAAGAAGAAAAGAAAAAGAAAACCAAGAAGAAAAAAGAAAACCAAGAAAAAACGAAAAAGAAAAAGAAGAAAAAAGAAAAAGAAAAAGAAAAAAAGACACAAATGAAAGAAGAAGAAGAAGAAGAAGAAGAAGAAGAAGAAGAAGAAGAAGAAGAAGAAAGGATCATCACAGTAATCGAGGCGCCCATTGATATTTCCTCTGCTTACTTTTGGCCTGAAGGTAGAACTAGGTTTAACCAACCCGTTCGCCACAGGTAAGATGTAATACAGCGACGCAAGTATGGGGCATCCTGCGAGGATCGAATTCTCTAGTGATCTATTCCGAACTCTAGTTGCGCTAAAACGTCCAATTTTGGACTAATACCCATGGGAAAGGTGTCTCATTCGGTTCTCATGTTCTTCTTTAAGGATGACTTTGGCTTTAATAACCCAAGAAGGTTGATATGCCATTAAACAAACGAAACCAAATCAAAGAAACAAGCACTTAGTGAGAACTGAACCCACGGGGAGTAGTTGATAGACCAGCTCGTAAACCATTGCACTAATCGAGTCACCTATGATTACTTCCTAAGTTTAGCTTATCTGTGGCCAGAGGGTAGAAGTATGGGACACCTAGTGAGAATCGAACCCACTGGGAATAGTCGACTAGACCGAGTCGTTAACCATAACACCAATCAAAATTCCCTTGATAATTTGCCAACTTAGTCAGAAGAGCAGCCGCCTCGGAATCACAAGGTTCCGGGTTCGATACCGGTCTCCACTGACTCAGAGTAAGAATAGCACATATGGGGTAATCTGATCCGTGTGGTAAAGTGGGGAGCTTACTGTAGGTGTAGCGCTCCGTCTCAGCCAAAAAATCTTCCTAGCTCGTTGCTAGTTAAAAGGGGAGAGACTCTCTCGCTGTCTAGCTGATACTAACAAAAACCCACTCCGCTAATTTTACTTTTTTAAGCTTAGGTTAAAAAATATATGACACGTGGTGAGGATCGAAGTCACGAGTAACTGCCCGCAACTCTTCCTCTTTAATTATTATCCAATCGACGCACGCGAGTCTGCTCGAAGTTGGCGCCGAAAATGTCGAATGAAAAAGCTTTGCAGCAAACATGGCCGCCTCTTGTTTTGTGTTGTGCTGCAATAAAAACTGAAATGCTGCAGTGTTTGTAACTGATCATTCTTTTCTCACCATAGCTGACCCGGTCGTCTCGTGTCCAGGACGCAAAACGGAGATCCCATTACACCAAACAAGATTAGACTGTCCTGGCGAGCTGTTTATTTATGTGTAATCCAAAGACGATGTCTGCCTCATCGCTAGGCTCATTTCCCCTTCGTGTTTTCATAGCTTTCTGGTTTCCTGTTCGTACGCCGTTCTTTGTTTTCCTTTGCAAATGATTTTAATGAGTTAGGTTAAACAGATTCTCTATTTATTCAAGTGCTGAATAGAGCATCGTAGGCGCGAGACAATCCTACGGGGTGACGGGACAGGAGTTTCTCGGTCTCTTTCTCTCTCAAATTACCCAGCATTTTCCGGGTCTCGCGGGATGTGTCACTACATCTCAGAAATCCGTTCTGCAATAAATTAAAAATTCCATTTTCAATCAGATGTTTTTTGGGGGTTTTGGAGGGGTGGGTTTTTTGGGTGATTATTTTCAATACATTTTTGGGAAAGCCATTTTCTACCAGAAAGATTATGAAATCTTTAGATAACATAACAATCAATACACTGAACAAAAGTGTTAAGACAAACAGGTTAATCTTTTACTTCATTTATTTTTTAGGACTTAGATCATCGTCAGGAGAGAATGTTGAAATTACTAAATGTTACCACTACTGTTCTTCTTTAAGGATGGCTTTGGCTTTAATAACCCAAGAAGGTTGATATGCAACAAAAGAAACCAAATCAAAGAAACAAACACTTAGTGAGAACTGAACCCAGGGGAGTAGTTCATAGACCAGTTCGTAAACCATTGCACTAATCGAGTCACCTATGAGTACTTCCTAAGTTTAGCTTATATGTGGTCTGAGGGTAGAAGTATGGGACACCTAGTGAGAATCGAACCCACTGGGAATAGTCGACTAGACCGACTCGTTAACCATAACACCAATCAAAATTCCCTTGATAATTTGCCAACTTAGTCAGAAGAGCAGCCGCCTTGGAATAGAGCATCATAGGCGCGAGACAATCCTACGGGGTGACTGGACAGAAGTTTCTCTGTCTCTTTCTCTCTCAAATTACCCAGCATTTTCCGGGTCTCGCGGGATGTGTCACTACATCTCAGAAATCCGTCCTGCAATAAATTAAAAATTCCATTTTCAATCAGATGTTTTTTGGGGTTTTGGAGGGGCGGGTTTTTTGGGCGATTATTTTCAATACATTTTTGAGAAAGACATTTTCTACCAGAAAGATTATGAAATCTTTAGATAACATAACAAGCAATACACTGAACAAAAGTGTTAAGACAAACAGGAGAATCTTTTACTTTATTTATTCTTTTAGACTTAGATCATCGCCAGGAGAGAATGTTGGAATTATTGTGATATATATATATATTTACCAACCCCTCCGACACAAGGTCAATTTCTTAAGTGGAATTCAACAGGTTGGAATTCAGAGTTTTCCTTCTCCTAGACCGGTTGCCTAATCCAGGTTAAAGAGCCCAGTCTGTCCAACTATTTATCCATAGCTGGAGGGAGAGTAGGATTCATACCTTTCCCAAGGGTATTAGCGCTAAGTGAAATGCAATTACTACATTCAGGATTTGAACTTGGGGAGACGAGTCCATTTCCCATGCCTTTTTTTATTATTGTGATATAAGAAGTGCTTTAATTACCCACCTAGATTTATAGACTAGCCAATGTCACATAATTGACTCATGTAGCCAATCACTAAGCATACTGCGTGTAAAGACACACTATTTAAACCCCCCACTGGTCATAATTACAAATGCGTTCACTGAAGACGGACATAGGATTACCCGGCATGGTAAATACCAGAGGAACCAAAGTATTCATTATCGAAGGACTCTTTACCAAGAACTGAGAACTCTTTACCAGAGTAACCAAAGGATTCAATCATTATCGAAGGACTCTTTACCAAGAACTGAGAA
>CM042172.1:55107337-55154837 GCA_023376005.1 Doryteuthis pealeii | reverse complement strand
CTCCAATCTCCTCAAACGTCCTCACTAGATGCATTTTGAGGTCATACCCAGGTGACCCAGTCTAGAAGGAAGACTGAATTCAAAGCAGCTGTACTCCGCCTAAAAACTGACCTTGTGTCACATCCTATTTATGGTAGAGGCGTTAGGTAAATTCATACACGGCTCTGAGGCAGATACATTGCTTGACAAGATGAAGTCGACACAGACAGAGTGTTGAAAAGTAAAAGATGATCCTGATATAAATATCTCTTCTCACTCACCCCATCGTACCATTCCATCCCACATTCCCCACCCCAACCAACCCCATCCTCTGTAGATCATTTTCAACCTTCTCAACACGATTCTTTGTTCGTAGTCTTTCCCCTGGACGACTCCAAGCATAGACTCCTACCACCCAGCAAATTCCGCTTTTCCCACTGCACGTGAAAATCCCCAGTCACCTGTCAGAAAGCAACCCCAGCCAACCCCAGCCAACCCGCCGACGACCCACATTCCGCTCTCACCCAATTTACTTAAAGGCTAGAAACGCGAACAATGTCAGTGATCGCTTCAAATATGTTAACTTCACGCAATTGCAATGGGGGGCAACATTCGCCCACTTCCACCGACATCTTTCTAGATCTTTCTTTGTACAATTCGAGTCTCTTCATCATTTTCCACATCTTTTTCTCCGTCTTGCAGATATTTCAAATGTTTCTTTTTTTTTTTTTTTTTTTTTTTACCTTTGATATTTACTGTTATATTATCGTGTATTGGTCGAAAACCAAGTTTGAAAACCTAATTTTCAGGACATGAATATGTATAGACGCTATTTATTATAATGAAGATTGTGTTCTGTCAATATAAAACTATAATATATATATATATATATATATATATATATATATATATATATATATATATATATATCCAAAAGTCCAGAGAAGAGATCTTCCTTACGACACAAGATTTTAAACAAAACCAAGTTGGCAGTTTGAGAGCTCAATGTGTGCTCTTAATGTAAGAGTCACAGAGCAAATATATGAGTAAAGAAATACAAAGACTTGGAGATTTAGCTTTATAGTCTATTTCAGGGAGCTTAGACACATTGTCTAAATGAGTCGGGAGATTTAGACTATTTGTCTAAGCACCCCTGAAATAGACTATAATGATAAATCTCTAAGTCTTTTTTGTTATTTCCTTACTTATATATATATATATATAATATATAATATATATTATTATATATATATATATATATATAGAATGAATAGAGAATAAATGTGAAAGTATTGGCATAAAAAGGTGCTCAAATTGCTAATAAAGTAGAGGCAGATTTACAATCAATAAATAAATGATATATGGATATTTAAACTCATAACTAAAGTTTCAGCTTACGCAATCTTCAGATGAGTCAAATGGTTGAGATTTTGAAAAAAACAGTAGTTTTAAAAATCAACCATTTGACTCATCTGAAGGATTGCGTAAGCAATGAGACTTACAGTTATGAGTTTATAATATCCATAATTATCATTATTATTGATTATAAATATGGTGGATATGTGAGGAACAAAAAAAACGAAACTCGACAAAGTTAGTAGGACTATATTTCGCTAGAGCTTTGAGCTCGGCAATCATCAGTCGTTTTAATGTATCTATCAGGTTAATCATAAATGTTTTATAGACGGTGTAAGTGTGGCGGGAGGAGGTGGATAGGAGAGAAGGTCAAGTGGATGGTTAACTTTAAGTGATGAGAGGTTTTGAATGGGTCAAGGCAGGAATCATTGGAGAGGAAGATAAGGAAATCAGAAAAGGGAGAGAGATAAAGACTAGTGAGCAGAGAGAAAGTTGAGAGATTTAATGTTAAAGAACAGGTTAGGGGCGAGGGGAATCTTGGAGAGAATTAAAACAACTGATGATGCCGAGCTCAAAGCTCTAGCGAAATATATCCTACATACATCTATCTGAGTTTTTGTTCTTTTGTTCCTCACTCTCCACCACATTCTGTCGGATTCATTCCAATCTCTTTCCATTATATATATATATATATATATATATAATATATATATTATATATAATATAATGACGAGAGAGAGTACATAAATAAGCAATGTGTTTTATTTTGATATGGCTTTTGCCGACAATTTTTGGAGGATATGTGCATTTATTGAAGTCATGTTTAGCCTTAACATTTGAACATATATGCCCCCTAACTTAATTAATTATTAACTAATTAATTTGCAAAATTACGTATGACTTCAATTAAAGCACATATCCTCCAAATATATATATATATATAATATATAATTATATATATATATATATATTTAATAAGTGTATATTGGCAGCATTTTACATCTTTTAAATATGTTTCGTTAAACTGTACTGACGATTCTTGTCGGACGAGTTTTGTTCGATCCAAACTTGTAACCCATCGTTCTCCGAAAACACCTCAGTATTTTTTTCTCACTTGTCCCATGTGACCCTGTTAATCTTTCCACTGGGAGTTGAATTAAACATTCAGTTACTCAATTTCCAGCTCACCTGAGCACTTTTAGAAAAACAGACAAATTATTATTTTTTATTTTTCATAAATAACAGATTTGATTAAAGCTTGTTCTCAATTACCTGTCGCACCCTCAACGCAGATGACGGAAATTATTGACGCAATTTAAAGTTTATAAAAATTATTAGATCTTTAATATAATTTTTTATTATTAATAATATTAAAAGGATAATTAATATTATATTAATAATATTAATAATATTAATATTAAACTAAACTAATATTAATAATATTAATATTATATTAATAATATTAAATCTTTAATAAGATAATAAGATATTTAATAATGATATTATTAAATCTTTAAATTATTATTTAAATTTTATAAAAATTATTATAAATAACAGATTTTATTTAAGTTTGTTCTCAATTACCTGTCGCACCTTCAACGCAGTTCTGACTGAAATTATTGACGCAATTTAGATTTTCTTAATTTATTGAAAATAATTAGCGAAATAACTGAGTGGTAAATATTTCCTGTAAAGCAGAGATTAGTGAATACATAAACAGAAAGAAAATTAAATATTTAATGACTAATAATTATAAACAAAAGGAAAGAACAAATTTTATCTCCAAAATTAATGGCACGAATTGATTTATTGAGTAAATTGTCAATCTTTTCCTTCCTTTTTTTCTTAATTTTTCTTTCTTTTTTTTTTAGTTATAATTCTTTAAAAACCTTCTTTTTTTTTAAATCACAGAAGTTTTTAGTTTGGAACAAACACCTGCAGGGATACTTAATATGAGTGCTTACCTGTAGATGGGCATAATTATTTTGTTGCAGATTTTTATTTTCTTACTTTGCATTTACATATTTTAAAAAGAGAAAAAAAAGAAAAGAATATGCATTCCATGTGATCGATAATTAAAGAATGAATATAAAATATCAAACGAATAGTGATAAATAATGATTACATACTAATAGTGATATATAATAATAATATATAAATAGTGATATATAATAACATATTTATGGGAAGAAATAATAACATGTTAATTGTCATAAATAACATGTTAATAGAAATAATAATAATATTGATAAATAACAATATCGTAATATAATTGATAAATAGTAATATCCTAATAATATTATTGATGAATAGTAATATAATATCATTGATGAAGAAGAATATCATACTGATATTGATGAAAAACAATATCATATTGATATTTATGAAGAACAATATCATATTGATATTAATGAAGAACAATATCATATTGATATTGATGAAAAACAATATTATAGTGATATTGATGAAGAACAATATCATATTGATATTGATGAAGAACAATATCATATTGATATTGATGAAGAACAATATCATATTGATATTGATGAAGAACAATATCATATTGATATTGGTGAAGGACAATATTCATATTGATATTGATGAAAAAACAATATCATATTGATATTGGGGAAAAACAATATCATATTGATATGGTGAAGTATCGAAAGAAAAAATCATATTGCTATTGATTAAAAAAACAATATTATATTGATATTGGGGAAGAATAATATCATAATGAAAATTGAAGAACAATATCATATTGATATTGATGAAGAACAATATCATATTGATATTGGTGATGACAATATCCTATTGAAAAATTGGTGTAGGACAATATCATATTTGATATTGATGAGAACAATATCAATATTGATATTAGTGAAGAACAATATCAATTATTGATATTTATGAAGAACAATATCATATTGATATTGGTGAAGGACAATATTATACTGATATTGGTGAGGAACAATATCATATTGATATTGGTGAAGAACAATATCATACTGATATTTGTGAAGAACAATATCATATTAATATTGATGAAGAACAATATCATATTGATATTGGTGAAGGACAATATCATACTGATATTTGTGAAGAACAATATCAAATTAATATTGATGAAGAACAATATCATATTGATATTGGTGAAGAACAATATCATGATAATATTGATAAATAGTAATAGAAATATATTGATAAAAATATCATAATATCATTGTAATTAAACAAATTTCTGTGGACGAGATATTACTACCTATGTATGTGAATTGTTCCACTGGCTTTAGAGGCTTACCGTTGAGTGTAGAGACACCTTTTCTCACTTTTTAATGGAAAATAAATAATAAATGATCATGCTTTGGTTTATCTATAGAACATAAGCATAAGTCTGTGTGAAAAAAAACGGATTCCACTCAAATGAGTTAGTCCAGACAGACTGTTGAGACAAATTTTAATAGAAATTAAACAAAGTCGTGTAGACCAACACGCATAGCATAACATTTCAAAAGTTTATAAACAAATATTGAGGGGAACAGCTTCAAATAATCTTTTGAACTTCAGGAAAGATGTCCCTTGGTTAGCACGCAAGTCTTGCAGATCAATTACAACAGAAAAACGAGTTTGATCCTCGCTGGATGCCACCTTATGTCACATCCTACCCGTGGCGAACGGGTTAGGTAAATATCTACCCATCCTGACATATCTATATTCCAGCGTTAGAACATTATTTAGAAAGTATGGGTGTGTCAACTGAAAAGTTTATAGGCTGACCAATATACTATCATTGAATGTTACCAGATAAAGTTTATTTTTTATAAAAATTCGGAGGATAAGCTACACCAGATACTCAGGATTTACATATTTGCATTTCATTTTGGACGGTTTCCTTTTTAAACAGAGAATGTTGCAAGATGATAACGGCATTACAATTAAGGAAGATAAGTATTGATATATAGTGCATTTGAACAGGGTCATATTTGGCATGCGAGGAATTTTCATGTGGAGTACAGCTGGTATTTCATTTCTCCTAGACTGGTTTACTTACTGATAGCTAAAAAAGTTTGGGGCGATATTTCTTTTATATAAAGTAAATTTGAAACCAAAAAAAATTAGTAGTAAGTTTTTTTTATTTTTTTTTTATTTTGAAGGGGGGTCCTGAAAATTGGTAAATTAAAAATAACTTTAAAATTCTTTTTTTTAATAAACATTTGAATTTCTGTGGATTATTTAAATTAATTTTTTCTAAATATTTGTTTCAAAGTTTCATGACAAAGAGCAGTTATTACTTTCGATTAATCAATAAATAAATAAATAAATGAATAAAATGTAGATAAAAGAAAGAAAGCACATAGAAATAAATATTCCTTAATATATATATACATATATAATATACATTATACATATATATATATATATATATACACATATATATACATATATATATATATACATATATATAAATATATATATACATATATATACATATATATACATTATAATACACACACACACACACACACACACACACCACACACCACACACACACACACATATATATATATATATATATATATATATATATATATATATATATATATATATATTTCTTTAATTCGGGCGTTTTAATTCTCATTTCGAAATATATCATAGATTAAAAAATTTCACGGATATATTTCAAATGAGAATTAAAGTGCCCGGATAATCATACCCTTATATATATATATATATATATATATATATATATTATATATATATATATATATATATATATATATATAGAGAGAGAGAGAGAGAGAGAGAGAGAGAGAGATAGATATAGATATAGATATATAATTCCCATTTTGAAATATATCCATGAAACCTTTAATCTAAGTAATTCTTTTCCGATGAAAATTAACTAAAGATGAAGAATTTCAATTTCATCAAAATGGAATAGATAGAATTAGGTTTAGCTCAATTGGTGGGGCACACCCCTAGGAATCGAAGGTTGCTGGTTCGATACCGGTCACCGCCAAATAAACACGTATCACATATTGGGTGATCTTATCTGTGCGGTAAAGCGGGAAGCTAGCGGAAGGTGTGGCGCTCCACCACAGCAAAAACAATATCCCTGGTTTAGGGCTAGCGAAAAGGGAATAGACTCGCTTGTTGTAGGCCTCTCCGTCAACTTTACTTACTTTTTATTTCGAGGAGTAAGCACAGTTGCATTTCAGATCCTAAAAAAATGGTAGCTTTGTTGGATTTTACGGTTGTCAACTCTTGTTGGGTTATTTTATGCCGGATACATTTTTGTTTTATTCATTCTTGTTGGGTGTCCATTATTTTTAGAATTTTTTTATATAAACACATTTTTAGAACTCTTTTTTTTTTTGCTATTCAACCCATACGTGTTGGCCGTGAAAGATATTTTTAAAAGCCTTTTTTTTTTAGCGTGAAACCTCTTCTTTATGGTATCTAATTATGTTTGGAGTACATAGTCTGAGCATATTATAAATATATATGGTGTAAATGTATCTCCTTGTGGGATTCCAACGCCGATGTCAAAAGAATCTGTGTCGCCATCGGGTGAGCGTACCATTGCTTTATTGTCATTATAGCGGCAACCGTTTCTTTTGGGAGCACGTATGCTAGTAGTATTGTTCCATTTTCCCTCTGTGTATGGAATCAAATACCTTGGAAACATCTATGAATAGTAGCGTTGCCTCTAGATTCTTTGCTCGAATCCCTTCTATGATCCGTCGTATAGTCAGGATCTGAAAGGTTGTGGATCGGTTTCTACGGAATCTGTTTTGGTTTTTCCTAATAATTTACCCTATTTCGGGTCGGATCCAGAAAAAAATTGGAAAGTTACTTGGATTTTCAAAGGTTTGCAAACTACTTTAATGTTTACTAAACATTAAATGTTCCTATTAACATAAGCAAAAATTCTTCAAAACCGTCCGCTCTATCGGTGGGGCGTTAGAATGCACCCACTGCACCTCTGCAGAGAGGTAAGACTCCCCCAATGGAGCCACCTGCCACCCAATGGTACTACCACTCCGGGTCAGAGTGGACCTGGGAACAATGGTGATGAAGGGGTGCTCCATCTCTAAAACTGGAACCTCACCATCAGATAGAGTTTAACGTCATTCCCAGGATATGTAGACCCTCAGTCACCACCTTCTAGCACCCATATGATAAAAAGGAGTTGATGCTTGCCATAAGGGCAATAGCGTTGGGAAAATCATATAGGTGCTAGGGCTTGACGTGACCAGCTGATTGATCGGAGGGGGCCTCTCCGACCGCCCGTCTAGCCCAAGATAGGGCCAAAGTGGATTATTGTAGGTCATGAACTGCTCATCCACCTGGGTCCTATCCTTAAGCATCACGGGTCGCCACCCACAGCCAACAGGTGGCCCCATTGGGGGAGTCTTACCCCTCTGCAGAGATGCAGTCGGTGCATTCTAACGCCCCACCGACAGGGCGGGCAGAACCAGTGGATATACCATTTAATAGTAAATGAAATACAATGTCGTGCATTTTTGATTGGCCAATTAAGCTGTTTTAGAACAGTCTATAAGCATAAGTTGTGTACATTAGCACTTCTTATACATCGTATACAAGTTGTGATATCCAGTGCACCTTATACCCAAACACAATCCAACAGTTTCTCACCTTTCTGACCCCGTCAAAAGCGTCCGGAGTTGCCAAATTGTGCGTCACGTTGCCAAAATATTGCAAAGCCTTTGACACATCCTCATAGTCAATGGTGCCTGGTTACTGACAATTTCTCAACTATGTGATTATTTAACCAAGTTTGAATAATTGTAAGAAACTGTCAGTAACCAACTACTGTTGATCCCATGTCCAAACTAGCCTAATTTAGATATAAATGCTCTATTCATGATATTGAGCACTATTTACTTATGATTATACCACCCATATATATATATATATATATATATATATATAATATATTAGTAATTTGAACGCAAATACAATGCGTATGAAAAATAAAAACAAAAAGATGTTATTTTTGTCTTATCGATTTCGAAGCATAAACTTCATCATCAGAGATTCGTATCAGAAATGGACGTGTTACGTTTTTATTTGTGTGGTTATAATTTCTCTTCTTATTTCTTTTTCTTTTCCTTTTTTTTTCTTTATTCTCTTCCTCCTTTCTTTTTTCCTCCTCATGTTATGAATGAAATGGGCGAATAACTGTAATTTCTTTTTTTTTAAAGAGAACAATATATCCAATATATATATTATATATATATATATATATAATAATTATATATATATATATTACTTTAAAACCATTCATTTAAAAACTGCAAATGGCAATACCAACAGTAGCAAAAAGAATTATTAAATGTTTGATATGCTTACTTAAGAGCTATTGCAATTAGTTCAATATGTAAAGAGTAATCTTGAATTATTCTCTCTCTCTCTCTCTCTCTCTCTCTCTCTCTCTCTCTCTCTCTCTCACTCTCACTCTCACTCTTTTTTTCTTTCTTTCCTTCTTTTCATATTTTCATTACGTTCAATTGAAACAAATTAACATTATCCCTTCCGTGTGCTCAACCCCTCTCTATCCTTCCTCAACTCTTCCTTTCTTTCTTATCATATTTTTTCGGGTAGCATATTTTTTTATCTTCCCTTTCTTTCTTTATGATAAAAATGAAATGGTCCATTATTTAGCTGAGGTGACGACACTCAAAAGAAATAAAAATTCGGTGGATAAGCGACGCCAGATGATCATGATTTACATTTTTGCATTTCATCTTGGACGATCTCATTTTTAACCAGAGGATGTTGCAAAATAATAACGGTTTGAATATTAAGGAACAAGCTTACTAATATAGAGATAATATAAGAACGAGAAAATTAATCTAGTATTCATTTGGAAATAGAATCGTTAAAAATGGAATCTTAAATAATTTTGTTCCGATTAAGATTTTTTAAAAATTGTATTTTATTACAATTGATAGAATTTTCATTTTGTTTTGTTTTATTTTCTTTCTCTCATTCTTTCTTTCTTCATTTTTTCGAAATTTAGTTTGTTTGTGTGTTTATTGATTTTAACGGCATATCAATCCGTCTGGGGTTATGTCATGCCTAACGGTTAGGAAGTTATACATATCGTGTATTTATATTTATATTTTTTAGTAATTGGTTTTAAAAATGTGTTAGCATTATTGGGGATTATGTTGTATGGTATTGATTTGTTTCATGTCTATATTCTATGGTATAATTTCATTTCACTCAAAAAGGACAGAATATCCTCCATGTTGACATTTTCAAACAGATCTTTCATATTGTTTGCTTTAAAATAACGGTTTGACAAACTGTGGATATTACAGTTAGTTCTTCTAGTTAGTTAATAATGGTAGGAAGAAATGAATATTGAAAGGAAATAACAAATGATCGATGGTGGGAAAGGCAAGAGAAGAAAAAGAAGAATAACAACAACAATGTAGTAAACAAAAAAGCAAGAAGACCAGACCTAGATTAACAAAAAAGAAAAAAACTTGTCAACTGGTGGATTTTGCAGTTCCAGCAGCCCACAGGGTGAAGCGAAAATGGACAAATACCTGGACCTTGCAAGAGAACTGAAAAAGTTATGGAATATGAAAGTCAAAATGATACCAATTGTAGTTGGTGCACTTGGAACGGTCCCAAAAAGCTTGGAAAACAACTGGAAAATCTGGACACCAGAGGAAGAATCGAGACCATCCAGAATACTGCACTGATGCAATCTGCCAGAATACTAAGAAGAGTCCTGGAGACATGGCGAGACTTGTTGCCACTCAGACTCCAGTGTAAGGCCATCAGCTAACGCTGATGTGAAAAACACAACAGGAGTGAAGAAGAAGCGGAAGAAGAAGAAGAAGAAGAAAAGAAGAAGAAGAATATATATATGTGTGTGTGTGTGTGTATGTGTGTGTGTGTGTGTGTGCGTGTGTGTGTGTGTGTGTATTTGGGCAGCATTCTTTCATTTATACATGTGAAATTAAACAAAAGGCAGGTCTTTTCAAGCTTTCTGGACAACTTTTATATATTTGGATGGAATTCGTAGATTAGTCCACCGAAGTTCATATCCCGACTACTTTCGGCACTTCGGGGTGCCATCATCAGGGGTGATGTGTTCCAGTTTTTTTGTTTTTTTTTCAAAGTATATTAATGGATGTGGAGGCTGGAAGTAGGAGAATTGATAGGAAAAGTGTTATAGGCATTTTAAAATGTGAGTAGTGCAT
Organism: Doryteuthis pealeii; assembly: GCA_023376005.1. Taxonomy (NCBI): domain Eukaryota; kingdom Metazoa; phylum Mollusca; class Cephalopoda; order Myopsida; family Loliginidae; genus Doryteuthis; species Doryteuthis pealeii. Next base: position 55,144,257 of record CM042172.1, on the reverse strand, counting down.
TGAAAATTAATTTTATTTAAGGATGGTTTGTATTGTTTTATGTATAAAGCTTCTAGTATTTGGAGTTTTTGCTTATCTTTTTCTTTGTGCAGAATGTGTGTATTTTCCATTAGGATATTTCGGTTATTAGAGTGGGGGCATGCATGTAATTTGAGATGTTGTGAAATGGAGCTATTATCTGTCATATGGGATATGTCACTCGGGATATATATATATATATATATATATATATATATATATATGATTTATATGAAAAAGGTGAGTTACCGGTGAAATTGATAATCTGTCACTAACCGTCATAGCCAAAAAATACACACGTGCAACCGGCTGTAATTAATCAATATCTTGATTAATTTAGTGGATTTAACCCTGAAGATCCTTATGGTGAAACTCAAGTAAGTTATTACTACGTACCATTATAATATATATATATATATATATATATATATATATATATATAGAGAGAGAGAGAGAGAGAGAGAGAGAGAGAGAGAAAGAGAGAGAGAGAGAGAGAGAGAAATAGATAGGTAATTTGGGGATGATGCTTTTGGGGATTTTTATCCTCCTTATACCCATAATGCACACCAATGCAGATGCACACCTATAGATTTATACGAGGATACTTTTGTCCATGATAATAATTAAGTGTATGATAATTAATTAATTATTTACAGAGAATGGAAACCTGGCTTCAGAAGGTTCAGAAAGGAACAAGTCTATAATCCTACACAAAACGTACTCAATAATTTTTACTTAAACAATATTCCCGACCAAAATGCATAGCATCTTTCTATATTTTCCCTACTCTCTTTCTTTCTTATATTTTACTGTGAAGCATGTCCTTTTTTCCCCTTTCTTTATTATAAAAACCGAATGCCCCATTATTTAGCTGAGTTATCAACACTCATGACAAATATATAAAAAATCGGTGGATAAGCAACACCAGCTTATCAGGATTTACATTTTTACATTTTACATTTACATTAATGGCATATTAGTCTTCGTGGGTTAGTGAATGCCTAAGCCATCCTTGTCGAAGAACAGTAGTGGTACTATTTAAATATCATTGGGTATGAGAGTGTTATACCTTTCCCAAGATTGTTAGACCGAAAGGGAACGTAAAGGCGTGACTGGAATTTGAACTTGCTGACTGCTATGTCGAAGTCTAGCACGTTAGCTTCACAGAATACTCCGAATGTATTATTTAAATATATCTGCTTATAAATATAAGCAGATATATTTGACCTATACATGGGACAGTAACTGGTACTGACATTTCCAGTCAGATTTTGGTTTGTTTTGTTTTACGGCATATCAACCTCAGTGGGTCATTTAATGCCGATAAAGTTTTGAAATAAAGTCATTCTTAATAGATAATCAGTTTTGTTTATAAACAGATTTTACCATCTGGTTAGATAGATGGGACCATAACAGGTACTACCACTCTGGGTCAGAGTGGACCAGGGAGCAATGGTGATGAAGGGGTGCTCCCACTTTCCCAGACCTCCAGAACTGGAATCTCACCATCAGATAGAGTTTAACGTCATTCCCAGGACATATAGACCTCAGCCATCGCATTCTAGCACCCATATGATGGTTCACTGGAAGCTGAGTGACAGTAAGTCTCCCAGGTCATCAGGACTCTTCTGAGTATTCTAGCCGATCTTAAAAATGTTATTGTTTGGATACTCAATTTTTTATAAATACATTTTCTATTAAACCCATAGATGGGACCCTAACAGGTAATACCACTCTTGGACGATTTGAACGTTCTTTATTTTAACCAAAGGGTGTTCCGAATAAAACGGTCATACAAATAAAGAAATGAGTATTAATATATGGATTATTTTGCAACTTTAGGCTACAATCTATAATAATAAAAGCCTATTGAATTTAGTCGCGTAAAATACGTCTTCAGGGTTTCCCCCCCCCAATCTGATAAAGCAAGTTGTGTTAACCGAAGAATATGATATACATTGAAGAATCCATTTGTTTGAAAAAGGTTTTTGTTGTCTCTGTTTCAATTCATTATTATTTCCGGAGGTGATTGCGCAAATGTGTCCCTCGTTTTATTGATATTATAATCATGTTTTCGCCGTTCTATCCTCCAGCTTCTTCGCGTGTACACATGTATTAATAGATATATTTATATATGCGTAGGCATATGTACAGTAAATAAATATCTTCATCTTGATCAAAGACCATCATTATCATTATCATCAAGGCGTGTTACATAATTCATGGGCAACCTATTAATTATGCCTGTGAGTGTAGTAAAATTTCAAATAATAGAATGATAAATGAAAAATTACCATTAACCGTTATAGGTGATTGACAAGGTAGTTCACCTTCTCTGACCTGGATGCTGATTTGCTAAAAGCGAGTGTGAGAATGTATCTGATTTAGTTAGTTATATTTTAGCCGTTAGTCAACGGGACTAGACGTAATGTTCATCTGTCCTGAGATGCCAAATTCTCACCGCGTGGTTGGGGACCTTTTTGGGCTTAGATTCTTTAAAAAAGATATAGACGTCTTGAAAAACAAAACATCTTCCTTATTACCTTATACATATTCTAGCTCGTTAGTAATATTTAAAATACAAGCCGCCACTGTTATTTAGCGTCATCAAAGCGACAAAAATAAAAAACAATAGTTTAGTTAAATATTTAACAGTTTTGATAACAATAGTTTAGACAAATAAACACCGTCTTGATAATGGATCAGAAAAGAACCGAAAGTACTTGGTCTACTAATATTAGCTTTTTCAGGCAACTTATTAACGTCTTACAAGATGATAATACCAAAAGAATTGTTTGGAAACTTGAAAGAAAAGAGAAAAAAACTTGAAAATAAAGATTCTACTGACTTTAATGTGTTAGAATTCAGTGTGTTTCTTCTCATAGACCGTTTGCCATACCAAGGTGAAAAACCGAGCCTACCCTACTGTATGTCCATAGCTAGAGGGGGAATATATGGATTCATACCTTTCCCCAAGCCACAAAGAGCTGCTTATGCTCTCACACCGATATTAAGTACTTTTTAAAAATAAATATATACATTTACAAACCCCTCATCACGAACAGGATGTGATACAAGAACAATTTCTAAAGCAGACTTTAACAAGTCTGAATTCAGAGTTTTCCTTCTCCTAGACCGGTTACCTAGCCATGTTTAAATAGCCCAATCTGCCCTACTATTTTACCCATGGCTGGATGGAGAATAGTTGGAAGCATACCTTTCCCAAGGTAAATTAGCACTATGTGAAATGCAAACAGTCTCGTCCAGGATTTGAACTCGGGTCGACGATTCCATTTTCTACGACTCTAACCATTACACCACACACCTCCATATCTTTTACAGACTAGAGGTGGCTACCCAGTATCGCCTGGGCATGGGGTGGGGGTGGGGGTAAAAACGTATTCTGGCAGTTTCATTTTGTTGAATTGTTAGGTAGATTCTCGCAGGATGCCCCATTAAAATCACTAAGTAAAAAAGACCATGCGTTGATCATGACACTCTTTAAAAAAGTATCTTATTTAAAAAACTAAATGAAAAAAAAACTATGCTGTTATTATTTACATTTTCATTTCTATAGTAAAAGAATTTCCAATGTATTTATATAGTAAAATCATTTTATATGAATTTTAATGGTAAAATATCCTCAATCACTAAATCTTTACTAAAACAGAAATTATTCCTCTAGACGTCTAGACATCATTTGATTATATAAATCATTCATAAATGTCTTCATTTAAATTTGTTCAGTATGTTGCGTACTGCCTTCCTTACCGGCACTAAATCGTATATGTTATATACTGGCATCAAATTCTATATATGTTATATAGCGGCTTCTTCAAACCCACGCTGAATCGTATACGTTGCTGTTATACTGCGGGTCTCGTTGTTACATAGTGCCTTTTCCTTGACGGTACCAAATAGATATACGTTGTATACCTCTTTACCGGCACTATATATCTATACGTTATATACCCTCTTACTTCTTATTCTGGTCGTCTATTCTTCTGGCCGGATCTGGTATATCTTCTAAGGTCTCGTCTGGTCTTCTATTGAGGGTTCCGGGTCTGGTTTCTGTTGCTAGGGATTTCTTGTTATCAGAAGCCTTGTGCTATTGTTAGCTTTTAGTAATAACAATAAGACTTCGATTTACGATGGTGTTACTTTATTCGTAGAACCCCAGACCAGACAATCACGCAGTGAGCTCACATCTTGCTAGCTTCGCTTCTAAGTCCTAACTCTAACTGTCACTGCAACTGAGTTGCTTACACCTTAAACCGGAAGGGCTTCTATTGACTTCCGTTATCACGTTCCATCCCCAGAACGCAAGGTGAGAGTGAGGTCAAGCATTGTCACTCACTCTCAAGGCCATCAGCTGTACTGATTGCCATAAGGATTTCTATACTACCTTAAAAAGATATTAGGGATCCATAATTATGTAACATCGTCTCTAACCCTAGACGATATATGTAGTGGTCGCTTAATGAAATCACAAGGCATGCTGTATGTAGTAGGAGATTGACTTTAATTCCCTCGTGGTGCGTGTGGATGGCGAGCTTGACAATGGGAATCTGCCCAAGGGTTGACAATGCGTTGGTGAGGTGGAGGGGGCTGGTGACGTCTCACCGCCCTTGATCGCGGCGGTGCGTGACCGCGTCGGTCACTCCGTTCTCTTTGCCGTCCACTGTCTCTCTGGGGTCTGTTCACTACTGACTGCTTTTTTATATATCTCCAACGCCTACACGTTTTCTTTGTTCGATTTTTATCAACGATCAAATCTATTTCCGGCATCTTAACCCCTTTGTCATTTTTGTCGTCTTTTCTTTGCTTTGTTTAATCTAACCGGAAATTCCTATTTCCGTTTGTACAATATCCAACAAGTACATTCCTATAGTAAAATCATTTCTAACTCCTTTCTATTGTGGATTTACTGTGGATATAAGAATTACCAATATATTTCTATAGTAAAATCATCTTTGACGCATACCTAGAGGAAAATTATCTTCAGTGTATTTATAGAGTGAAATGATATTCAATATATTTCAAAAGTATTCAGATTCCCAATGTATTTATATAGTAGAATCATTTCTAATACATTCCTATAGTAAAATAATTATCAATGCATTCCCATAGTAAGAAAACAAACATTTCTAATGCATTTCTTTAGTAAAATCATATTGAATACATTCTGTAGTAAAATCATCTATGCATTTCTATAGTAAATTAATCTTCAATGTATTCCAAAAGAAAAAGTTTTTCCAATACATTCCTATAGTAAAATCATTTCTAATTCATTTCTATTGTGGAAGAATTCCCAATGTATTTATATAGTAAAACCATTTCCAATGTGTTTCTATATAAAAATCATTTAAAATGAATTCCAATGGTAAAATCTTCTCCAATCACCGAATCTTTACGAAGACAGAAACGACTCGTCTAGACGTCATAACTTTATTATATAAATCGTTCAGCTGAGCATATGTCTTCATTTAAATTTAAAAATTAAGAAAAAAGTTTTCTTCTCAATCGTTTTTGTTCACGCTTCATATATTACTATAAGTACTTACACACATAACCGCCTGAAAATATGCGCATGCGTATATGAGAACGGCGGCCATTTTGAAAAGGTCTGAATGAAATGTTTCAATTGCGATTTGAAACATTAATATTGTTCTGTTTCCATTGCGGAACGAGACGAATATTTATTTAATGGTGGCGTTGGAATTGTTATTCCTCTGTTTGAGAATCACAAAAAAAAGGAATCAGAGTTTTATAGGAATCGAGGCAGAACGAAATATGATGAAGAATATCGAGTAAACTGGTTTTGTTTGGCTTTTCAAGAACAAAAGGTTGGGAAAAGTATTCGCACTGAGTGAGTTCATTATTTTTATGTTTGAAGATCATGAAGAAGAATGAAGAGATATATTCAACAAAGACGATGCTTTTAATGGACAGTTTTTCAATTCAGACGTTTCCTAATATTAATTGCATTGACGGGAATAAACGTTTACATTTGCCCTAAAACATTTTTATTAGGTTGGTTAACACGACATAATTCATCTTAGTTGAAGCTTATCACTGAATTAATAATAAGGAATATTATTAAATGTTTGGTTGGTTGGTTGGTTGTTTTCTATAGGATTATGTTGTGAGGTTTTACGGGGTCAAATAAGAACAAAACGACGGGTAACAAATGTAGGAAAATGTCTTAACAGAAAGTAGACAAATACAATACAGAGAAGTGGAAATTACGCCCGACAAATAGAGTTATTGGCTTATTCGCATTGGCTTACTGCCAAGCCACAATTATCCCTGTTACTTATAGTAACCCGTCGGCGCATTCCATTAGTCTTATAGGGTGTATCACCTATAACAGATTCCAATACTTGTTGAGTTATTTTATGTCGAAGTCAGTCGTTTTTGTAATGAAATGGTTTCAAGTAACTATCCCTGAAAATGAGACGCACAAAAATCTCCTGAACATCGTGGTAGCTTATCATCGGAATTAAGAATTAATAAAGTAAGTAAGTAAAGTAGTCGGGGTGGCCTAAAGTCAGTATCAGCCAATAAGCGAGGGAGTCTATCCCTTATTCACTAGCACTAGGAGATTGTTTTGCATCTGAGGTGGAGCGCCACATCTCCCATCAGCTCCTTACTTTACCACACAGACCCCTGTGCTACTCATACGCTGAGTTGGCGAGGGTCGGTATCGAACTATGCAACTTCTGGTTTCTAGTCGAACGCTCTACCGACTTAGCTAACCCGGCCCCTTGAATTAATAATAAGGAATATCGGTCAGGCACGCCCGAGCACGAGAAGAGATCCATTTCTGTCCATTTAAAAAATATTTCGTTTACATGATGAATGGCATGTTAGCAGGAAATCCATGGTAGTAATATCGTTCCAAATAAATGAATAAAATAAAACTTTAATTTGTACTTCATTCAAACTACACACACAACATCAGGGTCCACCCATATATATATATTATATATATATATAATAATAAAACTAAAACAGATAACACAGTTTGCAAAATAAAAAAATTAACAAAGCTGATATTTTTGCGAAAAAAAGTAATAAAAGAAAAGACCAAACATCAGAAGACGAATGAAGAATAATAAACTCAAAACAGAAAGACGATGATCATTAACAAGAAGTAAGAAAGGGGAAAGAGGAAAAAAAAGAAGACGGAAAGAGGGAGAGTAGAGATAAGTATATTTAGACTGAAAAGACAGACGGAAAAGATGAGGAATGAAGCGCCGAAGAAAGGAGAGAGTGGAAAAGAAAGAAAAGTGAAAAAAAGAGATGTAGATATGGAAAAATAGGATAAAGGAAAGAGAAGTTTATGATGGCTTCAAAGAAGAAGAAGGAAGAAGAGAAGAAGAAGAAAGAAGAAGAAGAATTGGGCCAAAAGAAAAAAAAAATACCCCCGAAAAAAGGGGAAGGGTTTTCTTCAAGTGTGAAAAGTGCTCAAGTACGCTAAGATAGAGCATAATTATAGAGACTTAAATGAATAGAACAACCAATCTACCCAAATGGGAGTAAAGGGAAAAAGAAGCTAGTCAGCCATCTGTATAGCACGTGTGGTTCCACATATGTTATATATATATAGTAATATATATAATATAATATATATAATATATATATATATAGTCTTCCCTCTCTTTCTCTCTCATCTTTAGTATATATAAAATATTGTCTTCTTATCGTCTCACTATCTGTCTCTTCTCTATATATATCTATTGCTAGCTCTAATCTCTCTCTATATCTATAGTTCTATATATTAATATATAGTAGGTATCAATCTCTAACAGGTGTGAAGTCTGACCATTTCTCTCTCTCCCTCTCTCTCCCTCTCACTCTCTCGGTCTCATCTTCTCGTCTCCGTCTTCTCTAATTAGTATTATTTATATAACCAAAATGGCTTTTGGAGTAATATAATAAAGCTGTTTTCAAGATTAAAGATCATGCGAAGGATCATTAGAAAACTTTAAAAAAAAAAAACAAAGCAAAAAGACTGTGAAAATAATAACGTATTCGGTCTTATTTATTTAAATTTGTCTTTAAATTATATATATATATATAATATATATATTTATATATATTTATATAAAGATAAAACTAATGAGTCAGACGAACCTAACTATTTAGTTTCGGCTTAATGCTTCTCAGGGCTAAGATATTAGCTATTCTCCTAGCGGTTATATGAATATATAATAATAGTATTCTTATATAATATATAGATATAACATAATAATTGGATTTTTTTGTGTTTTGCTTTTTGGCCAATACTGTACAAAAGAATTATTGATTTGTACGAAGCTATCTGTCTCGTCTAGTCTCTCTTTTTTCTCCCCGGTTGATGTTTGGTAGTATATTTTAACAATTCAAACTATTTGACTGGTTTTTTTCTTCCCGCGAGATATATATATATAGTAGTATATATAATATATATATATATATATTATACATTTGTTGGGATACCAAGGGTGATTCTAGCTGGTCCCTGAATTTCTCCAAGTAGTTTTGTAGAGTTCAGGTTTTACGTAATGAGAGCTCAATGCTTGATTTTTATAGAACAGAGCAAATTTATTTTGTGAATAAAACGGCCTTAAAATACCAGGTTATCGTGATTTATGGACCATTTCCACTTGTGGGTAATCTGAGGCCCACCGAGTTTCGTCAGAAAAATGTTTTATTTTAATTTTCAGACTGCTCTGAATAGAAATAAAAAAGTGGTCTGGCGAAACTCGGTGGGCCTCAGACACCCACGAGTGGAAATGGTCCATAATCAACGAATAAGGCCTTTTTATTCACACACACCACACACAGCACACACACACATATTTATATATAATTATATATATATATAATGAGAGAGAGAGAGGAGAGAAGAGAGAGAGAGAGAGAGAGAGAGAGAGGGATAGACAGACAGTAACAGACAGACCAGAGAGAAATGGTCCACTTCTCCTCTTTCTTCCTAAATATTTTTCTCTCATTTAGATCTTTTTAAGTATTCTTTTTATTCATATTTATGTGTTGTTTTCCATCTCCAAATAATAATAAGGCAAACGAACAACTTGCTGATTGGCGTCCCGCATGTTGTGATTACTATCATTGAGCCCTTCCCGCTTCGAATTCATGATTTCCCCGCGTAAAAATGTCACTGGACGGTTGCCATTATTTGGCTGTTGAAAACACGATCAAAACACGGCGGAAAACTGACGAATCGTCTGCCTGTTTTGATATTAGTCAACATCCTGAACGCAATGAAAAAGCCTAATGATCACCTTTTCGCCATCTGAACTCGCTGACTTCCTCAATGAGCAATATTCGATCTCGTTTAAAAATATACTGAAGCGTTCCATTCTCCATGGAATCCAACAAGGGATGACTTGGCCAGATGCGAAACCCAACCTGCTGGCCGTTTAATCTCTCTAAAAGCACCATCTGAAGAACTTTGAACTCACCTCCCTTTTCCTCTCTCTCATCTCTTGCTCTCATCACCTCTTCTCCTCTCCCTCAGGGTCTCCGATCTTCTATCTATCTACTCTTTCATTCTTTCTCTCTTTTCCTCTGTTCTCTCTCTCCTCTCTTCTGTGTTATCTATTTCTTTTCTTCTATCTACTCTGTGCTTGGTGATTCTGCTCCGTAGTTGTTATGTTTTCTTCTTATCTCTCCTACTCTGCTGCCTCTCTCTTGCGGTTGCCTTCTCCGTTGGTGTGGCCAGTTTCGTCTCGCGGAGTGGGGTGCTCTCGTCTTCTGCGGCTCTGTGGCTCCGATGATTTGAGGTGGGATCGGATGGAGACTGGGAGAATTGGTGGTCGCAGGAGTGCGGGGTTCGTCTTCTGGAGGTATCTTTTCGTCACAGGTCTTGAGCGGACGTATGTGCATGTCAGCATCCTCTTTCTTTTCGCTTGAGTAGAGTCCGTTTTTAGGGGAGTGAAGTGTATGATAGTGGTGCCTTGGTATCAGGTTCTTTTTGTTGTCTATGTATATGTGCGGCTCGTTGTGTGGTCGGGCGCATGGTCTGGAGATGTAGGGGGTTGGGTGTGTATGGGGCGAGATGCAGTAGGGTGTCTGTGTGTGCGCTGTAGCGGAGTGGATGGGGCAGTTGGTCGTGGTGTGGTGGTGTCGTGATGGGAGTTCGTGTCATATCCTGGGGGGTGGTCTGGGATGGCGTGTATGTGGTTAGATGTAGGTGGTGTAGAGAGTGTGGGGTCCGTCGTTGGTCACGTGCGAGTGCTGCTGTTGCTCGCATTTTATTGCGTTGAGGTTAGATGGTTTTGTGTGGTTTTTGTGCGGATCACGGCTGTGCGAATATAATGCGGCGGTGCGTCACTATTGAGATATGCGGATAGCATCATTGATTTGGATTGGGTATGTGGGGCTTAGGTCTGGGTGAGGTGCGGTGGGTGGATGCCGGTGGGTGGTTCTGGAGGCTGTGCGGTCGAGGGTGATGGGGGAGAGCTGGAGATGGTCGGGATAGGGCGGCAGAGCGGCAGGCGGTCGGTGGCCGTGAGTAAGGATGTGAGGCTGTCAGTGTGTGTGTCATATAGGGTAGGCAAGCTTGGTGGGTGCAGTTGGTTGGTGAGCTGGATCGCGTTCGCGTAGTCTTGGAGGGTGGTCGCGCTCGATCGCTTCGGGGACGAGTTGGGTGATGATTGCTTGACAGGGTGGGCGTGGTTGGGGTTGATAGGTGACGGAGGTGGTGGGTGAGGAGTCTGGTTATTGAGAGGGATCATGGTTTGTGATGGGGTATCGGGGGTGGAGAATGAGGGCGTGAGATAGGGTAATATATGTTTGGTGCGAGCAGAGGTAGCCGTGGGAGGCGAGGTATAGGGAGGTAATTGAAGGTCGACAGTGAGGAAGCGGGGCAGCTTGTTTGGAGTTGGCATGTGAGCGCGGCTCGGGGCGGTGAGTGTGTTGTGTGGCACAGTGTAGTTGGGACGGTGGTGAAGTGAGAGGTGTGTTCCTATTGTCGTGTGGGTCTCTGCATCTCTTCTCTCGGCTTGTGCGTTTTAACTGCTATTATATTTGGCAGGTTCGCTTTTTTCGTTTCTGTGTGTCCAGCGTTTGCATGTGTTTCGTCATTGACCGTGGGTGATTGCTTGTTCTTGAAAGTTTTCAAGCATCGCGTCTCGCTCTGGGTTCTGCGTCGCATCTTGATCTGCTGCGGTCGTGCTCGATCAGTTGTGAGTGTGTTTCTCTCTCGATGGGTGTCGCATGAAGATGCTCTCTCCGCAGGTCTGATCGATGTCTCGCTATCTATCTCTCTCTCTCTCTCTCTTCTATCTTCTTGTTCTCTCTTCTTCTCCGGCAAGTTTTGGTCTCGTCTTCTTCTGTTGCGTCTCCTCCTCCTCTACCTTCTCTTTCTCTTCCGTCGTCTCTCTCTTCTCTCTCTCTCTGTCTCTCTCTCTCCGTCTTGCGTTTTTATCTATTAGTTTCTTTTTTTCTGTTCCCCTCTTGTTTCTCTGCTCTGGGTACGTCGGTGCTTTCTCTTCTTTCTCCTGTGATTGCTTTGGTATTCATTCTGCTCATCTCTCTCTCCTCTCTCTCTTTCTCTCTCTCTCTCTCTTCTTTTCTCTCCTAACTTAGGTCTCTCTTCTCTCACCATCCTCTCCTTCTATATCCTTCTCCTCTCTCTTTCTATCTATCTCTCTCTCCTCAACACTTACAATTCCTTTTGTCCTTTCTAATCTTTACTTTCTCTTGTTTCTCGGTGATTTTGTTTCTTCCCCCTCTTCTCTTTCTCTCACATTTTACCTTAATTTTCTTTCCTTTTTCTCTTCTCTTTTGTTCATAATTCTCTTCCCCCGCCTCTCTATCTCTCTCTCTCTCTCTCTCTCTCTCTCCCTGACACTTAACCTATTCTTTTCTGTCTTTTCTCTATTCTCTCCTTGTTTTTCTCTCTTTCTTTCTGAACTGATTGCTTATGATAAGTTTGCGTGGTAGTGCAAATAAGTGTTTGCCATAGAATGAGGGAGATCAATGTCATTAATACGTATCTTCAGGTATGAAGACCTAAATTATAAATTATGGGATACTATAGGTTTCCCTAGTAGTTTCAGCGTTTACATCAATTCTCAAACGGGAGTAATAGTAATAAGTGTAAAGTTGCTCATCAACAAGCCTTCGGATGCAATGTGTGTTCACGGCGGTGAATATATATATATATATATATATATATATATATTATTATTAATTATTATAATATATATATAATAATAGATTTTCATTAATATAAAAACAAAAGTCCAGAGAAGAATCTTCCTTATCGACACAAGTGTTATTTAAACAAAACCAAGTCTGCAGTTTGGAGAGCTCAATGTGTGCTGCTAATGTAGAGTCACGAGAGCAAAGTATATGAGTAGAAAAGAATAACAAAAAGACTTAGAGATTTAGCTTTATAGTCTACTTTCAGACGGAGCTTAGACATTAGAATTCGTACTGATATAGTCGGGAGATTGAAACTATTTTGTTTAAAGCTCCTGAAATAGACTTATAATGTTTAAATCTCTAAGTTTGCTTTTGTCTATTTCTTATTATTATATAGTATATATATATATATATATATATATATATATATATATATATATATATATATATGTGTGTGTGTGTGTGTGTTGTGTGTGTGTGTGTGTGTGGTAAAAAATGAAATTGGAAATGAATTCCGACATATGAGGAAAATGATAAATAAAAGAAAGAATATAATGAATAATAGAGACGAATTTAATCATATCACTTACACATGTGTTTCGGTCAGTTCATTACTGTTGAAAATATTTCCGCACACAGAGAAGATTCGACCTTATCCAATCAGAGAAGACATTTTGAATTTGAATCAAATCATTCAAAATAAAATGTCACTCTGATATGTTTCTTTGAATATCCATTCAAACATGAATAAAACCAACTGTAATTTGTATAGATAATCCATACGAGGGTTGACATCCCGTAAAATTCAACGATTCAAGTATCTGTTTAACGCTTGAAACAAAAGAGACATTCTAAAGTGGATTTTTGTACCCGGAATTTTTGGCTTGCCATATTTTTTTAAACCACTTTTTTCCTCCGATCAATGGGATCAAGTCAAGCCGTAGCAACCCGATATGATTATGCGCCGACACTAATTACCCTTATGTCAAGACCCATCCTTCTCATCATAATATAATTTAAGCCTACCCCCCGCACGAGCAGGAATGCGACAAAGGTCAATTTGCTTAAGCGGAGTTACAAGGTTTGAATCAGAGTTTTCGCTTCTCCCTAGGACGTGGTCTGCCTGAGCCATCGGATTTGAAAGTGCCTCAGTCGGCTGCCTTGCTATATTTCCATAGCTGGAGGAGAATTCGGATTCATAACCTTTCCCAAGAGTAATAGCGCATGTAAATTCCAACATGTCGCCAGGAATTGAACTCGGGTCGACGAGTCTTTCCTACGACTCTAACCATTAGACCCTGCGCTTGCATTTAGACACGCGTACTTCATCATATATGTTTCTACAAGTTGGTGGCTGAGGGCTTCATGGTCCTGAATATGACGTTAAATCTCTATCTGATGGTTGAGGTTCCAGTCTGGAGGTCTGGTAATGTGGAGCCTTCCATCTCACCGCACCATTTCTCCCATGTCTACTCTGACTCAAAGTGTTAACTCGTTAGGGTCTCATCAATGGGATAAATAGAAAATTGTTTATAAAAAAAGATTATCAGACCAAATAAATAGAATTAGAAGAATTGCCTAACTAAGATTACAGATCACAAAAAATAGAAGTCGATAGAAAAATAACCCTGGCCTACAAGAAACAGAAATAAAAAACCGACCCAAAAGTTACCAAAGTACACAGCTACTCAGCAAGAAAGTAAAAGATTGATGTGAGGCGTATAACCACGATGCCATCCAATAAATCGCTAATAAGTAAGTCCGTCGGACGCGGCCTAATGTCGGTATCCAGCCAGAAGCAAGCGAAGGAGTCTATCCCCTTATTACTAGCGCTAGACGTAGATTGTTTTAGCAATCTGGGTGGAGCGCCAACTACACATCAGCTCACACTTACGACTCACACAGACCCTGTGTACTCATACGCTGAGTTGGGAGGACGGTATCGAAACATGAAACCTTTGGTTTCTAGTGGCGAACGCTCTACCGACTGAGCTAAACTGAGCCAGATGTAAGCAAATAATCATTTGAATAATAATTTATTTTGTACATACAAAATATTTGTGATGAAAGAAACATTTTATTTATTTCCTTTTTTTTTAACAAATAATCAATTGTTTTGACAATGTGGAAATGTTATCTATTTATATCAGTGATTTGTTTTTTATGAACTACTTAAGAATTTGTACTTCGGCCTTTATTGGTTCATTAAGCATGTTCTGTTGAATAGAAAATAGCGTAATGTCCTTTCTTAATCGAGATCAAAAAGAGGTGCTTGAAAGGTAATATGGTCCAATGGATTTAGTAAAAGTATCTTTCAGTTAGTCAGTAGCTCTCAAATGTGAAGTTTGACTAATTGATAAAATTAGTTTTATTTCAAATTTTCTAATGTTGTAAAGAGTTTGTCGAATGTGCGATGTATTGAAATGTATTCAACTACTTTCTTGCTTATTCCTTCTTGTAAGAATCTAGAGCCTAATCGCCAGAGAAGAAGGAGACAAGACCCTATCTTCTCTCTAACAAAAATAAATGGTAATGTGAAGTGGTTAATTAAGACTAGCAACAGACCCCCACACCCACCGGGCGTCGTAAAAAAATTGAATTTTTGGAAAAGCCTGGCCTGAGAGGGTGGGAGGTTGAAAATTCAAGTGATGAAGAAGGGTTGTAGTCATAAATGAAGACAAATCCTCATATTTATAATGTAAACGGATTTAAAAAAAAGATAAAACAATTTGAAATGAAAACTGAGGCCCCGGGCCCTCTCAAATAAATGATGCGTGCATGTAATAATCAAACACTTATTTTGAATATTTTTCACATAATATTTACAAACAAAATCCGTGTGGTATTTAAATTTATTCTGTAAGACTTTTTGAGTTAACTTCTTGTTATTTGTAAAAAAGAGAAAGGACGAGGGTCTAAAGAAAAACAAGTTTTAAAAATTGCCTTTACTGCAAATTTTGGGTGTATAGAACATAAGAATATTGTGGACCGTAAATGTGACGTGAGCTAATGTACGTAGTTTTTTGTTAACATGAGAGAAATACCAGACAATCCATTATTAAATAGAAGATGAGTATATGACATGTTTTATAATCAATGAACTTTTAAGGATAATGATTGATAAGTTGTATTTATCTCGCATGCTTATATACCAAGACGGCTATTTTACTAGTGATGCATTATTTATTTGAAGATTTCTACGCTTAGGATGCGCAAAGGCCAAGAAGTAGGGTTGTGCAAATGAGAATCACGACTCAACGTAAGCAAGATGGTACATGCGAAAAACAAGCTTTGTTAACAATTACACCAACGTGGGGCGTGCCCATACGGCTATATATCACATATTTACCAACCCTCTTCGCCGCCCACGAAGCAGAATGTGACAACCAAGGTCATTGTTAAAGGGCCGGTGTTTAACAGGTTCGAATTCAGAGTTTCCACTTCTCCGTAAAACTGGGTATGCCTAACAAAGATTAAAAGGCGCAGTCTGGCGCTGTAACTACCATGAGCTTGGAGGAGAGTGGTAATGGTGGGGAAAAGCATACCTTTCAGTCATTGTGAAATGTAGATCAGCCTCAGGCGGGTTCCCATAGGATTTGAACCTTGGTTGACGAGTGCCATTCTACGAATTCTAGCCTGCACACACACGCGCGCTGCACCACGGCTATATATAAGATGTAGACGCATGGATGTGTTAGATTAGAAGAAAGCCTCTGAAATCAGGAAATAGGGTGGTGGAAGGATTGACTTACCCGGCAGGTCAATTATCTATGTTAACTCAATTTTAGTTTGGTTTATGGAGCTGACCAATGGTCTATTTTGCCAAATGTATATTTATATTTCTATTTAAAAAAAATATGTGTGAATAAGAAAAGGCTAAAATACCAGGACGTGATTAATATTTAAGGCTTTTTATTCACAATTAAATTTTGCTCTGTTTATAAAAATTAAGCATTGAGCTCTCATACCGGAACTGAACTCTACAAACAAGACAGACTGGTAGAGAAGATGGGGTAGGACGCTCGGATGACAGTGTAGAGGTGCCATTAGAGTGAAGAGTTTGCGTGTACAGGAGTCAGGCCGTTTGGGTAACCATAGAAAACTTGGAGTTATAGCTGCGTCACCAACAGGAATATATATATATCTAATATATAATATATATATAATATATCATATATAATTAGTCTTTTCAGTCTCGGAAAGATATAATATAGTTTTTTGGTCCCTCAAGTTATAGTGCCGTCCATGTGACTGGAAGTCAAATGTTTAAAAAACATTCTTGCGACACAGTATGGGCTATGTGAAAGGCTTCCCTGGAAGATGTTGATGTGCCGGGTAGGTATTGTTGCGCTGCTTCCATTCTGGGACCTCTTCGCTTCATGGTTTTGAAGTATTCAGACATGAACAGTCCCTCTACGGCGAGCCTGTCCGCCTACCGAGGGCTGACCTGGGCCAATATTTTTCCCAGCTGGAAGGGCAAGTGCTAAAGCACGACCCGATCATTCTTGTCATGTACTCATCCTTGAATCGCAACCGCTGGGGGGAATCTAAAATCTAGTCTCTTACCCAGCAATTAAAGCTTCTGCATGAGAGGATGTCCTTACAGGAATCCTGGTCCTATTATCCATTACGGCGGACATGGACCCAGCCCCGGAGACAGGACGGCTTGTCTCAGTAGAAGAAACACAAGCTGGGGGAGTTGAGTTCTCTCTAGAATGCTGTGTTAGGGATAATCGTGCCTTCGAGGTGATGCCCAGTATACGTCTACGGCAGCGAAGGTAGAAGGTTATTTTAGCCGCACTCTGGTGGGGCCGTACAGGGAGTACAGTGTGGAAATTGTCCGGGAACACATCCGCCGTTACACTCGGAGAAAATGTTTTTAAGGAGGAAGGTGTTGCGTGGGCTGTGATCCGCTTGACTGAAAGAAAAACACAGTAGATGTGGTGGGTCCGTGGGTATGAGATGTAGGAGACATTGTTGTAAAACTCTGTTTTGTGTAAGTGTGAAAGCATACATGTGTAATGAAATACTGTGAAGATATTGATAGAGCGTGATTGCTCCGACATATATCAGCTATCGTGTCTCCCATTCTCTGTGAGATGCGTGCTGTCGGTGTTTATTTCTCTTGGAACATGCTCATGGAGGTAATGGAGAATGGAATGGCATCCCAAAGAAGGATATGTTTTTTACGGGAAAATTAGTAAAAGGTTCCCGATCGGGTTAGTAGACCTCGTCCTACGATGTTAAAGATGTCGGCAGGAGAGCCATTGATGCAGATATGTCATATGTGACACAAATTACGTGGGATGTTTAGTACAAAAAAATATAGCAGCCCGTGGCAGCCATGCACACGTGTAGAGCAAGGAACAGAAGTGGAGGGGATGAGAGAGACAGAGAGGAGAGTAGCAATCGAACAAGAAAAGAGAGGCCAGAAAGGAGAGGAGAAAAGCCACAGTCCGGAAGCATCAACAGTGTGTGGTACATTCAGTGCGACCAAAGACTGTCACGACAGAAGATTAGCCTGCAGAGTCACTTGTGCAGATGCAGATAATTTTTGGACACTACCGCCGTCGTCCTTAGTGACGGAAATGATCAATAATTATAGACTTATAATAAAGTATTAAAAAAACCATCTATCACTTAAATGTCTGATTTTGTTTTTAGGTATAACAATTTACTTAACACCGCTACAAAGGGATACTACAAAAATGGATAATTACAAGAGTACCTAATTTTATCGCCCCTTTTTAGGATGGACTCTAATATATATTTACCAACACCTCTGCACGAGCTGTATGTACACAAGGTCAATTTCTTAAGCGAGTTCAATAGTTTTGAATTTAGAGTTTTCCTTCTCCTAGACCGGTTGCCTAACCAGGTTAAGAGCCCAGTCTGCCTACTATTTACCTATAGCGTGGAGGAGAGAGTAGGATTCATACTTTCCAAGGGTATTAACGGCTAAGTGAAATGCAATTAGCACGTCCAAGGAGTTTGAACTCGGGGCGACGAGTCTATTTCCCATGATTAACATTAAACATCCCACGCACTTCCATTGGGACTCTAATAGGTACTACCACTTCAGGAGCAAAGGGTACTCCACACTTCCAAAGCCTCCAGAATTGAAACTTCACCACTAGGTGCAGTTCACATCATACCCAGGACACTTAAACTCTCATCCACCGCCTTCTAGCACATATATGATAAAAAGGGGTTGAGAGTTTCCATAAGAGCAATTGGGTCGAGACAAATATATAGTTGCTGGGGTTTGACATGACCAGCCGATTGATCGAAGGGAATCTCGTCGACGGCCTTTCTAGCCCAATTAAACGATCAAAAGGACTGCTCCCAACCAGGATTATTGTTTGAACATTATAGGTTACTACCCACGCCCAACACGTGGTGAAGTTCGAATTCTGGATCTCTGGGAAGTGTAAAAAGTACCTCTTCATAGCCATTTCTCTCATGACCAATTAAACCCGGAGGTGGGTGCTACCTATTAGAGTCTAATGTGTAAAGAAAAACGCTTAGAAATGCGTTAAAAAATTGCGTTGAAAGAAATTTGCTTAAAAAAACTGCGTTAGAAAAACAATTCCATTAAAAGATAATTGCATAAAAATGCATTAAAAATTATGTTAAAAATAATGTGTTAAATTTAATGAGCTTAGAAGATAATGAGCTTAAAATGAGTAACAAAATGAACTAAATAGTTTATAAAAATGAGATTTAAAAATTAGTTTTTAAAGATGTTTTTTTAAAAAAAGGAGTTAAAAAATAGTTTTTTTTAAATTGAATCTCCACAAAGAACTCAATGAAAAAAGGCAAATCTTTGACATAAAATAACCAAGTCTTTACATGCCGTAAAAATTGCTTAAAAAAACTGCGTTAAGAAAAAAATTGCGTTAGAAAAACAAATTCCATTAAAAGAAATTGCATTAAAATGCATTAAAAAATCATGTTTAAAAATAATTTTTAATATAACGAGCTTAAAAGATAATGAGCTTAAAATTGAGTTTTAAAAATGAGCTAAAAACAATAAGTTTTAAAAAAATGAGGTTTAAAAAATTAGCTTTTTTTAAAAAGATGATTTTTTAAAGGAATTTAAAAAAAGAGTTTTTAAAAAAATTGAATCTCCACAAAGAATCAATGAAAAAAAGGCAAATTTTAGACATAAAATAACCCTAGCTTTACATGCCGTAAAAATTAGCCTAANTATTAAATGGTGCTTTTTATGGCAGCTGCATAATTTGATGGCTTATTTATGCCAAGCCCACCACACAAGCAGTAAGAGCAACCACTATCTCTATCACATCAAATTTCTAAGGATTACGAAAAGAAACACTGGACATTTGTTTGTAAAAGTACGGAAATCGAACTCTTAAGTGACGTTCTTCTGTGGACACCTACACTGGACACACACTAGGATTAAGACCGACTAGCAAAATATTTACATTCAATCAGTTCTATACTCCCTAAGCCTTTCTTTGAAATGGCAGCATAGGTTTTGGTGTCGGAACTTTCCGTTGACTTTGGATGGGTTGCCGACCAAATTCAAAGAGCCTCTTTCAACCCATTTATATATTATATAATATATATAATTATATATAATATATATAATATAGTATATATTATAGTTGAAAAAGAGGGTTTTTTTATGGGCGGTTTTCCCCTTCCAAAAACCAATTGGGGGTTTTTTTTGATCTAATTTATTATTATTATTATTATTTTATTATTCCTTTTGAGTTTTTACATTTTTCAGCATTAGCTTGATGGTCTTTCACTGGACGTCCTGAGTGACAGCAAGTCTTGCCTCAAGGTTCTCGCAGGACTCTTCTGAGTATTCTGGCAGATTGCAAGCAGTGCAGTGTTCTGAAGTGTTTAATCCTTCCTCTGATATCCACTTTCCAAAACCCTTTTCTAATCCTTTTGGGACTGTTTGACCAGAGTGCACCAACTACAATTGGTAAATAACTTTCACTTTCATATTCAATAACTTTTTCAGTTGCTCTCTGGCAAGGTCCAGAATATTTGTCAATTTTTTTCATTTTCGCTTTAATTCACCCTGTGATCGCGCTGGCACTGCAAAATCCACCAGTGACGAAGTTCTTTTTCTTTTTTGTTAATGCACACTAAGGTCCTGGTCTCTTGCTGGATAAGGTACAATCCGTTTAATTTCAAAGTCCTAGAGAATTTTGTGCGTTTCGTTCTCAGAACAGATTCTGGGTTTATGCATATGACCATTTGTTGTGTGGTCAAAATTTAATTTCTTGGCATAATTCCCAGTTGGATCACCATTCCACCCAGTCGTGTCTAGTTTTATATTCTCGTTTGTGCTAGTTTGCTAACATTCGCAGAGTATATGGTTTACAGTCTCAATCTCTATTACCGCAAAGTCTACATTTACTATTTTTGTTGGGTCTTTTAAAATCCAAATTTTTTTTCGCTTTTGATGTAGTTTGTCTTAATGGCATTATTTTGTGCAGCAATTATAAGGTTCTGTTTCTCTTTTGAGGTTTCCCTTTCTTCCCTTTCTTAACCTTAATTATTATTATTATTATTATTATTTATTTAAAATGTTTAAAGTCTGGCAAAACTAATAAGTCAACTAGACAAGACAAATATGGTGAACCGAGGAAGAACCAGTATTCAGTAGCCAGCAAAGCCACCAGGCAGTTTGGTTTGGTTTGGTTTGTTTTACGTGGCATATCAACCTCGGCGGATCAATTTAATGGCAGACTAAATTTTGGGTTTATAGTGGTAGTTGTAGAAAACAAATGTAATATAATGTATATGTTTTAACTATTGTTCAATTACTCAATATTTTTTAGTAGCAGCGCCACTTCTTTAGGAAAGTAAATACTGGATTGGTCTTATTTTCGTGAAAAGTGTTTCAAATTATTTGATTGGTTTTTAGTATTTTGTTGCGCAACTATATCAAAAGTCTACCACTCTAGCATGTATATGCTTCACGTAAATCTCTCTTGGCTGTCTTTTGTGCATATTGGGGATTAATGTGCCCTCTAGTAATGATGGATGGGTGAAGTGTAGGTGTGCCTATGTAAAAGACGGGGTCGCACAACTGTTCTCTTCATTTTGTTGTATTTTAAGTTACAATCCTCCAATGGTAGGTTTTAATGTTTTTGGAGTTTTGGTTATTAATGAGAGCATTCCAATGATTTTTACAATTGTTAATGATAATTTTTAACACTGTTTTATAATCAGTTTATAGTGGTAATTTTTGTTTTTGTTATTGTGTCTTTCAGTAGCTTCCTTTTGCCTTCTGATCTGCGCTGTCATTTTCCAAGTATACCAAGGTGTTTTGGTATCAACAAAAAATTACTTCATTATTTTTGGATCAGATGGTATATTCTGTTTAGCAACAAGCATCGGAACATCAAACATGCTTCAGGGACAGCCTTCAAATGCAAAATCTGTAGTCGCGAAATGTTTTTCAAACATCGACTTCAACTGTCACAGGAGGTGCTGTAACTTCATAGTCTTCCGAGAAATGAAAGCCAATGATGATATCTGTTCTCTCAGTGCTTCTGGCCACGCTGTATATCATCAATTGGCTTTCATTCTCGGAAGACTATGAAGTTACAGGGGCACCTCCTGCTGACAGTGAAGTCCGATGTTTGTAAAAAAATTCGGCGACTACAGATTTTGCATTTGAACGGCTGTTCCTGTAAGATGTTGGAATGTTCCGATGCTTTGTTGGGCTAAACAGAATATACCATCTGTCCAAAATAATGAGTAGTAATTTTTGTTGGATACGCATACACCTTGCTCCATTATACTTGGTAAATGACAGCGCAGTTCAGGAAGCGAAAGGAAGTATGAAGACACATAACAAACAACAAAAATACCATATACTGATTTATAAACAGTTGTTTAAAAATTATCATCTTAAAATCATGGTAAAAATCATTGGAATGCTCTCATTAATCACAAACTCCAAACATTAAACCCATTGTAGGCATGTAACTTTACATCAACAAAATAGAAGAAACAGGTTGTGCTGAGCCGTCTTTACAATACAGGTACCCACCAATCATCACTCATCAATTATTAGAGGGCACATAATCCCGCAATATGCACTACATGCCAGGCAGAGATTACAGTGAAGGCATATACTAGCTAAGTTGTGTAGATCTTTATATAGTGCGAAGCAAAATACTACTAATCAAATAATTGTAAAACCTTTCACGAAATAAGACCATCCAGTTATTTTTACATTTCCTAATAAGAAGTGGGGCTGTACTAACAAATAATGATAATTGTAACATAGTTAAAACTATACTATAAGCATTTGTTTTCTACCAAACTCACCAGTAAACGAATTGTTAAAGTCTGCATAAGACCGCCGAGTTGATATCTGCCCGTAAAACAAACCAAACGCAAACCAAACTGCTGGTGCTTTAGCTGGCTATCTGTTGACTGGTTCTCTTCCCGTCCCATTTTGTCTTGTCAGTTGACTTATGTTTGGCAGGACTTTAAACATTTAATATAATAATAAAATATATAATAAGGTTAAGAAAGGAAAAAGGACTGGAAAATACGTGAGAAACAGAATCACTTTAATTGGCTGCACAAATATGCCATAGGCAAATACATCAAGCCCGAAATGTATAAGGACCCAACAAAATAGTATAAGTGACTTTGCGGTAATCAGAGTGAGACTTTAACCACTAATCTACTCTAGATGTAGCAAACTAGCACAACGAGAATACAAAACTAGACCAGATCTTGGGTTGGAAGGTGATCCCGGATTATGCAAGAAATTAAATTTTGACCACACACAATGTGTATACTGCATAAGCCAGAATCTGTTTTCTTGAAACGAAACGCACAAATTCTCTGGGATTGAAATTAAAAGGATTCTTATCCAGCAGAAGGACAGACCTAGTGTTGATTAACAAAAGAATAAAGAAGCTGTACCACTGTGGATTTTGCAGTGCCAGCGGATCACAGGGTGAAGTAAGGAAATGAAAAATTGACAATATCTGGACCTTGCCAGAGACTGAAAAAGTTATGGAATATGAAAGTGAAAGTTATACCAATTGTAAGTTGGTGCACTTGGAACAGTCCCAAAAGGATTAGAAAGGGTTTGGAAAGTTTGGATATCAGAGGAAGGATTGAAACCATTCATCAGAACACTGCACTGCTGCAATCTGCCAGATACTCAGAAGAGTCCTGGAGACCTGAGGGACTGCTGTCACTCAGACTCCAGTGAAAACGCATCAGCTAATGCTGATGTGAAACTCAAAAGAATAATCAATAATATAATATAATAATAATAATTAGATCGAACATGTGAGACCCATACTCTTTTCAAACATATTATATATTATTATATATATATATATATATATATATATATATTAAATGGGTTGAAAGAGGCTCTTTGAATTTGGTCGGCAACCCTCAAAGTCAACGGAAAGTCCGACACAACCTTGCTGCCTTTCAAGGAAAGGCTAGGGAGTATAGAATGATGAAATGTAATATTGCTAGTCGGTCTAATCTGGTGTGTCCATGTGTAGGTGTCCACAGAAGAACGTCACTTAAGAGTTCGTCCGTACTTTTAACAGCAATGTCCAGTGTTTCTTTTTCGTAATCCTTAGATAATTGTGTGATAGGAGATAAGTGGTTGTCGACTGCTTTGTGTGGTGGGTCTTGGCATAAATAAGCCATCAATTATTGCAGTGCCATAAAAAGCAACCATTTAATAATATTCCTTATTATTATTCAAGGGGCGGGTTAGCTAAGTCGGTAGAGGCGTTCGGACTAGAAACCGAAGTTTGCATTAGTTCGATACCGGCCCTCGCAACTCAGCGTATGAGTAGCACAGGGTCTGTGTGGTAAAGTAAGGAGCTGATGGGAGTGTGGCGCTCCACCTCAGATTGCAAACAATCTCCTAGTGCTAGTGAATAAGGGATAGACTCCCTCGCTTATTGGCTGATACCTGACTTTAGGCACCGCCGACTACTTTACTTACTTACTTTATTAATTCTTAATTCGCGATGATAAGCTACCACGATGTTCAGGAGATTTTTGTGCGTCTCATTTTCAGGGATAGTTACTTGAAACCATTTCATTACAAAAACGACTGACTTTCGGACATAAAATAACTCAACAAGTATTGGAATCTGTTATAGGTGATACACCCTATAAGACTAATGGAATGCGCCGACGGGTTACTATAAGTAACAGGGATAATTGTGGCTTGGCGTAAGCCAATGCGAATAAGGCCAATAACTCTTTTGTCGGGCGTAATTTCCAACTTCTCTGTATTGTATTTGTCTACTTTCTGTTAGACATTTTCCTACATTTGTTACCCGTCGTTTTGTTCTTATTTGACCCCGTAAAACCTCACAACATATCCTATAGAAAACAACCAACCAACCAACCAAACATTTAATAATATTCTTATTATTAATTCAGTGTAAGCTTCAACTAAGATGAATTATGTCGTGTTAACCAACCTAATAAAATGTTTTAGGGCAAATGTAAACGTTTTATTCCCGTCAATGCAATTAATATTAGGAAACGTCTGAATTGAAAAACTGTCCATTAAAAGGCATCGTCTTTGTTGAGATATTGCTCTCATTCTTCTTCATTATCTTCAAACATAAAAATAATGACTCATCAGTGCGAATACTTTTTCCAACCTTTTGTTCTTGAAAAGCCAAACAAAACCAGTTTACTCGATATTCTTCATCATATTTCGTTCTGCCTCGATTCCTATAAAACTCTGATTCCTTTTTTTTTGTGATTCTCAAACAGAGGAATAACAATTCCAACGCCACCATTAAATAAATATTCGTCTCGTTCCGCCAATGGAACAGACAATATTATGTTTCAAATCGCAATTGAAACATTTCATTCAGACCTTTTCAAAATGGCCGCCGTTTCTCATATACGCATGCGCATATTTTCAGGCGGTTATGTGTGTAAGTACTTTATAGTAATATATGAAGCGTGAACAAAAACGATTGAGAAGAAAACTTTTTTCTAAATTTTTAATTTAAATGAAGACATATGCTCAGCTGAACGATTTATATAAAAAAGTTATGACGTCTAGACGAGTCGTTTCTGTCTTCGTAAAGATTCGGTGATTGAGAAGATTTTACCAATTGGAATTCATTTTAATGATTTTTATATAGAAACACATTGGAATGGTTTTTACTATATATACATTGGAATCTTCCACAATAGAAATGAATTAGAAATGATTTTACTATAGGAATGTATTGGAAAAACTTTTTTTTTTGGAATACATTGAAGATTAATTTACTATAGAATGCATAGATGATTTTACTACAAGAATGTATTCAATATGATTTTACTAAAGAAATGCATTAGAAATGTTTTGTTTTTCTAACTATGGAATGCATGATAATTATTTTACTATGGAATGTATTAGAAATGATTCTACTATATAAATACATTGGGAATCTGAATACTTTTGAAATATATTGAATATCATTTCACTCTATAATACACTGAAGTAATTTTCCTCTAGTGTATGCGTCAAAGATGATTTTACTATAGAAATATATTGGTAATTCTTATATCCACAGTAATCCACATAGAAAGGAGTTAGAAATGATTTTACTATAGGAATGTACTTGTTGATATTGTACAACGGAAATAGGAATTTCCGGTTAGATATTAACAAAGCAAAGAAAGACGACAAAATGACAAAGGGGTTAAGAGCCGGAAATAGATTTGATCGTTGATAAAAATCGAACAAGAGAACGTGTAGGGCGTTGGAGATATATAAAAAGCAGTCAGTAGTGAACAGACCCAGAGAGACAGTGGACGGCAAAGAGAACGGAGTGACCGACGCGGTCAAGGCACGCCGCGATCAAGGGCGGTGGGAGACTCACAGCCCTCCACCTCACCACGCATTGTCAACCCTTGGGCAGATTCCATTGTCAAGCTCGCATCCACACACCACGAGGGGATTAAGTCAATCTCCTACTACATAGCTATGCCTTGTGATTCATTAAGCGACCCACTACATATATTAATCGTCTAGGGTTAGTAGACGATGGTTGTAGCATATTATGGATCCCTATATTTTTTAAAGGTAGTAATAGAATCCTTATGGCATCAGTACAGAGCTGATGGCCTTGAGAGTGGGAGTGACAATGCTTGACCTCACGTCACTCACTTGCGTTCTGGGGATGGAAGCTGTGATAACGGGAAGTCATAGAAGCCCTTTAAACTGCGTTAGAAAAACAATTCCATTAAAAGAAAATTGCATTAAAAAAAAGATAATGAGCTTAAAAATGAGTAAAAAAATTAGCTAAAAATAATAAGTTTTAAAAAAATGAGATTTAAAAAAATTACTTCTTTTTTAAAGAAGATGGGTTTTTAAAAAATGGAGTTAAAAAAGAGTTAAAAAAAAAAAGGCGAATCTCCACAAAGAATCAATGAAAAAAAGGCAAATCTTCAGCATAAAATAACCCAAGGCTTTACGTGCCGTAAAAAGCAAAACAACCAACCATCGATATGATCCTTTGACCTCTTACCAGACGCCAATGGATATGAATCCATTTTACGGGGAAATGGAATTACACAATCAAATTTTGATTATAAAAACATCTGGAGGTGCGTGGTCTAATGGTTAGAGTCATAGGAAATGGACTCGTCGACCCGAGTTCAATTCCTGGACGAAGCTGTTTGAATTTCACATAGCGCTAATACCCTTGGGAAAGGTATGCATCCAATTCTCCATCCAGCTAGGGATAAATAGTAGGGTGCTCTTTAACCTTGGCTAGGTAACCAGTCTAGGAAAAGGAAAACTCTGAATTCAAAACTCTTAAACTCCGCTTAAGAAATTGACCTTGTGACGCATCCTGCTCGTGCGGAGCGGTTGGTAAATATATATAATTATAAAAATAAAACAATACTAATTCAGCATGTTCTGGTACAGGTAGATATTCATGGGAGTGACAATCCGAGTAAACGTGGCCTTTTGCCAGACAAACAAATGTTTAGTAGATAAAATCTCTGCTGGGAAGTGAGTCTGGTTATATGTGTATAAACTACTACGAATCAATACATTTTTTGAAAATGCACCACCGTCTCAGTGAGCAAGTTCTGGTACAGGTAGATATTGATGGGAGTATCAACCTGAGAAAACGTGGCCTTTTGCCAGACAAACAAATGTTTAGTAGATAAAATCTCTGCTCAGAGGTGAGTCTGGTTATGTGTGTATAAACTGCTACGAATCAATACATGTATTTGAAAATGCGCGGCCGTCTCAGTGAGCAGACAGGAGCTTAAGCCGGGTGGCCACAATGTGCGCATGCGCCTCGGCCCAACGTGAGAACGAGGCAAAGTCTTTACGCTTGTTTTCCTCGGAGCGTTGATGATCTTAGGCTCGCAGGTCTCGAGGTGGTTACTGGTTGTAACATCAAGTAGCCTGTCAAACAGATGACAGTGATTTCTTCAAGGTCCAATTGATCTCAGCATTTAAGTAGTGAGTGTCACTTCGTTCCTACTTTCAAACACAGACACTAAAGGGGGGGGGGAGAGAAGTAGGAGGAATGAAGAGCTGACCGAATAGGAGAGTAAGCGTTTCTGGAATGGGGAGGAGCTTGGGAGAGTAACCATGCTCTCTCTCTCTCTTGCTCGCTTCTTTATCTCTCTGTAAGTGTCAGTTGGAGGAGGTTCGAGCAATGTTTAATGCGTAGAACTGTGCTAGTTTTAAGACAGTTTGGAGCAGCTATTTATTCAGCTTAGCTCAGTTGTGGCAAAAGACCAGAAATATGAGACATCCACTCACAACCAAATTGGTTAGTAATTGTCTGCTAGACTAACCCGTTAACCATTACACCAATCAATTCACCCTTAATTATTTACTAAGACTACCATATAACCCAAAGAAATAAAGGTTTCCATAATATATGGTGTGGTTAATTTGCATAATGGTTTTAACAAAACTGGGTTCAGCCTTAATCATTTACTAAGACTATCATATAACTCTAAGTACTAAAGATTTCCATATTATATGTTGTGGTTAATTTGCATACTGATCTTAACAAAACCGAGTTCAGCCTTAATTATTTACTAAGACTATCATATAATTCTAAGAAATAAAGGTTTCCATATTATATGGTGTGGTTAATTTGCATACTGATCTAAACAAAACCGGTTACAGCCTTAATTATTTATTATGACTATCATATAACTCTAAGAAATAAAGGTTTGTATATTATATGGTGTGGTTAATTTGCATACTGGTTTTAACAAAAGCGGGTTCTGCCTTAATTATTTACTAAGACTAGCATATAACCCAAAGAAATAAAGGTTTAAATAAAATATGGTGTGGTTAATTTGCATACAGATTTTAACAAAACTAGGTTCAGCCTTAATTATTTACTAAAATTATAATATATTTCTAAGAAATAAAGATTTCCATAATATATGGTGTGGTTAATTTGCATATTGATTTTAACAAAACCGGGTTTAATAAATAATCTCTTGGTGTTATTGGTCTGTAATGTTATTGTTTTATTATCCAATGTATTAAAATCAATCCTATGAAAGATTTTTAATAGATACTAATTAAAATTATAATTAAAATATGTGTAATCCTTTTATCTCATTTAATTTTGTTAGTCTTTCTAATTTAATATATTTCATTACCTTAAAATTTGAATTTTTACGCCCGGGGTGCGCGTAATGTTGCTAGTATTTGTTACCTCTTTAAATGGTTACTATATCGCTATAGTTTAAACAATGTGTTATATTTTCTTTCTAATTAATAGTTTGAAACACGTCTTCGATGACCATCAAGTTAGACTGCGCAACTGGAGTAAACTAGTTTAAAGCCCAGTCACAATATTATGTTCACTTTTAAAAGAACGGAAAAAAGAAGAAAAAGAAAAAGAAAGAAAAAAAGAAAAAGAAAAAGAAGACAAGAAAAAGAAAAAGAAGAAAAGAAAAAGAAAACCAAGAAAAAAAAACCAAGAAGAAAAAACGAAAACGAAAAAGAAGAAAAAAGAAAAAGAAAAAGAAAAAAGAAACAAATGAAAGAAGAAGAAGAAGAAGAAGAAGAAGAAGAAGAAGAAGAAGAAGAAGAAGAAGGGATGAAAAACAAATGAAAACAAATTCTAAGGGTTAAAGGATTTTTTATAATGAGTCAGCACAACGCCATATGGTATTTTTCTATTGGTCGATACGTGTCACGTGGTGAAGTGCTGAAGAGTAGAGGTAAGAGGTGAGAGTGTGGAGAGAGTTTGGAACGATACGTTGACAGAATGAGACGTGGTCTCTTACTTTGCGAAGTTTGGCTTGGGGGGAAATAAAGATCTGATGAGAACAAATAAGTTACCTTGTGTTATTACAAAAAATTATAAATTGTACAAGGCAAGATGTCCACCAGCACCATAAACTGGTTTTCAGACTCAAAAAATCAAATAATTGCCAACCAACTCAACATCAGATCCAACAGTCAAAGTCAAACTTCTCAAAGTTGCACCGGTCCAGAGATAAGCATACAACTATTATTTCTACTAGCAAATATATGCACCCTCCGGGCGCAAGTATTTAAGTTTTAATGCAATAAAATATTATATCAAATTAGAAAGGCTTATGAAACTAAATAAAAAAGCAGATAAAAAGATTTGAAACAGAGCGGGGTATAATCGCAAAATAGAACAACTGAAACTTACTCTTCCATCACTTCCGTCTTTCATTGCTAAAGTTTCCTAATTCAATTATTTAGTTAAAATAGGAAGTAAAAAATAAAATGTTTGTTATTATTTTTTCTTGTTAATGGCTGTCTTTTAAGATTCATTGAATAGATTTTTGTTCATATTTATTCAATTTTTTCCATATTTATTCGAATAAAACCAAAGATTTATCCGAGATTTTTTGCTCATATTCATTAAAATAAAACCAAACAATTAGAAATCAATAATACCAAGCAGATATTTATTAAAATCACATTTTTTTAATATCAATATGCAAATTAGCCCTCCCGTTCACCTTGTAAACCACTATTTTATTGTATATAAATATAATTGTATATCATCAGTATGTAGATATAGCCAACAGTATTAAAAATGTAAAACAATTTTATTAATAATTGCGGTTTAAATAAAAATAAAATCATGGAAAATATGACATAAATAACCAAGGAAATTATGACTTGAGTAGTAATATAGTTTCTGTTACAGACAGAAAAACACACAATCTCCATTATAATAAGAGATGTGACACATCAGCACTTCACTCCGAAATGAGAGCCATAGCGTTACGTTAGCTCGTTAACCATTACACCGATCGAGTCACTGATGATTATTTCCTAACCATAGTAGAAGCGTACTGGGCCCATAACCTGTTACAATCTTATGGGCCATCTTGTAGGCTTTTAAGCAAGAGCGTTTGTCCAGTGGAATTGGATCCTTGGTAGTCTATGATATGAATCCTTTGGTTCTTCTGGTAAAGATTCCTGAGTATTGTAAGTCCCTCCTGAATGAGTGCTAGTAGAACTATGGTCAGTATCAGTGTTTAATTAGTGTATCAGCAACGCAGTATGGCTAGTGATTGGCGAAGGATAAATCAGGTGACTACGGCTAGTCTATAAATCCAGGTGGAGAATTGGAGCACACCATATATACCAGAATAATTCCAACACATATTTAATCTACAAGACTCGATTACCATAACACTAATCTAGTTTCCAATGATTACTTCCTAAACATAGCTTATTTGTGGCCTGAGTGTAGATGTATGAGACAGTGAGAATCGAACCCGTTACCAATAGTATGCTAGACTAGCTCGTTCATCATCACACTAATCGAGGCGCCCATTGATATTTCCTCTGCTTACTTTTGGCCTGAAGATAGAAGTAGGTATAACCAACTCGTTCGCCACAGGTGAGATGTTATACAGCGTCGCAAGTATGGGGCATCCTGCGAGGATCGAATTCTGTAGTGATCGATTTCGAACTCTAGTTGCGCTATTACGTTCAATTTTCCGTGATGCTTAAGGATAGAATCCTGGTGGATGAGCAGTTTATGGCTTGCAATACTCCACTTTGGTCCTATGTTGGGCTAGACGGGCGGTCGGAGAGGCTCCCTCCGATCAATCGGCTGGTCACGTCAAGCCCTAGCACCTATATGATTGCCCCAACCCTATTGCCCTTATGGCAAGCCCCCAACCCCTTTTTATCATATGGCGGTTACTGAGGGTCTACATGTCCTGGGAATGACGTTAAACTCTATCTGATGGTGAGGTTCCAGTTTTGGAGGTTTGGGGAATGTGGAGCACCCCTTCATCACCATTACTCCCTGGTCCACTATGATCCAGAGTGGTAGTATCTGTTAGGGTCCCATTTATGGGTTAAATAGAAAAACATGAGTTGATAGACAAAATTGTATTATCCATTAAGAATGAATTTATTTCATAACTTGTCGGCATTAAATGACACACCGAGGTTAATATGCCGACAAAACAAAACAAACCAAACCAAACGTTCAATGTTGGACTAATACTCATGAGAAAGGTGTTACCCTCCCTCATCTCCCCATCATTCGGTTAAATGTCACCACTACTGTTCTTCTTTAAGGATGGCTTTGGCTTTAATAACCCATGAAGGTTGATATGCCATTAAACAAAAGAAACCAAATCAAAGAAACAAACACTTAGTGAGAACTGAACTCACGGGGAGTAGTTGACAGACCAGCTCGTAAACCATTGCATTAATCGAGTCACCTATTATTACTTCCTAAGTTTAGCTTATATGTGGTCTGAGGGTAGAAGTATGGGACACCTAGTGAGAATCGAACCCACTGGGAATAGTCGACTAGACCGACTCGTTAACCATAACACCAATCAAAATTCCCTTGATAATTTGCCAACTTAGTCAGAAGAGCAGCCGCATCGGAATCACAAGGTTCCGGGTTCGATACCGGTCTCCACTGACCCAGAGTAAGAATAGCACAGACGGGGTAATCTGATCCGTGTAGTAAAGTGAGCAGCTAACTGTAGGTGTAGCGCTCCGTCTCAGCCCAAAAATCTTCCTAGTTCGTTGCTAGTTAAAAGGGGAGAGACTCTCTCGCTGTCTAGCTGATACTAACAAAAACCCACTCCGCTAATTTTACTTTTTTTAGGCTTAGGTTAAAAAATATATGACACGTGGTGAGGATCGAAGTCACGAGTAACTGCCCGCAACTCTTCCTCTTTAATTATTATCCAATCGACGCACGCGAGTCCGCTCGAAGTTGGCGCCGAAAATGTCGAATGAAAAAGCTTTGCAGCAAACATGGCCGCCGCTAGTTTTGTGTTGTGCTGCAATAAAAACTGAAATGCTGCAGTGTTTGTAACTGATCATTCTTTTCTCACCATAGCTGACCCGGTCGTCTGGTGTCCAGGACGCAAAACGGAGATCCCATTACACCAAACAAGATTAGACTGTCCAGGCGAGCTGTTTATTTATGTGTAATCCAAAGACAATGTCTGCCTCATCGCTAGGCTCATTTCCCCTTCGTGTTTTCATAGCTTTCTGGTTTCCTGTTCGTACGCCGTTCTTTGTTTTCTTTTGCAAATGATTTTAATGAGTTAGGTTAAACAGATTCACTATTTATTCAAGTGCCGAATAGAGCATCGTAGGCGCGAGACAATCCTACGGGGTGACGGGACAGGAGTTTCTCGGTCTCTTTCTCTCTCAAATTACCCAGCATTTTCCGGGTCTCGCGGGATGTGTCACTACATCTCAGAAATCCGTCCCGCAATAAATTAAAAATTCCATTTTCAATCAGATGTTTTTTGGGGGGTTTTGGAGGGGCGGGTTTTTTGGGTGATTATTTTCAATACATTTTTGAGAAAGACATTTTCTGCCAGAAAGATTATGAAATTTTTAGAGAACATAACAAGCAATACACTGAACAAAAGTTTTAAGACAAACAGGTTAATCTTTTACTTCATTTATTTTTTAGGACTTAGATCATCGCCAGTAGAGAATGTTGGAATTATTGTGATATATATATATATATATATATATATATATATATATATATTTACCAACCCCTCCGACACAAGGTCAATTTCTTAAGTGGAATTCAACAGGTTGGAATTCAGAATTTTCCTTCTCCTAGACCGGTTGCCTAACCCAGGTTAAAGAGCCCAGTCTGTCCTACTATTTATCCATAGCTGGAGGGAGAGTAGGATTCATACCTTTCCCAAGGGTATTAGCGCTAAGTGAAATGCAATTACTACATTCAGGATTTGAACTTGGGGAGACGAGTTCATTTCCCATGACTTTTTTTATTATTGTGATATAAGAAGTGCTTTAATTACCCACCTAGATTTATAGACTAGTCAATGTCACGTAATTGACTCATGTAGCCAATAACTAAGCATACTGCGTGTAAAGACACACTATTTAAACCCCCCACTGGTCATAATTACAAATGCGTTCACTGAAGACGGACATAGGATTACCCGGCATGGTAAATGCCGGGTAATCCTATGTTGGGGGCTTGCCATAAGGGCAATAGGGTTGGGGCAATCATATAGGTGCTAGGACTTGACGTGACCAGCCGATTGATCGGAGGGAGCCTCTCCGAGCGCCCGTCTAGCCCAAGATAGGACCAAAGTGGAGTATTGCAAGCCATAAACTGCTCATCCACCATCTATCCTTAAGCATCACGGAAAATTGAACGTAATAGCGCAACTAGAGTTCGAAATCGATCACTACAGAATTATAATACTCAGGAAGGACTTATACGATTACCAGAGTAACCAAAGGATTCATTATCGAAGGACTCTTTACCAAGAACTGGGAACTCTTTACCAGAGTAACCAAAGGATTCATTATCGAAGGACTCTTTACCAAAAACTGAGAACTCTTTACCAGAGGAACCAAAGGATTCAATATCGAAGGACTCTTTACCAAGAACTGAGAACTCTTTACCAGAGTAACCAAAGTATTCATTATCGGAGATCTCTTTACCAAGAACTGAGAACACTTTACCAGAGTAACCAAAGTATTCATTATCGAAGATCTCTTTACCAAGAACTGAGAACTCTTTACCAGAGGAACCAAAGTATTCATTATCGAAGATCTCTTTACCAAGAACTGAGAACTCTTTACCAGAGTAACCAAAGTATTCATTATCGAAGATCTCTTTACCAAGAACTGAGAACTCTTTACCAGAGTAAACCAAAGTATTCATTATCGAAGACTCTTTACCAAGAACTGAGAACTCTTTACCAGAGTAACCAAAGTATTCATTATCGAAGATCTCTTTACCAAGAACTAAGAACTCTTTACCAGAGTAACCAAAAGGATTCACATTATCGAAGAACTCTTTATCAAGGATCCAATTCCACTGGATAAGCACTTCTGCTTTAAGGCCAAAGAATGGCCCTTAAAAACGCAACAGAAAATACTTCTAGAAAGCTTTAAAAGTATTGGAACATCTCAGTCAGATAGAGTTTAACGTCAGACCCAAGACAATAAGACCCTCAGCCACCACCTTCTAGCGCATATATGATCAAAAGAGTTAGGGCTTGCCATAAGGTAATAGGGATGGTACAATCATATAGGTGATAGGGCTTGACGTGACCAGCCGATTGATCGGAATGGATAATACAATTTTTTTATAAATACATTTTCCTATTTAATCCATAGATGGGACCCTAACAGATACTACCACACCGGATCATAGTGGATCAGGGAGCAATGGTGATGAAGAGGTGCAGTCGGTGCATTCTAACGCCCCACCCAGACGACAGGGCGGTAAATGACTGAAGATGTCGCACTTAATGTGTAACGAGCGCCCATCTAGCCTAAGTAATGGCTAAATTAGAGTGTTGCACGTCATGGACTGTTCAACCAGCTGAGTTCCACCCTTAAGTATCACAACTCGCAACCCACAGCCAACCGGTGGACCCATTGGGGGGATCTTACCCCCGCCCCTGCAGAGGTGCAGTCGGTGACATCTGACAGGGCTTCACATTTCCCGAGCATTGCAGGATATGTCACTTCTGAAATAAATCAAATATTGTTTGTTGTTTTTTTTAGAGGGGTGGGTTTGAGGGTTTAAAAAAAATATACGAATATGGGTATATTCTACAACAGGCATGTCAAACTGAGTATTCCTCGAGGGTCACATGGATTACTTATGTCTATAAATAATATAACATGATAATATAATAATATAACATAATAATATAACATGATAAATAAGTCTTCAAATCCTTCTTATATATCATACAGAGCAAATTGATGATTTCTATCAACATATGGCTATAATTCAAAGTAACAGTGATACTTGTACATTTTATTATTTGAACTCTGTCAGTAATAGTATTTTTTCTTTTCTTCTTAACAAAAATGTTTTTTTTAGATTTTAGTTGATAATAAAGGAATTTCTTTATTATCAACTAAAAGCCAATGAATATATATCTAAAAAAAACATTTTTGTTAAGAAGAAAAGAAAAAATACTATTACTGACAGAGTGCAAATAATAAAATGTACAAGTATCACTGTTACTTTGAATTATAGCCATATATTGATTGAGAGCAGGAGAAGGCTAGAGGAAAGACTCACTCTCTTTCACTGGCTGAATTAGCCTCCTCCTTGTTGATAATAGACTATTAACAAACACATTGTCCTAAGGAAAATAAACGACCGTTTTCGCTGAGGAAGCCATTTTCTGCCAGAAAGATTCTTCAGAGAACATAACAAGCAAAACATTGGAGTGTTAAGACAAATAGGAATATTTCTTTTACTTTATTTTTTACTAGAAATGGCTACCCAGCGTCGCTTGGGAAAAGGAGGTAGTAAAAAAGGTAGTCTCGCAGATCCATTATTGTTGAATCCCTACGTAAAAAAAACAATATTGCGTTGATCCAGACATTGTGAAAAAAAAAAATGAATGTCTCCTATTCAAAATACTAAATGCAAAAAAGAAATCCATGCTGTTATCATTTAAATTCTATCTTCTAATCATCGTCATGAATATAAATCAAATTTTTATTATTTTTGCTCAATAACCAAGATGTAGTGATAGTGAATGTGTATATATTTTCTTTGTCATTAATTGGTTTATTTTCTTAATTTCCCCCAGACATACTGTGACAGAGAACACGAGGTGAGTGGCGAACGTCAAGGCCTGCCGTATTCTCGAAGGAAGCGGGCTAGGCTTTGCCTGACATGTCGGACTGTAGAATCGAACCCGCTTCCTTCAGAATGCAAACATTGTCACCGAAGTCGAGAAGCTACAGTCCCGGATATAAGCGCCACGTTCACGGATGATAGCTATGATGATTCCGGCGGTCGGGTTTGGCTCGAGAATCTCGTGCGTGGGGTGCGGACACCTGGATATTGAAGGAAAAACTCGTATAAGTAGAAGTGGGGTGACGACAGCAGGAGTTGCGATTTTTCAGCTGCTGATGATGTTTGAGTTGGTGATGTTACGACGACGACGACGGATTTTTTGGTGCTATAGATTTTGTGACGGCGACGACATTGATGACCCCCCCTCTCTTCAACAAGTCGAATTTATTTTCCCCCTTTATTTTTCTTTTCTTTTTCATACTAGACATACATACATACATATATTTCATTAAATTCAGTTAATTTTTTGTATTTTTTCTTTCGGCGGGGCGACAAATTATCGTGGAATTTAGGTCCGTTAAGTTCGATTTAACCGGCAAGTGAATCTATTGATTTAATCATTTACATATTAACCAATCACATTAGAGATGTTTTATTTTG
>CM042172.1:55079837-55102337 GCA_023376005.1 Doryteuthis pealeii | reverse complement strand
TAAAAACTTTTTTTTAAATCACAGAAGTTTTTAGTTTGGAACAAACACCTGCAGGGATACTTAGTATGAGTGCCTACCTGTAGATGGGCATAATTATTTTGTTGTACATTTTTATTTTCTTACTTTGCATTTACATATTTAAAAAAAGAAAAGAAAAGAATATGTATTCCACGTGATCGATAATCAAAGAATGAATATAAAATATCAGACGAATAGTGATAAATAATGATAACATATTAATAGTGATATATAATAATAATAATAATAATAATAATAATAATAATAATAATAATAATAATAATAATAATAATAATAATAATAATAATAATAATAGTGATATATCATAATAATATATTAATAGTGATATATAATAACATATTTATAGGGAGAAATAATAACATGCTAATAGTCATGAATAACATGTTAATAGAAATAATAATATAAATAACAATATCGTAATATTATTGATAAATAGTAATATCATAATATCACTGATGAAGAAGAATATCATACTGATATTGATGAAGAACAATAGCATATTGATATTGATGAAAAACAATATAATATTGATATTGGTGAAGAACAAAATCATATTGATATTGGTGAAGAATAATATCATAATGAAAATTGTAGAACAATATTATATTGATATTGATGAAAAAACAATATCATATTGATATTGGTGAAGAACAATATTATATTAATATTGGTGAAAAACAATATCATACTGATATTGGTGAAGAACAATATCATATTGATATTGGTGAAGAACAATAACATACTGATATTGGTGAAGAACAATATCATATTGATATTGGTGAAGAACAATATCATATTGATATTGTTAAAGAACAATATCATATTGATATTGGTGAAGAACAATATCATACTGATATTGGTGAAGAACAATATCATATTGATACTGGGGAAGAACATATCATACTGAAGAACAATATCATATTGATACTGGGGAAAACAATATCATACTGATATTGGTGAAGAACAATATCATACTGATATTGGTGAAGAACAATATCATACTGATATTGGTGAAGAACAATATCATATTGATATTGGTGAAGAACAATATCATATTGATATTTATGAAGAACAATATCATATTGATATTGGTGAAGGACAATATTATACTGATATTGGTGAGGAACAATATCATATTGATATTGGTGAAGAACAATATCATATTGATATTGGGGAAGAACAATATCATATTGATACTGTTGAAGAACAATATCATACTGATTTTGGTGAAGAACAATATCATATTGATATTGGTGAAGAACAATATCATGATGATATTGATGAACAACAATATATTAATAATATTGAACAGCAATATCATGATAATATTGATAAATAATAATATAAAAATATTGATAAAAATATCATAATATCATTCTAATTAAACAAATTTCTGTGGACGAGATATTACTACCTAGGTATGTGAATTGTTCCACTGGCTTTAGAGGCTTACTATTGAGTGTAGAGACACCTTTTCTCACTTTTTTAATGGAAAATAAATAATAAATGTTCATGCTTTGGTTTATCTATAGAACATAAGCATACGTCAGTGTAAAAAAAACGGATTCCACTCAAACGAGTTAGTCCAGACAGTCTGTTGAGACAAATTTTAATAGAAATTAAACAAAGTCGTGTAGACCAACACGCATAGCATAACATTTCAAAAGTTTACAAACAAATATTGAGGGGAACCGCTTCAAATAATCTTTTGAACTTCAGGAAAGATGTCCCTTGGTTAGCACGCAAGTCTTGCAGATCAATTACAACAGAAAAGCGAGTTTGATCCTCGCTGGATGCCACCTTA
The DNA here is from genome assembly GCA_023376005.1 of Doryteuthis pealeii. Taxonomy (NCBI): domain Eukaryota; kingdom Metazoa; phylum Mollusca; class Cephalopoda; order Myopsida; family Loliginidae; genus Doryteuthis; species Doryteuthis pealeii. Next base: position 55,100,494 of record CM042172.1, on the reverse strand, counting down.
TGTCACATCCTACCCGTGGTGAACGGGTTAGGTAAATATCTACCCATCCTGACATATCTATATTCTAGCGTTAGAACATTATTTAGAAAGTATGGGTGTGTCAACTGAAAAGTTCATAGACTGACTAGTATACTCTCATAGAATGTTTCCAGATAAAGTTTATTTTTAATAAGAATTCGGTGGATAAGCTACACCAGATACTCAGGATTTACATATTTGCATTTCATTTTGGACGGTTTCATTTTTAAACAGAGGATGTTGCAAGATGATAACGGCATTACAATTAAGGAATATAAATATTGATATATAGTTCATTTGAACAGGGTCATATTTGGCATGAGAGGAATTTCATGTGGAGTACAGCTGGTATTTTATTTCTCCTAGACTGGTTCACTTACTGATTGCTAAATAAGTTTGGGGCGATATTTTTTTTTATATAAAGTAAATTTGAAACCAAAATCAATTAGTAGTAACTTTCTTTTTTATTTTGAGGGGAGGGGGCTTTCCTGAAAATTGGTAAATTAAAGATAACTTTAACATTCTTTTTTTAATAAACATTTGAATTTCTGTGGATTATTTAAATGACTTTTTTCTAAATATTTGTTTCAAAGTTTCATGACAAAGAGCAGTTATTACTTTCGATTAATCAATAAATAAATAAATAAAAATAAGAAGATGAAGATAAAAGAAAGAAAGCATATAGAGATAAATATTCCTTTATATATAATATAACACACACATATATATATATATATACACATATATATACATATATATATATATATATATAATATAAATATATATAACATATATATATGTGTATATATATATATACATATACACACACACACACACACAACACACATAATATATATATATATATATTATATATATATATATATATATATATATATATATATATATATATATATATAATATATATTTCTTTAATTCGGGCGCTTTAATTCTCATTTCGAAATATATCATAGATTAAAAATTTCACGGATTATTTCAAATGAGAATTAAAGTGCCCGGATAATCATACCCTTATATATATATATATATATATATATATATATATATATATATATATATATATATATATATATATATATATAATTCCCATTTTGAAATATATCCATGAAACCTTTAATCTAAGTAATTCTTTTCCGATGAAAATTAACTAAAGATGAAGAATTTCAATTTCATCAAAATGGAATAGATAGAATTAGGTTTAGCTCAATTGGTGGGGCACACCCCTAGGAATCGAAGGTTGCTGGTTCGATACCGGTCCCCGCCAAATAAACACGTATCACATATTGGGTGATCTTATCTGTGCGGTAAAGCGGGGAGCTAGCGGAAGGTGTGGCGCTCCACCACAGCAAAAACAATATCCCTGGTTTAGGGCTAGCGAAAAGGGAATAGACTCGCTTGTTGTCTGGCTGTTACCGACAATAGGCCTCTCCGTCAACTTTACTTACTTTTTATTTCGAGGAGTAAGCACAGTTGCATTTCAGATCCTAAAAAAATGGTAGCTTTGTTGGATTTTACGGTTGTCAACTCTTGTTGGGTTATTTTATGCCGGATACATTTTTGTTTTATTCATTCTTGTTGGGTGCCATTATTTTTAGAATTTTTTTTATAAACACATTTTTAGAACTCTTTTTTTTTTTTTTGCTATTCAACCCATACGTGGTGGCCGTGAAAGGTATTTTTAAAAGCCTTTTTTTTTAGCGTGAAACCTTCTTCTCTTTTATGGTATCTAATTATGTTTGGAGTACATAGTCTGAGCATATTATAAATATATATGGTGTAAATGTATCTCCTTGTAGGATTCCAACGCCGATGTCAAAAGAATCTGTGTCGCCATCGGGTGAGCGTACCATTGCTTTATTGTCATTATAGCGGCAACCGTTTCTTTTGGGAGCACGTATGCTAGTAGTATTGTTCCATTTTCCCTCTGTGTATGGAATCAAATACTTTGGAAACATCTATGAATAGTAGCGTTGCCTCTAGATTCTTTGCTCGAATCCCTTCTATGATCCGTCGTATAGTCAGGATCTGAAAGGTTGTGGATCGGTTTCTACGGAATCCGTTTTGGTTTTTCCTAATAATTTACCCTATTTCGGGTCGGATCCAGAAAAAAATTGGAAAGTTACTTGGATTTTCAAAGGTTTGCAAACTACTTTAATGTTTACTAAACATTAAATGTTCCTATTAACATAAGCAAAAATTCTTCAAAACCGTCCGCTCTATCGGTGGGGCGTTAGAATGCACCCACTGCACCTCTGCAGAGAGGTAAGACTCCCCCAATGGAGCCACCTGCCACCCAATGGTACTACCACTCCAGGTCAGAGTGGACCTGGGAACAATGGTGATGAAGGGGTGCTCCATCTCTAAAACTGGAACCTCACCATCAGATAGAGTTTAACGTCATTCCCAGGATATCTAGACCCTCAGTCACCGCCTTCTAGCACCCATATGATAAAAAGGAGTTGGGGCTTGCCATCAGGGCAATAGGGTTGGGAAAATCATATAGGTGCTAGGGCTTGACGTGACCAGCCGATTGATCGGAGGGGGCCTCTCCGACCGCCCGTCTAGCCAAGATAGGGCCAAAGTGGAGTATTGTAGGTCATGAACTGCTCATCCACCTGGGTCCTATCCTTAAGCATCACGGGTCGCCACCCACAGCCAACAGGTGGCCCCATTGGGGGAGTCTTACCCCTCTGCAGAGGTGCAGTCGGTGCATTCTAACGCCCCAGCCGACAGGGCGGGCAGAACCAGTGGATATACCATTTAATAGTAAATGAAATACAATCTCGTGCATTTTTGATTGGCCAATTAAGCTGTTTTAGAACAGTCTATAAGCATAAGTTGTGTACATTAGCACTTCTTATACACCGTATACAAGTTGTGATATCCAGTGCACCTTATACCCAAACACAATCCAACAGTTTCTCACCTTTCTGACCCCGTCAAAAGCGTCCGGAGTTGCCAAATTGTGCGCCACGTTGCCAAAATATTGCAACGCCTTTGACACATCCTCATAGTCAATGGTGCCTGGTTACTGACAATTTCTCAACTATGTGATTATAACCAAGTTTGAATAATTGTAAGAAAATTTCAGTAACCAACTACTGTTGATCCCATGACCAAAGTAGCCTAATTTAGATATAAATGCTCTATTCATGATATTGAGCACTATTTACTTATAAATATACCACCCATATATATATATATATATATATTATAATATATTAGTAATTTGAAGGCAATGAAAAATAAAAACAAAAAGATGTTATTTTTGTCTTATCGATTTCGAAGCATAAACTTCATCATCAGAGATTCGTATCAGAAATGGACGTGCTTACGTTTTTATTTGTGTGGTTATAATTTATCTTCTTATTTCTTTTTCTTTTCCTTTTCTTTCTTTCTTCTTTTCCTCCTTTCTTTTTTCCTCCTCATGTTATGAATGAAATGGGCGAATAACTGTAATTTCTTTTTTCTTTTTCTTTTTAAAGAGAACAAATATATCCATATATATATATATATATATATATATATATATATATATAATATAATATATATATATTATTTTTAAAACCATTCATTTAAAAACTGCAAATGGCAATACCAAACAGTAGCAAAAAGAATTATTAATGTTTGATATGCTTACTTAAGAGCTATTGCATTTAGTTCAATATGTAAAGAGTAATCTTGAATTAACTCTCTCTCTCTCTCTCTCTCTCTCTCTCTCTCTCTCTCACTCTCTCTCTCTCTCTCTCTCTCGCTCTCACTCTTTTTTTCTTTCTTTCCTTCTTTTCATATTTTCATTACGTTCAATTGAAACAAATTAACATTATCTCTTCCGTGTGCTCAACCCCTCTCTATCCTTCCTCAACTCTTCCTTTCTTTCTTATTATATTTTTTCGTGTAACATGTCTTTATCTCCCCTTTCTTTCTTTATGATAAGAATGAAATGGTCCATTATTTACCTGAGGTGACGACACTCATAAGAAACAAAAATTCGGTGGATACGCGACACCAGATGATTATGATTTACATTTTTGCATTTCATCTTGGACGATCTCATTTTTAACCAGAGGATGATGCAAAATGATAACGGTTTGAAGATTAAGGAACAAGCGTACTAATATAGAGATAATATAAGAACGAGAAAATTAATTTAGTATTTGAACCCTTCAAGTTTTCCTTTGGAAATAGAATCGTTAAAAATTGAATCTAAATTTGCGGTTCCAGCAGATCACAGGGAAGAATTAAAAAAAACGAAAATATGGACAAATACCTGGACCTTGCCAGAGAATTGAAAGAAAAAAAAAGAAGAAAACTGTGGAATACGAGGGTGACAGTGATACCAATTGTAGTTGGTCCACTTGGTACGGTCCAAAAAAACTTGATAAAAAATACTGGAGGACCTGGAAATCAGAGGAAGAATTAAGACCATCCAGACTACTGCATTGCTGCAATCGGCTAGAATACTCAGAAGAGTCCTGGAGACCTGAGGAGACTTGTTGTCCCTCAGACTCAACTGAAATACCATCAGCTAACGCTGATGTGAAAACCTCAAAAGGAATGAAAATAATAAACAAAAACAATTTTTTTCCGATATAGATAAAAGTTTCATTACAATTGATAGAGTTTTTATTTTATTTTGTTTTATTTTCTTTCTTTCTGTCTTTCTTTCTTTCTTCATTTTTAAAAAAAATTAGTTTGTTTGTGTGTTTATTGATTTTAACGGCATATCAACCCGTCTGGGGTTATGTCATGCCTAACGGTTAGGAAGTGATACATATCGTGTATTTATATTTATACTTTTTAGTAATTGGTTTTAATAATGTGTTAGCATTATTGGGGATTATGTTGTATGGTATTGATTTGTTTCATGTCTATATTCTATGGTATAATTTTATTTCCCTAAAAAAAGAGTGAATATCCTCCATGTTGACATTTTCAAACAGATCTTTCATATTGTTTGCTTTAAAATAACGGTTTGACAAACTGTGGATATTACAGTTAGTTCTTCTACAGTTAGTTAATAATAGTTGGAAGAAATGATTATTGAAAGGAAATAACAAATGATCGATGGTGGGAAAGGCAAAAGAAGAAAAAGAAGAATAACAACAACAATGTAGTAAACAAAAAAGCAAGAAGACCAGACCTAGTGTTGATTAACAAAAAAGAAAAAAACTTGTCAACTGGTGGATTTTGCAGTTCCAGCAGCCCACAGGGTGAAGCGAAAAAATGGACAAATACCTGGACCTTGCAAGAGAACTGAAAAAGTTATGGAATATGAAAGTCAAAATGATACCAATTGTATTTGGTGCACTTGGAAAGGTCCCAAAAAGCTTGGAAAACAACTGGAAAATCTGGACACCAGAGGAAGAATCGAGACCATCCAGAATACTGCACTGATGCAATCTGCCAGAATACTAAGAAGAGTCCTGGAGACATGGCGAGACTTGTTGCCACTCAGACTCCAGTCTAAGGCCATCAGCTAACGATGGTGTGAAAAACTCAAAAGGAGTGAACAAGAAGAAGAAGAAGAAAAGAAGAAGAGTAAGATGAATTATATATATATTAATATATGTGTTGTGTGTGTGTGTGTGTTTTTTGTGTGTGGTGTGTGCGTGTGTGAGGGTGGGTGTGTATTTGGGCAGCATTCTTTCATTTATACATGTGAAAAATTAAACAAAAGGCAGGTCTTTTCAAGCTTTCTGGACAACTTTATATATTTGGATGGAATTCGTAGATTAGTCCACCGAAGTTCATATCCCGACTACTTTCGGCACTTCGGGGTGCCATCATCAGGGGTGATGTGTTCCTGTTTTTTTTTTCAAAGTATATTAATGGATGTGGAGGCTGGAAGTAGGAGAATTGATAGGAAAAGTGTTATAGGCATTTTAAAATGTGAGTAGTGCATTGAAAATTAATTTTATTTAAGGATGGTTTGTATTGTTTGATGTATAAAGCTTCTAGTATTTGGAGGTTTTGCTTATCTTTTTCTTTGTGCAGAATGTGTGTATTTTCCATTAGGATATTTCGGTTATTAGAGTGGGGGCATGCATGTAATTTGAGATGTTGTGAAATGGAGCTATTATCTGTCATATGGGATATGTCACTCGGGATATATATAATATATATATATATATATATATATATATATATATATATATATGATTTATATGAAAAAGGTGAGTTACCGGTGAAATTGATAATCTGTCACTAACCGTCATAGCCAAAAAATATACACGTGCAACCGGCTGTAATTAATCAATATCTTGATTAATTCAGTGGATTTAACCCTGAAGATCCTTATGGTGAAACTCAAGTAAGTTATTACTATGTACCATTATAATATATATATATATATAATATATATATATATATTATATAGAGAGAGAGAGAGAGAGAGAGAGAGAGAGAGAGAGAAAGAGAGAGAGAGATAGATAGATAGATAGATAGATAGATAGATAATTTGGGGATGATGCTTTTGGGATTTTTATCCTCCTTATACCCATAATGCACACCAATGCAGATGCACACCTATAGATTTATACGAGGATACTTTTGTCCATGATAATAATTAAGTGTATGATAATTAATTAATTATTTACAGAGAATGGAAACCTGGCTTCAGAAGGTTCAGAAAGGAACAAGTCTATAAACCTACACAAAACGTACTCAATAATTTTTACTTAAACATATTCCCGACCAAATGCATAGCATCTTTCTATATTTTCCCTACTCTCTTTCTTTCTTATATTTTACTGTGAAGCATGTCCTTTTTTCCCCTTTCTTTATTATAAAAACCGAATGCCCCATTATTTAGCTGAGTTATCAACACTCATGACAAATATATAAAAAATCGGTGGATAAGCAACACCAGCTTATCAGGATTTACATTTTTACATTTTACATTTACATTAATGGCATATTAGTCTTCGTGGGTTAGTGAATGCCTAAGCCATCCTTGTCGAAGAACAGTAGTGGTACTATTTAAATTATGATTGGGTATGAGAGTGTTATACCTTTCCCAAGATTGTTAGCCTGAAATGGAACGTAAAGGCGTGACTGGAATTTGAACTTGCTGACTGCTATGTCGAAGTCTAGCACGTTAGCTTCACAGAATACTCCGAATGTATTATTTAAATATATCTGCTTATAAATATAAGCAGATATATTTGACCTATACATGGGACAGTAACTGGTACTGACATTTCCAGTCAGATTTTGGTTTGTTTTGTTTTACGGCATATCAACCTCAGTGCCGATAAAGTTTTGAAATAAAGTCATTCTTAATAGATAATCAGTTTTGTTTATAAACAGATTTTACCATCTGGTTAGATAGATGGGACCATAACAGGTACTACCACTCTGGGTCAGAGTGGACCAGGGAGCAATGGTGATGAAGGGGTGCTCCACATTTCCCAGACCTCCAGAACTGGAATCTCACCATCAGATAGAGTTTAACGTCATTCCCGGACATATAGACCCTCAGCCATCGCATTCTAGCACCCATATGATGGTTCACTGGAAGCTGAGTGACAGTAAGTCTCCCCAGGTCATCAGGACTCTTCTGAGTATTCTAGCCGATCTTAAAAATGTTATTGTTTGGATACTCAATTTTTTTATAAATACATTTTTCTATTAAACCCATAGATGGGACCCTAACAGGTAATACCACTCTTGGACGATTTGAACGTTCTTATTTTTAACCAAAGGGTGTTCCGAATAAAAACGGTCATACAAATAAAGAACATGAGTATTAATATATGGATTATTTTGCAACTTTAGGCTACAATCTATAATAATAAAAGCCTATTGAATTTAGTCGCGTAAAATACGTCTTCAGGGTTTCCCCCCCAATCTGATAAAGCAAGTTGTGTTAACCCGAAGAATATGATATACATTGAAGAATCCATTTGTTTGAAAAAGGTTTTTGTTGTCTCTGTTTCAATTCATTATTATTTCCGGAGGTGATTGCGCAAATGTGTCCTCGTTTTATTGATATTATAATCATGTTTTCGCCGTTCTATCCTCCAGGCTTCTTCGCGTGTACACATGTATTAATAGATATATTTATATATGCGTAGGCATATGTACAGTAAATAAATATCTTCATCTTGATCAAAGACCATCATTATCATTATCATCAAGGCGTGTTACATAATTCATGGGCAACCTATGAATTATGCCTGTGAGTTTAGTAAAATTCCAAATAACAGGATGATAAATGAAAAAGTACCATTAACCGTTATAGGTGATTGACAAGGCAGTTTACCTTCTCTTACCTGGAAGCTGATTTGCTAAAAGCGAGTGTGAGAAGGTATCTGATTTAGTTAGTTATATTTTGGCCGTTAGTCAACGGGACTAGACGTAATGTTCATCTGTCCTGAGATGCCAAATTCTCACCGCGTGGTTGGGGACCTTTTTGGGCTTAGATTCTTTAAAAAAGAATAGACGTCTTGAAAACAAAAAATCTTCCTTATTACCTTATACATATTCTAGCTCGTTAGTAATATTTAAAATACAAGCTGCCACTGTTATTTAGCGTCATCAAAGCGACAAAAAAAAAAAAAAATAGTTTAGTTAAATATTAAACAGTTTTGATAACAATAGTTTAGACAAATAAACACCGTCTTGATAATGGATCAGAAAAGAACCGAAAGTACTTGGTCTACCAATATTAGCTTTTTCAGGCAACTTATTAACGTCTTACAAAATGATAATACCAAAAGAATTGTTTGGAAACTTGAAAGAAAAGAGAAAAAAACTTGAAAATAAAGATTCTACTGACTTTAATGTGTTAGAATTCAGTGTGTTTCTTCTCATAGACCGTTTGCCATACCAAGGTGAAAAACCGAGCCTACCCTACTGTATGTCCATAGCTAGAGGGAGAATATATGGATTCATACCTTTCCCCAAGCCACAAAGAGCTACTTATGCTCTAACACCGATATTAAGCACTTTTAAAAAATAAATACATACATTTACAAGACCCTCATCATGAACAGGATGTGACACAAGGACAATTTCTAAAGCAGACTTTAACAGATCTGAATTCAGAGTTTTCCTTCTCCTAGACCGGTTACCGAGCCAAGTTTAAAGAGCCCAATCTGCCCTACTATTTTACCCATGGCTGGATGGAGAATAGTTGGAAGCATACCTTTCCCAAGTTAAATTAGCGCTAGGGGAAATGCAAACAGCCTCGTCCAGGATTTGAACTCGGGTCGACGAGTCCATTTTCTACTACTCTAACCATTACACCACACGCCTCCATATTTGTTATAGATATAGCAAAGACTAGAAGTGGCTACCTGGTATCGCCGTAGTACGGAGGGGGGGGGGCGCAAAAAGGTAGTCTCGCAGATTCATTTTTGTTGAATTTTTACGTGGATCCTTGCAGGATACCCCATTAAAATCACTATGTAAAAAAGACCTTGCCTTGATCATGTCACTCTGAAAAAAATATCTTATTTAAAATACTAAATTAAAAAAAAAGATTTCTATGCTGTTATCATTTAGATTTTCATTTCTACAGTAAAAGAATTTCCAATGTATTTATATAGTAAAATCATTTTATATGAATTTTAATGTTAAAATATCCTCAATCACTAAATCTTTACTAAAACAGAAATGACTCCTCTAGACGTCTAGACATCATCCTTTTATTATATAAATCATTCATAAGTGTCTTCATTTAAATTTGTTCAGTACATTCCTATAGTAAAATAATTTCTAACTCCTTTCTATTGTGGAAAAATTTCCAATATATTTCTATAGTAAAATCATCTTTGACGCATACCTATTGGTGTTACGTACTGACGTTTTCACAATACCAAATCGATATAATGTTGTATATCCTTTTCTTACTTCTTAATTCTAGTCGTCTTCTCTTCTGGCCGGCTTTGCTATTCTGATCGTCTATCATCTTGGTCTGGTCTAGCGTTTGGTGTTAACTTGGGGATTCCGGTCTGGTCTTCTATGGGGATTTCTCGTTAACAGAAGCCCTGTGTCATTGTTAGTTTTTAAGTAATAAACACAAGACTTCGATTTACGTTGATGTTACTTTATTTTCAATCCCTAACCCAGACATCTGCGCAGATCGACTTACCCTATCGGGCTCCTACCTTCTAACTGACTGAGTTACTTAATCCTTAAACCGGAAGACAGGGTTTTCTATGCCTTACGGTTCTCACGATTTATCCCCGGAAGGCAAGGTGAGAGTGAGGTCAAGCGTTGTCACTCATCTTTCAAGGCCATGGGCTGCACTAATCGCCATTATGTTTCTACACTACCTTAAAAAAGTATTAAGTTCCAATAATTATGTAACATTGGAAAATTATCTTCAATGTATTTCTAGAGTGAATAATATTCAATGCATTTCAAAAGTATTCAGATTCCCAATGTATTTATATAGTAGAATCATTTCTAATACATTCCTATAGTAAAATAATTATCAATGCATTACCATAGTAAGAAAAACAACACATTTCTAATGCATTTCTTTAGTAAAATCATATTGAATATATTCTATAGTAAAATCATCTTCAATGCATTTCTATAGTAAATTAATCTTCAATGTATTCGAAGATTAAATGTTTTTCCAGTAAATTCCTATAGTAAAATCATTTCTAATTCATTTCTATTGTGGAAGAATTCCCAATGTATTTATATAGTAAAACCATTTCCAATGTGTTTCTATATAAAAATCATTCAAAATGAATTCCAATGGTAAAATCATGGTAAAATCTTCTTCAATCAACGAATCTTTACGAAGACAGAAATGACTTGTCTAGACGTCATAACTTTATTATATAAATCGTTCAGCTGTGCATATGTCTTCATTTAAATTTAAAAATTAAGAAAAAAGTTTTCTTCTCAATCGTTTTTGTTCACGCTTCATATATTACTATAAGTACTTACACACATAACCGCCTGAAAATATGCGCATGCGTATATGAGAACGGCGGCCATTTTGAAAAGGTCTGAATGAAATGTTTCAATTGCGATTTGAAACATTAATATTGTTCTGTTTCCATTGCGGAACGAGACGAATATTTATTTAATGGTGGCGTTGGAATTGTTATTCCTCTGTTTGAGAATCACAAAAAAAAAAAAGGAATCAGAGTTTTATAGGAATCGAGGCAGAACGAAATATGATGAAGAATATCGAGTAAACTGGTTTTGTTTGGCTTTTCAAGAACAAAAGGTTGGGAAAAGTATTCGCACTGAGTGAGTTCATTATTTTTATGTTTGAAGATCCCGAAGAAGAATGAAGAGATATATTCAACAAAGACGATGCTTTTAATGGACAGTTTTTCAATTCAGACGTTTCATAATATTAATTGCATTGACGGGAATAAACGTTTACATTTGCCCTAAAACATCTTTATTAGGTTGGTTAACACGACATAATTCATCTTAGTTGAAGCTTATCACTGAATTAATAATAAGGAATATTATTAAATGTTTGGTTGGTTGGTTGGTCTTTATGGCATTTCAATACTTGTTGAGTTATCTTATGTCGAAGTCAGTCGTTTTTGAAATGAAATGGTTTCAAGTAACTATTCCTGAAAATGAGACGCACAGAAATCTCCGGGACATTTTAGTTTTAGTGGTAGCTTATCATTGGAATTAAGAATTTATAAAGTAAGTAAAGTAGTCGGGTGGCCTAAAATCAGTATCAGCCAATCAGCGAGGGAGTCTATCCCTTTTTCACTAGCACTAGGATATTGTTTTTGCGTCTGAGGTGAATTGCCACATCTGCCATCAGCTCCTTATTTTACCGATCCCTGTGCTACTCATACGCTGCGTTGGTGAGAGTCGGTATCGAACTAGGCACCTTGTGGTTTCTAGCCGAACGCTCTACCGACTTAGCTAACCCGGCCCCTTGAATTAATAATAAGGAATATTATTAAATGGTTGGTTTTTATGGCACTTCAATAATTGATGGATTATTTTATGCCAAGCACACCACACAAAGCAGCTGACAGCCACTTATCTCCTATCACACAAATTATCTAAGGATTACGAAAAAGAAACACTGGAAATTGCTGGAAAAGTACGGACGATCATTTAAGTGACGTTCTTCCGTGGACACCTAGATATGGACACACCAGATTAGACCGACTAGCAAATATTTACATTCATCAGTTCTATACGGATACTAGTTGTTTGGTTGGTTTTTATGGCATTTCAATACTTGTTGGGTTATTTTATGCCGGGATCAGTCTTCTTGTAATAAAATGGTTTCAAGTAACTTTCCGAAAATTAGACGCATAAGATCTTCTGGAATTTAGTTTTGGTTGAAGGTTATCATTGGAATGAATAATTAATAATAAGGAATATTATTAAATGTCTGGTTGTTTTTTATGGCATTTCAATACTTGTTGGATTATTTTATGATGAGCATCCCACAAAAATCAACTTACGGACACTTATCTAATATCACACAATCAATCCAAGGATGACAAACAAGAGACACTAGACACTGCTGGAGAAGTAAGGACGAACGTGACTTAAGGAAGTAAGTGACGTGGACACCTACACATGGACACACCAGAGTGGACCGACTAGCAAACATTCACATTCATCAGTTCTATACGGATATTGGTTGTTTGGTTGGTTTTTATGGCATTTCAATACTTGTGGGGTTATTTTATGCCATCGTCTGTCTTTTTTGTTATTAAATGGTTCTATGTAACTATACCTGAAAATGAAACGCATAAAATCCACTGGGATTTAGAAATACAGACGGATCAACTAATCCCGTCGAGGAGCCCAGACCTAGTATTATTTCACAAGAATAGAACTTGTCATTTCGTGGATTTTGCTGTCCCTACCGATCATAGAGTGAAAATGAAAAAAAAGTAAAAGTTAGACAAATGCTTGACCCAGGTCAGAGAATTGAAAGAACTGGGGAACATGAAGGTAAAGGTCGTACAAATTATAATTGGGTCCTTAGAACGTTCCTTCTGTGTTTGGAAAAGAGTCTGGATGAATTGGAAGTCAGAGGAAGAATGAACACCATCCAAACAACAACATTGTTATGATCGGCTAAATTACTCAGAAGAGTCCTCGAGACCTGAGGAGACTTGCTGTTACTCAGCCTCCAGTGAACCATGAGTTTATTTTGTGGAAATGTTCATTTCTCTTGAAGACTAGTATAAATATGTTGAAAAGTAAAACCCCAAAAAGACAAAAAAAGAACAAAAAGGAATAAAAAAAGAAAAAGCAACAAAAAATAACATTACCTCACTCTTGGTTGGCAGCCTTCCGTCTACGAGAGACGACGGGGCAGTTTTTTCCTCTCCTTCAACTACATAGGCTGGGCGGGTTCATATGGAGGATAAGCTGTTGCCCATGTAGCAAAACCCCCTCTTCTCTTGTGATCCAAAGGTAAGGAAAGGGACTAATGCGGTTTGGCAACGGTAGTGTCGCAGGAGTTGATGGGTAGCACTGGATTTCAGCATCACACCACCCTGGGGACTCCGACTCCTGATTTGTTTTCGGGGTTTACTCCACTAGCCTTTTTTGAAAGGCAATAGAGGTTTTGTGTCGGACTTTCCGTTGACTATGATGGGTGGCCAACCAAGTTTAAAGAGGCCTTTCAACCCATTTAATATAATATATATAATATATATATATATATATATATATATATAATTTAAAAAATGGACTCTCGTCGATTTTCGACGCATGAGTATTCATCCAATCAACAACAAACACAGTGATTTGTTTATAGTGGTGAAAGCTTGTGTAGGACCATCCCGCACTTTTTGGCACAGTCGATAGGAAAGAATTGGTGCATCAAGGAATGCCACGAACCCAATCAACGACTGACCTCAGGAATTTTGAATTCAGAGTTATCCCTCTCCTAGAGTAGTTACCTACCCAAGGTTAAAGAGCCTAGACTGCCCTACTATTTAACCCATAGCTGGAGGGAGAATGTATGGATTCCTACCTTTCCCAAGGGTATTAGCGCTATGTGAAATGCCAACAGCTTCGTCTATATATATATATATATATATATTATATATATATATATATAGTAATAGTGTAAAAGAGTTATGGGTCTAACATGGTTTCGATCTTATTATTATTATTATTATTATTATTTAGAATGTTTAAAGTCCCGCAAAACTTTAGTGTTAATTAACAAGAAAAAAGAACCTGTCATCTAGTGAACTTTGGACCACAGAGTGAAACTGAATGAAAACGAAAAAGTAGACAAATACCTCGACCTTGACAGAGAATTAAAAAATACGGAACTAAAAGAGAGACGGTGATACTAATAATAGTTAGTTCACTTGGAACGATTCTCAAGCGTTTTAAAAAGAGATTAAGGAAATTGGAAATCAGACCATCCAAATAGCAGCATTGTTAAAATCGGCTAGAATCCCAGGAGAGTGCTAGAGTGCTAGAGATACGAGTAGATTTTCTGTCACCCACTTTAGTGAATGACCACCATGTCGGCTGGGGCGTTAGAATGCACCGACTGCACCTCAGCAAAAGGGTAAGACTCCCCCAATGGGGCCACCTGTTGGCCGTGGGTGGCGACCCGTGATGCTTAAGGATAGAGCCCAGGTGGTTGATCAGTCCATGACATGCAATACTCCACTTTGGCCCTATCTTGGGCTAGACGGGCAGTCGGAGAGGCCCCCTCCGATCAATCGGCTGGTCACGTCAAACCCTAGCATCTATATGATTTCCCCAACCCTATTGCCCTCATGACAAGCCCCAACACTTTTTATCATATGCTACAATTCGATGGCTGAGGGTCTATATGTCCCGGGAATGACGTTAAAGTCTATCTGATGGTGAGGTTCCAGTTCTGGAGGTCTGGGAAATGTGGAGCACCCCTTCATCACCATTGCTCCCTGGTCCACTCTGACCCGGAGTGGTAGTACCTATTAGGGTCCCATCTATGGGTTAAATAGTAAAACTTGTTTATAAACAAAACTGATTATCTATTAAGAATGACTTTATTTCAAAACTTTGTCGGCATTAAATGACCCACTGAGGTTGATATGCCGTAAAACAAAATAACCAAACTAAAC
Source organism: Doryteuthis pealeii (assembly GCA_023376005.1). NCBI lineage: Eukaryota > Metazoa > Mollusca > Cephalopoda > Myopsida > Loliginidae > Doryteuthis > Doryteuthis pealeii. The sequence continues at coordinate 55,085,411 of CM042172.1, read as the reverse complement.
CTAATCTAGTGAATGACCATCAACTAACGCTGATACCAGTCTTCACCAACTCAGCGCATGAGTAGCATAGCTTGGATCTATATGGTAAAATGTGGAGATGATGGAAGGTGTGGTTTTCCCCTTATGACATAAAGATAGTCTCATTGGTCTAGCACTAGTGAAAAGGGATTAGACTCCTTCATTGTATGGATGATACCAAGAATAGGTCACTCCATTGACTTTACATACTATACTGATATTGTTACAATTCATGAGAGGTTATGAATTGTGAACATACCCTGTAGGTAAGAATTTAAATTGAAGTCTGTCGAATTAGAATCAAGTAGTCCCCATAGAAAAAAATACCGGGGACTGTTGGTAAACCTTGACCCTTAGAGGCATGTGATTTTACGCGCCATGGCAGACACGTGATAGTTAGTTTAGAGTTTTAGATTCGACCTAGCTTTCAGAGAGCTTAGACGTGCTCTGAGGTCGGACTCCCGCGGTCAAATGAATATGGGCTAATAAAAGCTTGATCAAGCAAACACAGGTCTTGTTGTGTTTATTAAATTAAGACAATGAACAGCTTAGCCCAGCCCAGCCCAGCCCAGCCCAGAGAAGTAAGAAAAGAAATCAGCAGATAAGTCAACTAGACAAGACAAAATGGTGACCGAGGAAGAACCAGTAATCAGTAGCCAGCAAAGCAACAGGCAGTTTGGTTTTGGTTTGTTTTGTTTTAGGGCATCAACCTCGGCGGGTCGTTTAATACGGACTAAATTTTGGGTTCATAGTGGTAGTTTGGTAGAAAACAAATGTATATATGTATAGATTTTAACTATTGTTCAATTACTCATATTTTTTAGTATATATTCCTTATAGGAAATGTAAAATCCTTGATGGTCTTATTTTCGTGAAAAGTGTTTTCAAATTATTTGCTTGGTAGTATTTTGTTCGGACTATATCAAAGTCTATACACTTTAGCAGTATATGTTTCACTGTAAATCTCTCTTGGCTTGTAGTGCATATTGGGGATTCTGTGCCCTCTAGTAAATGATGATGGGTGATGTAGGTGTGACCTATGTGAAGACGGGTCAGCACAACCTGTTCTCTTCTATTTGTGTTGTATTTTAAGTTACATTATCCAATGGTAGGTTTAATGTTTTTGAATTTGTTATTAATGAGAGCATTCCAATGATTTTATCATTGTTTAATGATAATTTTTCACAACTGTTTTATAATCAGTATATGGTATTTTTGTTTTTGTCATTGTGTCTTTCATAGCTTTCATTGCTTCTGAATCTGCCCTGTCATTTCCAGGTGTACCAAGGTGGTTTGGTATCCAACAAAAAATTACTTCGTTATTTTTGGACAGATGGTATATTCTGTTTAGCAACAAAGCATAGGAACATCAACATCTTCAGGGACAGCCTTCAAATGCAAAATCTGTAGTCGCGAATGTTTTTCAAACATCGGACTTCACTGTCACAGGAGGTGCTGTAACTTCATAGTATAATACAACGGTGGGTGCAAGAATGTGTGTGTGCATATAAATGCACACTTAGTTATATAGATACGTAGTAGTAGTTATATTGAATTAATAAGTAGTAAGTCAAACCACATATATGTATAAATATGTGTGTGTGTTCTAGTGTAGATAAGGTGTGAATATATATATGTATAGATAGATAGATACATATGTGTGCATGTATACATACATGTGTGTGTATACATATATGTGTATGTATAAGTAGGCATATTGTTTGTGGGTGGCAATAGGCAACAAAACCATTAAAACTCAAGGAAGATTAAGAGGGTGATAACTCCCCAGATTAGAGACGAGAAGTCTAGGTTTTCAATAACTTTGAGAGTTGACCGTAGGTTAGAGGGTCATAAAAAAATCATGAGGGTGGTCTGGTAGAACAAAGAACTTTTTCAAATAACGCGGGGTTTAGACACAAATCTCGCAGACGAGATTTTTGATAGCGAGAATTGGGATTCTGGGAAATTTGAAAAGGTTTAGACAGTTAGCTTCTGGACAGCGGAGAGAACAGTTAGTCTTGGGACAGCGAGGGGAACACATGAGCCCTGAACACGGAAGAGTTAGGATGTGAGATGCCCACTATACGCTAGCCCTAGCAGAGGTCTACAAGAAAGGGGAACCCCCCCCCCATCTCGACAACCAGTAGAGATAGCACCAGATGAATACGCAAGTTATATACCTCCCTGCCTTTTTCTGAAGTTCACCTGATATTGTCTTGTCTTCATCTCTCTTTGTTGTTGTTTATTCTCTCTTTCTCTTTGTGATACTGTTTGTTTGTACACCCCTTTGGCGGGGGGCCCCTGCGAGATGTTTGAGCACACATGTGCAACGTGGACAGGTCCTAGAAATAGCCAGCAGACGAAATGAATCATGGCCAGAGTTAGGAGTGCAGCGAAGATGCAGAATGCCAGAGAGATGCAGAAGTGTGCAAAGAGCTTCGCAGCCCGCCGGGTGGTGTTACAATGGTGCCGACTGACCAGGGTATCACCTGAAATCACGGAGAGAGTGGGAGGAAAGACAGAGGCGAGAGGGAGAGAGAGGGAGAGAGAAAGAGATAGACTGACAGTCAGACAGGTGGACGAACGGACAGATGAAAAAAAAATCAGAGATGGAGACAAAGAAAAACATATATATATATATGTATATATATATTTTTTTTAAAAAAAAGAGACTGAAAAGAAAACACTTAAAAAGAAAAGGAAAAGAGAAAGAAAGAAAGAAAGGAAAGAAAATGATAAGGAAACAGACACGCAAATTTTGGTTTTAATTGTGGCACGCACGCACGCATACACACACATATTTATATATACATATTTGAAGTAGGAATGTCATTTTTTTCCCCCCCAAATACGAATTTGTAGACAATCCTTATTGTTTTTGTTTTGTTCTGTGTTTAACTTTGATTTTTACAAAATCGGAATTGTCGGTTGAATAGCTAAATTTTGTTGGGTCCCTACAAACGTTTAGTCGGACAATTCATCATAGGAATTAGAAATATGTCTCAGTAATCAGTTTTGTTTTAAACGAGAGAGAAGGATTTATCTATAGTTTAGATGTGTTTCGAAAGGACAGAAACAAATGTCTAAGAAATATATATTTTCTTGTTTTTACTAGTTGTGGATAATTTAAAAGAAATTTTTTTAATGGTTTTGTATGAGAAATGTCGTTGGTTATTTTTTTAAATATTTTACTTTGTCAAAGGACCTCACCAAGTAATTGTATTATTATTTATTTTACCCAAAGGAACAGAAGAAAGAGACGCTTTTAGTAAAGAGAGAAATAAAGTGAAAAGCCTTGAGGGAAGCAGTGGAGAAAGAAAGGGTAGAGAGAGAAAGATATCTGATATACTAATGTTACGAACAAAGAAAGGAATGGGAGATTGACCTTTAGTAGGGTCATAAAGATGACACTGCATATTCTATGACCTGGGCTGAGGAGGGAGAGGAGAGAGAGAGAGAAGAGAGAGAGAGAGAGAGAGAGAGAGAGAGAGAGAGAGAGAGAGAGAGAGAGAAGGTGATCCTTACTACTGGTCATAAAGATGACTCGCATTTTATTTTTTTTAGACTTGGATGGAAAGTTAGTGATATATAGATAGATAGATAGATAGATAGATAGAGTGTGTGTGGTGTAAAGAAATAAAATGTTGTTTCTTTTGTTATTTTTTTTGTTGGTTTTTTTTTTGTTATTATTATTTAGAGTAAGCATTTAATCAGACTTTCTTAATTAATGTGATAAGATTACTAATGATCTTTATAAAAAAAAATCGTTGAGAAGATTACTGAATTTTTTTAAATTTTTTTTATTTTAAATCTTTATTAAATGTTGAGAAAAAGGAGAGACCCCCCCCCCCCCGAGAAAGAGCGAAGCACCTCCCACCCACACCTGTTGATTAGTTGTTTCTTGTCTTATACAGCCGATTTAATTGATTTTTCCTCTAGTTTTCATATAGTTGGTTAGAATGTTTGTAAAAGATTTAAATGATTATTTTGTCTATTTATTCATTTTTTTTAAATTTGCGATTTATTTAATTTTTCTGTTGTCCCACCAAAATATATATTGTAAGGTAGCTTTGAGAAGAATTAGGGTGAAGTTAATTGAATGAAAATTATATTATCATCATCATTATTATTATCATTATTATTATTATTCTATATACAACAACTGACTGTATAATTTCTTTTAAATTTTAATTTTTTTATTTTATTGTTTTTTTCCTTCTCCTAATTTGATTGACTTGGAGAATTGAGCTTGTTTTGTGTGTGTTAATTGAATGAAAATTATTATGTTATCATCATTGTTGTTGTGGTTATCATTGTTATTATTATTTATATACAACAACAATTGACTGTGGGATTTTAAATTTAATTTTTTTTTCTGTCTTCTCCTATTTTTATTGACTTGGAGAATTGAACTTGATTTTGTGTGTTTGCAATCAGGCGTGTGCCCCAAATATATTAAAAAAAAAAAAAAAAAAAGACAATGAAAAATGACAGGGATTAGATTTGAACTCTTCTAATCTCCTGATAGGGTGAACATTGTGTATGTGTGTGATGAAGGGGTCAAACTCATCCCTGAACAACTTTGGCCATTGAACTGTCCTGTGTTTGTTTTTTGTTTGTTGATTGCAAAATTGGGGCATAAAGGCCCAGAGATCAAGAGACTGATGATTGTTTGGTATTTGTTGGTATTTTTTTTTAAATTGTAATGGTTAATGAACAGGGGGGTGATGGAGACCCCCGGCCACAGGGTAGACCCGACACTGCTTCCAATCAATAATTCCGGTACGGCACCGAAAGAATGCGTGGATCTCTTATGCCACCGCGTCGTAGGAATGGGATTACGTAATACTTCTGAATTGTTTAGTAGAGGGGTTAAATTCCCCTGTATTAGTGGGGGGTGGGGCGAAATCGAGGAGGTGAATTGAGAGTCCTCCTGTAAGAAGAGGGTGTTTAAAATCCCTGTGTTTAGTGGGAGGTGAGCTGAGGAAAGCCCTCCTGGTTTGATTAAGTAAGAAGTTTCCCCAAAGATTGACTTGAGGAAGCAGGTCGAAGAACCAAGCTGGCAGAAGATGATTTGTTTTTTTTTTTGTTTTTGTTTGTTGTGTTATGTGATTTTGGAAAAGGGTGGGATAGAAATCACCCTGGGCATTGTTGGCCATTGTTGCTGTTGTTGGTTTGATGAGAGGGGACTGATTCCCAATTACCAACATAGCATGAATGCATGTTTCTTTTGTCGTTGAATTGTTTGCTTTGTCTCTCCTCGTGTGCCTCTGCTCTCGCGGGTGTCCTGTTGGGTCCCCGGGTCCAAACCAGGGATACCAAGGGGTAGAAAACAAATGGGATGCAGGGCCGTGAGTGCGCGTATCCGGCCCAGAAAGAATGACCGTAGAAACAAAATGGAAAGGTATGACCACGAAAAAATGGAATCGAGAAGGAATGACCGCCGAAACAGAATTGGAAAGCAACCGACCGCAGGTAGCGAAATTGAAAAAGGTGGACGAACTGGTAAGAAGGAACAACAGGCAACGCACCGGGATGGAAAATCTCTCTCTTTTT
>CM042172.1:55024769-55079737 GCA_023376005.1 Doryteuthis pealeii | reverse complement strand
ATGTTAAGCAAACAAATCGAGAAAAGTTTAGCCTTACATTTAAATAGGTAAATCCCGCTAATTAATTATCAAATGAATTAACTTTCAAAAATTAGGTTCGACTTCAATTAAGCACATATTCTCCCAAATATGTCGGCTGAAAATAGCCATATCACAAACATCGTCTGTTTGTTTACTTCTCATATATATATATATATATATATATATATATTATATATATATATATAGATAGATAGATAATAGAGAGATAGATAATATCCATCCATATATAACTCTATATAGATAGATGAATATCCATCCATATATAAATCTATATAATATATATATATATATTAATATAAATTATTATAATATATAGATAGATAAGTAGACTAATAATAGATAGATAAATATCCATCCATATATAACTCTATATAGATAGATAAATTATCCATCCATATATAAATATAATAATATAATAATATATATTATATATATATATATATAGAGAGAGAGAGAAGAAGAAAGAGAGATAGATAAATATCCACCATATTACTCTATATAGAAGATAGATAATATTTTATACATAATATATATATATATATATATATATATATATATCCATATATAACTCTATATAGATAGATAATATCCATCCATACTTATTACAATATTTGAATTATAAGGGAAAAAAGAAAAAAATTGCGTGGATGTTGTAAGATTTTACAACAGCTAATACACAAAATGAGCGAATGGGTTAAGTATGTTATAATGTTTATGGAATATTGTGTTATATCATGAATTGAAATTAATTAATGAAATGTTATATAAAGTGATGTGGTGATATTATTTAATAAATGTTTGGAAAGAAACAGCATAATGAGCAGAATTTTTAGATTATTTAAGGTAGAAGTTAATAAGATAAAAGTAGGGAAAACATTATGAAAAAAGAGTTTGTGTATAAAATATCCATCCATATATAAATCTATATAGATCATATATATATATAATTAATATATATATATATATATATATATATATATATATATATATATATATATATATATATATATATAACTCTAGATAGATAGATAAATATCCATCCATATATAAATCTATATAGATATATATATATATTATATCTAATATAGATAAATATCCATATATATATATATATATAATATATATATATATATATAATATATATATATATATATATATATTATATATAGAGAGAGAGAGAGAGATAGATAGATAGATAGATAAATATCCATCCATATATAAACTCTATATAGATAGATAGATAAATATCCATCCATATATAAATCTATATAGATCATATATATATATATATATATATATATATATATATATATATATATATATATATATATATATATAGACAGATAGATAGATAGATAGATAGATAGATATCCATCCATATATAACTCTATATAGATAGATAAATATCCATCCATATATAAATCTCTCTCTCTCCCTCCCTCCTCCTCTCTCTCTCTCTATATATATATATATATATATATATATATATATAGAGAGAGAGAGAGAGAGAGAGAGATAGATAGATAAATATCCATCCATATATAAATCTATATAGATCATATATATATATATATATATATATATATATATATATATATAGATAGATAGATAGATAGATAGATAGATAAATATCAATCCATACTTATTACAATGTTTGAATTATAAGGGAAAAAAGAAACAAATTGCGTGGAAGTTGTAAGATTTTACAACAGCTAATACACATCAGGCCGGCTTCATCTAGTTTCGCTGAAGCCTTCGCCCCCCGCGGGAGATGATTTTCACCAGTACAGAAATCCTTTTGACAAGCGGTTCACTTGCGTTTGCGATCTGACAAAAGATGGGGCCCGCTCGTTCTCGACTCAGCAAGATTCCCTACTTTTTTTTTTTTTTAGCTCTTTCCTTCTTTAGCCATGAGGAACGCTGAAACCTTACAGCGGAAACCGTATAATTCATCAATCTTTAGCTCCGCATCCTCCATGTTTTCCCGCCACCCTCTAGCATTCACTTTACCTTACACTTAATCCCAATAGATTCATCTTTATTATCATCCTCATTATTATCTACCTATACATATATATATATATATATATATATATATATATATATATATATATATATATATATATATGGAGATTGTGTTTTTCTGTCTGTAACCAAAACTAAATCACTACTCAAGTCAAAATTCCCTTAATAATTGACACCACATTCACCATGAATTTATCCTTATTTTAACCTCAATTATTAATAAAATTGTTTTACATTATTCATACTGTTAACCATATCTACATACTATTAACATGCAATTGTATTTATATATACAACAAAATAGCGGTTTACAGTGTGAACGGGAAGGCTAATTTGCATATTGATATTAAAAATGTAATTTTAATAAATATGTGCTTAGTATTATTGATTTCTAACTGTTTGGTTTTATTTTAATGAATATAAGCAAAAATCTCTTCAATGAATCTTAAATGAAATCCATTAACAAGAAAAAATAATTTTATTCTTTATTTCCTATTTTAACTAAATACTTAAATTAGAAAAAATGACAATGAGAGACGAGAGTGATGGAAGAGTAAATTTCAGTTGTTCTATTTTTCGATTATATCCACCTCTGTTTCAAATCTTTTTATCTGCATTCTTATTTAGTTTCATTAGCCTTTCTAATTTAATACGATTTTTCATTACATTAAAACTTAAAGGAGGGTGCATATATTTGCTAGTATATATAATGTTGCTCTGGTTCCAACGGGAGAAAATGCAATATTTTATTAAAAAAAGAAAGGTTTGGTATGTACGTGTCGACTAAGAAAAGAGAAGTCACTCAGATTCGAAGATTGCATACACATTAATATCCTTCTAACTAAGAAACACACAAAATTTGGTTATTGATGTTTACTGATTAAGGAATATAATTAAGTAATTAAACCAAAGTGTATTATCTTTTTAGAAAAAAAATTATTCTTTTTATCTCGACTCAACAAGATTTATTTTCATATTATTGACCAAACCCTGAAGAAGATGCTAGAAGATCTGAAACACGTGTCGATTATGTAATATAAAAAGAATTAATTTTTTTTTCTAAAAACATAATACATTTTGCGAACCTTATATATATATAATATATATATATATATATATATATATATATACCTTATAAGTAGGATGTGACACAAGGTCAAGATCCGTACAGAATTAAATCTAACGTGAAATTGGCGCTACATATACTTTATTTGCAATCCAAATCACTATAAACGATTTTAAACGGTTCTCAACCCTCAAGTATCCTCTACTTATTTTTTTATAAAAATTAATGAAATAGATAACTAATTAGGATTGAGCCTATTCTAGTAATGACCACCCCAAGCGGAGTTTACCAGATTTGAATACAGAGTTTTCCTTCATCTATACTGGTTACCTAGCCAATGTTAAAGAGCCCAGTCTGACCAACTATGTACCCATAGCTGGAGGGAGAGTAGTTGGATGCATACTATTCCCAGTGTATTAGCGTTAGTGAAATGCAAATAGTTTCCACCAGGATTTGAACTCGAACTGACGAGTCCATTACGACCAACACACACCTCCAAATTGTATTTTATTATATATTAATATTATATATTACATTACTGGGCATCTCATGTGGTGTAATGGTTAGCAAGCTAGATTAGCAGATCATTGTTAGTGAGTTCAATTCTCACTGGGTTGCCCTTACTTCAGGCCTTGTGCTACGCTTAGTAAATAACTATATGTCATATTATTCTATTATTAGAGTCACGTTGTGTAATAGACATGATTAGATGACTTCAAATCCTGAACGAGGCTGTTTGCATTTCACACCGATGTTACCGATTGTTTGTACAAGACATTCATCCCTGTGGAAAGTCCTGATTTAATGGTAAGAATGTTGTCACATGTTCTTCAGTGAAATCCCTTAGTTGCTAGTGTTATAATTCATCCAATAAGTTTGGTGTATATATATATATATATATATATATATATATATATATATATATGTGTTGTGATATGGCTATTTTCAGCCGACAATATTTGGGAGAATATGTGCTTAATTGAAGTCGAACCTAATTTTATGAAAGTTAATTCATTAATAATTAATTAGGCGGGATTTACCTATTTAAATGTAAGGCTAAACAAACCGAGAAAAATCAATCTCTGTATGTACATTTCGGCCTATTAGGCCTCATCAGCAGAGCTATAGATACGAAGACCGCCCGTGTGTGACTCGAAACCCGTTTGTCAAATCGACGGGCAAGCGTCTTACCTCCACACCAAACGGACCTAGCAAGATTTATTCGTTTTGTTAAGTAGTAGGTGTTTATATTCCTCTTAAGTGACCTCTACACGAACTTACGAGAAGTAAACAAACAGACGATGTTTGTGATATGGCTATTTTCAGCCGACAATATATATATATGTGTGTGTGTGTGTGTGTGTGTGTGTGTGTCCTTGAAAGCACATTTTGCTTTGAATGAATCCCCGGGGAAATTTCTGGGTCCCCACTAAAATTTGTTAATATATTTTTGGGTTATTATTTCTTCATCTGGGGAAACCACTAAAGCCGCCTAACCCCTATCTTGTACCCTATCCTGTGTAATTAATTTCAATAGAAACTATCGAAATGTATTCACAGTTAGCTTGAAATGGTGTGGGAAGAAAAAAGAAAAATACTGGGACACATGGATATGATTTTACTGCGTCCTTTTAGATATTTATGCGTCAAGGACACAAGATGCGTACCTATCAGCATCATAGGAACAATTCCAACTTAAAGCACACAACTTATACCATACACTATCTCTAATTGTCTAAATGTTCAAGGTGAACACAACTGAAATGATAAATCCCTTAGTTGCCAGTGTTATAATTCATCCAAAGGTCATCATCTGATGAAGTCTCTATTGAAACTATTCCTACATAAAACACACAACTTATACCATACACTGGAGGCGCGAGGTCTAATGTTTGGAGTCGTGGGAAATGGACTCATCAACCCGAGTTCAAATCCTGGACGAAGCTGATTTAATTTCACATAGTGCTAATACCCTTGGAAAATGTATGAATCCAATTCTCCCTCCAGCTATGGACAAATAGCAAGCAGACTGGGCTCTTTAACTATGGCTAGGTAACCAGTCTAGGAGAAAGAAAACTCTGAATTCAAACCTGTTAGACTCCGCTTAAGAAATTGAACTTGTGTCACATCCTGCTCGTGTGGAGAGGTTTGATAAATATGTATATCATACACTATCTCTAATTGTCTAGAACTTCACGGTGGACACAATTGAAATGAGATAACCTATCAATCAATCATAAACTTCCAAGTTAAACCTAATGAGTCAGATATACCTACTAACAGTTTCGCTTAGTAGCTCATCAGGGCAAGAATATGACTTGCTGATGAGCTACTAGGCAAAACTGTTAGTAGGTATATACGACTCATTGGTTTATCTTTATTATTCGCTACATTTTGGCTTTAGATAATTTTTTTTCTTTTGGCCAAGTGTTATAGTATTAAACGATTATTTTCGGTTGGTACGACCATCATGGTCTTTTCTTTTTTCATTTTTCCCCAAGTGAAGTTTGGTAGTATATTTTTACAATCAAACTATTTGCCGGTTTTTTTCTTACCAATATATATATATATATATATATATATATATATATATATATATATATATGTGCCGTCTGTTGATGAGATTAAAAAGATTTAAGGAGTTTTAGAAATTTATTTAAATTTCTAAAAGCCTTTTAACTTTTGGTCGAAATAAATTTATTACAAAATGACGTTTTTTTTAGTTTTTCCTTCCTTTCAAAGGTAAATATTGCTCTGTATTTAATCTAAAAAAGATTATCATACATTGAGCTCTCCTTAGGGATTCATAAAAATCCTTGTATTTGCACCTACTAAAACATGCAATAATTATACAGTGAGATTTTGAAGATCCATGCAGAATAATCCCTTACAACTAGTTTTGGATACCTTACATACATATATATATATATATATATATATATATATATATATATATATATGTGTGTGTGTGTGTGTGTGTGTGTGTGTCCTGGAAAGCACATTTTTGCTTTGAATGAATCCCCGGGAAAATTTCTGGGTTCCAACTAAAATTTGGGTTATTTTTTTTTTGTGGGGAAACAGCTGTCGGGGCCAAGAAACCTTGACCCCTTTCTCTGAACGAACGCACGTAACGTAATCAGAGCACGCGTGTGCATTTTCGCACGTAAGCAAAACCCCTTTCATGTCTGACCAGATATTCCAGTTTTGCCCAGCTTTAACCCTTTAAGCTCCACCCCTTTGCGTGTATTGGGTCACGTAGCCAAAACTTCCCTTCTCCACTATTTCATCATCATCGCTAACGAACTTTTACCTGACGTCATTCGATATTTCCGGCAAATGTCGTGTATTTAAGAAAGTCATTTTTGCGATGACAAGAATAGTTCCAGCCAGCCACCAACAGTTGACGATCCTGATTCCTATTCTGGACGAATGGCCTTTCCCGAACGCTTGCCTCTTCACCACTAGAACGACCCGCCTTTCTTTGCCGCTAGACGACCAGCCTCGTTCATTGCTGTGATGACACGAACATTTCCAGTTCAGCAATATCAGCCTTTTTCAAGGCTAAACAAACCCAGTTCTTTTCAGAGCTAACCAGTCGGCCTTTTCACCTCAGTCTTTCCTTAACCACGAATGCGATCCTAGGGCGAAATCCCTAGAAGATCTGGATCTTACGATCGGATAGGCGTCCCTCGCCGACAGTACGCTAAGTCCTAGCTTGGTAGATCCGACTCGATTTTCCGCCGAGCAAACACCTAGCTACTCGAGGCATTTGCGCACACGTACCAGCCGGTCTGAAATCCTGCATCACCCCAGCCCAATCAAACCCAAGCAACGCACGTGCTAAGCGAACGGTCCGTCGCTGTTACGTTTCACGCTCGTATCCGAACAGTCCTCGACGGGACTACGACCGGGGCTCGCAGCCGATACAACCACAAGCCGAGACCGTTACCGACCGACCACGACGCCAACCTCGCCCGTAGACACACTGTATCCCGATTCCGGATTCCAAACCGACGACCTATCCACCAAGACCGACGAAAGACTGACCGAACATTGAGCGACCAGCCTCGAACGACGAAAACTCTCAACTTGCCGATTTACCTTTGTCAATTCTCGATAATAAATTGGCCACCTGGTTTCTTCCTGCCATCTAAATCCTCTGCCTTTGTCTCTTTCATTGCCTCCAGTCGTTTTACTTATTCAAAAGTCTGTGGGGTCGACATCCTTATCGGCCCCGCAACACAGCTAAAGCCGCCCAACTCCTACCTTGTAACCTATCCTGTGTATTTCATTTCAATAGAAACTATTGAAATCTATTTACAGTTAGATTGAAATTGTGAGGGAAGAAAAAAGAAAAATACTGGGACACATGGATATGATTTTACTGCGTCCTTTTAGATTTTTGTGCGTCATAGGAACAATTCCGACATAAAACACACAACTTATATCATACACTATCTCTAATTGTCTAAAAGTTCAAGGTGAACACAAGTGAAATGAAATAATTAATTAATCCATCATAAATTTCCAATTAGCAAATACTTATATACTTATAAAGTAAAGTAAAATGTAAAGTCGTCAGGGTGGCCTAAAGTCGGTATCGGCCAATCAGCAAGGGAGTCTATCCCCTTTTCACTAGCGCTAGACAAAGGAGATTGTTTTCTAGCATCTGAGGTGGAGGGCCACACCTACCCTCAGATCCAATATCCCTGTGCTACTCATACACTGAGTTGGCGAGGGCCGGTTTCGAACTAGGAACCTTAAGGTTTCTAGCCGAACGCTCTATCGGGTTATATACTTATAAAGTAAGTAAAGTCGACGGGGCGGCTTAAAGTCGGTATCAGCCAGTCAGCGAGGGAGTCTATCCCCTTTTCAATAGCGCTAGACCAAGGAGATTGTTTTAAGCATCTGAGGTGGAGCGCCACACCTACCATCAGCTCCTTACTTTACCGCACAGATGCCTGTGCTACTCATACGCTGAGTTGGCGGGGACCGGTATCGAACTAGGAACCTTGTGGTTTCTAGCCGAACGCTCTACCGACTGAGCTAACCCGGTCCCTTATACTTATCTGTAATTATGAGATGAGGCTTGATATGAATAATTTTGATATTTCGGACTGTTGTCCTCATCTTTATTGAGTATAAACACAACCTTCAGGTTACAATAACCTCGGGCTTTGTTCAGGTTTGTTGTTTTTTTTATTACCTTAAAAATAGGTAATCTTCAGACGATTACCCATGAATTTAAATCTGGTTTCGGGGCCAACATCGTTCCACTCACTCTGCTCCAATCTTGGTTGCTCCAATCAGCATAAATTCCAGACTTATAGAATAGATATGCGATTAGATATAGCAAATGCTCATGATGAACATTTATATTAACTAACCATTAAAGCTTCCCTTTGGAACGAGATTCCCTAATCACTATGCATGAAATAACCCTAATCAGGTTGACATGCCGTAAAAACAAACAAACTTTCAAATAGCATATGCTCATGATGAACATTTATATTAACTAACCATTACAGCTTCCCTTTCAAACGCGATTCCCTAATCTATGCATAAAATGACCCAAGCCGAGATGACATGCCATAAGAATTAATCAATGTATCAAATTTCCAAATAGAAAATACTCATGATAAACATTTATATTAGCTAACTATCAAAGCTTCCCAATCGTTAAATGCTTTGGGGGAAATTGGATTTAAAATTTGAGTTTTATTTCTTTTCAACAACTTTTGAACGACTAATTTGTGATTATTTTTTGTTTTCGTGTGCTTCTTTAAAAACAAAAACATTTGTGTTAACTCAGTATTAAAGGTTCCCTTTTCAATGGGATTCCCTAATCTATACCATAAAAATCAATCAACGATTAATTTCCAAATAGCAAATTTTCATGATGAAAATCTATATTAGATATTAGATATAGCAAATGCTCATGATGAACATTAATACTAACTAACCATTAAAACTTCCCTTTTGAACGAGATTCCTAATCACTATGCATAAAAAACCCTAACCTGGTTGACATGGCGTAAAAAAATAAACAAACTTTCAAATAGCAAATGCTCATGATGAACATTTATATTAACTAACCATTAAAGCTTCCCTTTTGAACGAGATTCCCTAATCACTATGCATGAATTAACCCTAACCGTGTTGACATGCCGTAAAAACTAAACAAACTTTCAAATATCAAATGCTCATGATAAACATATATATTAGGTAACCATTAAAGCTTCCCTTTTGAACGAGATTCCCTAATCACTATGCATAAGATAACCCTAACCGGGTTGACAGGCTGTAAAAACTAAACAAACTTTCAAATAGCAAATGCTCATGATGAACATATATAACCATTAAAGATTCCCTTTGGAACGAGATTCCCTAATCACTATGCATGAATTAACCCTAACCGTATTGACATGCCGTAAAAACTAAACAAACTTTCAAATAGCAAATGCTCATGATAAACACTTATATTAACTAACCATTAAAACTTCCCTTTTGAACGAGATTCCCTCATCACTATGCATGAAATAATCCTAATTGGGTTGACATGCCGTAAAAGCTAAATAAAACTTTCAAATAGCAAAACTCATGATGAACATATATATATCAGCTAACCATTAAAGGTATCCTTCCATTAGCTGCTTTGGGGAAATTCGAGTTAAAAGTTGAGTTTTATCTGTTTTCCACAGCTTTTAAACGACTGCTTTGTGATTATTTTGTTTGTGGTTGTTTTGGGTTTCTTTTTTTGTTGTTTTTTGTTGTTTTTTTTTTGGGGGGGGGGTTAACTTATGTATTAACTGAGTCTTTTAGTATACATTTGACCTTTTTGGCAGAGTCTGTTGCACCGGAACCATTCTTGCAGGTCGATCTTTCAAGTCTTCCAAGAATTGAACGCATTACGATTTCCGACTCTTTCCACGTCGAGTTCAAGCAAACGATGCCTGGTGCCCATCCCGACTGATATTTCGCTTTCATTCCAGACCCCACAACGAATACACAGGCCACCATTCATGATACACACAGAGGCCGACTGCACCTTTGCCATTCACCAAGATCTGTTCTTGGTAATCGGTGTTTCTGCGTGAAAGGCACGCACCGCGAGGATAGAACCAAAACTGTAGAAGGAAGTGGCCGGTTAGAAGAGAGGTTGTAGAATGCTTTTCAGGAAATAAATACAAGTATCCTCGCCGAAGGAGACGATAGTCGAAAATCCAAAAAACTTTGCCCTTCCTGCAAGCAATCGAATACACGTCATTGTCAATTGAAAGGCCTTTTGCTATCAACGATTCATCCAGGTTTTGATTGCATAATGAGCACCGACGGGGATCCGCATCTTTGTTGTTTAAATACAAATATATTGGCGTATTTCTAATAGTTTAACGATACTTCTTCTATTGTCACTTAATCTAAAAGACAATTTAATGTTATAAAAATTGTTTCGTACCAAAATAAAAAAAAATCATCACAAAAAAATTATAGTATTATCTGCGTTATTCGGACTATTGTCCTCATCTTTATTGTTATTTGTACAACGTTTCGGCCGATATAGCCTCCGGACTTCTTCAGGTATTTCTTGTCGGACTTGTGCTAATTATTTTTCCACAACTCCCACCCCAGCTATGGTTAGCGAAATTAGAACAGGATACCCCGGTATACTGAATAAAGGGTTAAGTTCAAAGTTCCGTGATAGCTCCCGATTACGACAAGAAAGTTCCCGAGTCCGATAAGGAGGTTCCCGAATCCGAAAAGAAGGTTCCGAGTCCGAAAGGTTCCCGAGTCCGACAAGAAATACCTGAAGAAGGCCGGGAGTATATCGGCCGAAACGTTGTACAAATAACAATAAAGATGAGTACAATAGTCCGAATAACACAAATAATACTAATCGTCAAGCCTCATCTCAAACATTCAGAGTAAAAAAAAATGTAAAAATTGACGAAAACAATCGTAATTGGGAATCCAAAATGTCAGGATTGTGGGTCCGGATTTTGCCCGGAATGTTTTAAATTTGTACACGGCGTTGGTCTTATTCAAAAATGGTATTACATGTTCGGCTATGGCCTGTAAAAATAAATATGTAATAAAGTGGCAGGCACACTTGAAAGCGCATTTCGTACTATAAAATTAAGCATGGCGAAAATTTCGCGTTTTTATTAATGTTTCCATGAAAATTTGAGTTTTGAGGTTTGCTTCAAAATAACCCAGGTTATTATTGCGTTAAAATCCTGAAATGTGTCTTGCATATCGATAAGAAATAATGGTTTACATAATATATTGTTGGGTTAATTTGCATACTGGTTTCAACAACACCGGGTGGAATAAAAAAATACTTGGTGTTATTTATCTCTAATATTATTGTTTTATTCTCCAACGTATAAAAATCAATCCTGTGAATGATTTTATATTATAAGTGTTATCTTTTTATATGCGTTTAATAATTTTCATTAGATTAAAACTTGAATATTTACGACCGGAGAACGCATATTCTTACTAGTATATATATATATATATATATATATATATATATATATATATGTGTGTGTGTGTGTGTATATATATATATATATATATATATATATATATATATATATATATATATATATATCCTTCACTCATATATAATCCTTCATTCATATGTAATTAAAATTCAAAAATCTTCAAAAAATAGATAAAACTTATTTTTTTAAATTCTACATGTAAAAGTTTTATTTTTACTGTCTTTAGAATGGGAGAATATTATAATTAAACACCGACGGGAATCCGCATCTTTGTTGTTTAAATACAAACATATTTACATATCGGAATATGGAAGCGTGCGGTGTAATGATTAAATTCATGGGAAATGGACTTGTCACCCCGAGGCAATTAGTCGACACTCCGAAGTTCAATGTTTCTTCTGACATCTATATACAGAGTGTTCATAATGTCTTGCAGCAGACTTAAGATACACCGAATCACCATTATAATAAGACTTTTTGTCAACCAGGTTTTTGTGGCTTACGGTAGCTGACCATACATTTCTTGGTTGCATGATGTCTATTTTTATAAACGCTTAAAAGCCTAACAGGTCAATGTTTAATAGTTGAATTAAATCTATAAAAATAACGAAATGTTTTTCAAGGAAGGACCTGAAAAAAATTACATTCTTACAAATAAAACTAAGAGATAAATAAAGGAAAATAAAAATAAAATAAAGTGAAAATGTTTCTTGTTTTTCTCTGCTGCAAATCTAAAATAAAAAAAAAAATCATTTACCTTCAAGATTGCACACATTGCATGACTCCAGGGCACAAAAAAGAGCCTGGTAAGATGTATGGGGGCCCTGGGTTGCCCAAGTGACAGGGCCTCCATCTCTGCCTCGCTGGCGTGATCCGAAGGAATGGTGAACCAATACATTCGGCGTCAATTCGGCTGCAGGAGTTGTTTTACACACTGAACTGTCTAACGAAGTCCAAGCCGTGATTTCTGTCAAGGTTTTCTCCCTTAGCCTTTTCCTATCCAGAGGATAACCACAAGCAGCGGGGTTATTTAGACTATTACGCGCCTGGATACCAGCACAGGTATTTCTGTGCTCTCGCGTTAATGTGCTAGATAGCCGTGTAGCGAGAAGCTTCTTCCGCCCTTTTGCAAGTTTTTTTTTTTCGTCCTGCTGGGTTTCTAGCCACCCTCCCCACCAGGCAAGCTGGTGGGCGTACCGGTTTAGTCGCCGATGATCCGACTATGGGGCAGGTAGTGTGGGGTTACATAATACCCATAGCGCTTCGTGTGACCTGACATATACAGAAAAGTAAGGATAAACATTGTGCTTAGGCACCATAATTATAGAATCTAATCTATAGGTTACAATAAACTATTCCCTTAGAAAAACATTTCCACTGAAAATGACTTGACCAGAGATTCAAAATTCACCATCACAGAAAGGATCACAAAAATGTATTGGACAACATCACAATGTTTCTCTGAATGTTTGAGATGAGGCTTGATGATTAGTATTATCTGCATTATTCGGACTATTGTCCTCATCTTCATTGTTATCTGTACAAAGTTTCGGCCGATATTACCTCCAGCCTTCTTCAGGTATTTTTTGTCGGACTCGGGAACCTTCTTTTCGAACTAGAACTTTCTTGTCGTAGTCAGGAACCTTCTTGTCGTAATCGGGAGCCATCACGGAACATAATCACATAAAATAATTAACACAGCTCCTATCCCAGCTATGGTTAGCGGAATGAGAACAGGATGCCCCTGTCCGAGAAGGTTCCCGAGTCCGACAAGAAATACCCGAAGAAGGCCGGAGGGCATATCGGCTGAAACGATGTACAGATAACAATGAAGATGAGGACAATAGTCCGAATAACGCAGATAATACTAAACATCACAATGGTCCGAGGAATATTAGAATAAATTGATATAACGTTTTTAGACACTGTTCCCAAATGGCTTTATCAGCAAACTAAAATCATACCCTAAACATCGTAGGGGAGTCTCTGTGGCGTAGTTGCCAGCGTTCTGGACTGCGACATCGTAGTAATCGAGTTCGATCCCAAGTCTCGCTATTGCGTTCATTTACCTTTAAAAAAGGCATGAAACTGCTTTTATCCCAGCTATGGGTTAACTAGTACCACACCTTTTAAAAATAATACCACTATTATTCTTTAACATAGCTAGCTAGGGAGTGAGGAGGTTCATATTTTACCCAAAGGCGTTAGACTGAAAATGAACGTAATAGCGAGATTGGAGTTTGAACTAGATAACAGCGATGTTGCAGTTTTGTAAGCTTTTAGTGTTCCTGTATCACTGTTGAGACCTTTGATGCGGGTGTATATATATATATATATATATATATATATATATATATACACCCACATCAATTATAATAAGATATATATATATATATATATATATCTTATTATAATGGAGATTGTGTGTTTTTCTGTCTGTAACCGAAACTATATTACTACTCAAGTCACAATTCCCTTAGTTATTTACGTCACATTCTCCATGATTCTATTTCTATTTAAACCACAATTAATAATAAAACTGTTTGACATTATTAATACTATTGGCCTTACCTAAATACTAATAACATGTAATTGTATTTATATATACAACAAAATACCAGTTTTCAGTGTAAACGTAAAGCTAATTTGCATATTGATATTAGAAAAATTGATTTTAATAAAAATGTGCTTGATATTATTGATTTCTAATTGTTTGGTTTTATCTTAATGAATATGAGTAAAAATCTCTTCAATAAATCCTAAAAGAAATTCATTAACAAGAAGAAATAACTGTAATTTTATTCTTTACTTCCTATTTTAACTAAATAGTTAAATTAGGAAAATTTAACATTGAAAAACGGAAGTGATGAAAGAGTAAGTTTCAGTTGTTCTATTTTCCGATTATACCCCCTCCGTTTCAAATCTTTTTATCTGAATTCTTAATTAGTTTCATTAGCCTTTCTGATTTAATCTAATATTTTACTACATTTAAACTTAAATACTTGCACCCGGAGGGTGCATATATTTGCTAGTATATATAAATCAGAATGAACATTGTGCGCAGGCAAAATAATTAGAGAATCAAATCTATAGGTTACAATAAACTAATCACTTAAGAAAAAACATTATGATTAAGATGACTTCACCAGAAATTCAAAATTCACCATCACAGAAAGGATTACAGTTGTGTGTATATGCATGTATAAGTAAGCAAAGTCGTCGGTGTGGCCTAAAGTCGGCATCAGCCAAACAGCGAAGGAGTCTATCCCCTTTTCACTAGCACTAGACCACGGAGATTGTTTTTTTTTGCATCTGAGGTGGAGCGCCACACCTACCATCAGCTCCTTACTTTACCGCACAGCTCCCTGTGCTACTCATACGCTGAGTTGACGCGGGCCGCTATCGAACTATGAACCTTGTGGTTTCTAGCCGAATGCTCTACCGACTGAGAAAAATAAAACATTTAACGACAAAATAAGTTTGGCGCTACATTTATTAGCCAACAAAGAATCGCAATGTGCTTGGTTCGATCACGCAACACAAAATCACTTTTATTCCCCTTTGTAATTATCGTCAAATTATAACTGAAAACACACAGGGGTACTCTTCACTGAGAACCGTCCCGACCTACTTCCTCAAAAATCGCTACTCGGTGGCTGCTGAAAAAAACCCCAGCTACGATTGAAGTCCGTACGGACTTCAATCGTGTCACTTACAATCGTGTCACTTGCAAAAAAAAAACTAGGGTTAGGGTTGGGGTTGGGGTTGGGGTTTAGGGTTAGTTTCATGGGAAAATAAATAACTAATTTGGTCTTTGTTTTTTCTGGGTCACCCTGTATACAGGGTGGCCCAGAAAAAAGAACCCACAAATTTTGTAATAAAACTGTTAATTTTAACTAGGGGGCTTTAGGGTTAGGTTTAGGTTTAGGGTTGGGGTTGGGTTTTTCGGAAAACGCCCTAAGTTGGTTGTTTTTTTGGGTTTTTTTTGCAAGTGACACCGCTTCGGCTACGTAGCTGGGTTTTTTTCAGCAGCCACCGGGTAGCGATTTTTGAGGCAGGAGGCCGGGACGGTTCTCCGCGAAGAGTACACACACAGGTACTGCTCAAAGAAAGAAACAAACAAAAATTTCAAATTCTCGAAGATGTATGCATTAAACAAAAAACGCTTTAATATCACTTTTGAATATAGCAGACACCTCAAATCCCTATAACTCATTTCCCGACCAATTCTCCACTCTCGATCCCCGCAACGTTTCATATAATTCCTGCGAGTTCTTCCTACTTACTCCTAAAGAAATTCGATTTGTCTTACCACCTTGCGTGTCAAAAAGAATCAGGAACCTATGGAGGTGTCGAAAAAAGTTGATCTGGTAACCGAGGTAGATCTGACCAACAGGTCGGAGGTGCTAACATATATGCTTTTTTAGCGATCCACTCCTGCCTTAGATCAGATAATAATGGAGTAACCTTCTAAAAACAAGTAATAGTCGTTTCTGTGGTAGATGTTATAATAAAACTGAAAGGGGAATACAGACTATATATAGGTGTTGATTAACTACCTAACCCTTCCAACTTCCGTCAGGAGATGAGGCTTAATGATTAGTATTATCTGCGTTATTCAGACTATTGTCCTCATCTTCATTGTTATCTGCACAACGTTTCGGCCGATATCCCCTCCGACCTTCTTCAGGTATTCTTGTCGGACTTGTGAACTTTCTTGTCGTAATCGGGAACCTTCTTGTCGTAATTGGGAGCCATCATGGAACTTTGAACCTAACCCTTTATTCAGTCCACGGGGGTATCCTGTTCTCATTCCGCTAACCATAGCTGGGGTAGAGGCGGTAAGCTGTGTTAATTATTATTCTATGTTACTACTGCCCTTGATAAGGATTGAACCTGCAATCTAGAGATAACTGTCACTTAGAACTGTCTTAACCTAACTCCTTTATCCACTAGGCCGTGTGTTCAATTGAACAAGTGACTCCACACTGACAAAACTGGCCAGAAAATTTGAAAGGACCATACAGAACTCGTTAGACATGAAATGTCTGAAGTGTTCAACAAAATATGTTTAAAAATGAATATATATACACATTTCCTATCACCAGATCTTGATTTTTTTGCAAAATTATGAAGATTTGATTTATATTTACGAAGATATTAAAGATTAGAATATTCATAGAAATAACATTGAAATTCCATTTTGCTTTCGTGAATCTCATAGGTAATCAAATCAATATGAGAGCGCAAACAATCAATTTTTTCTTTTTATTTATTTCATCATGGTAACCACTATTTATAAAATAATCATTTTAATTTTGTTTTTAAGTATTACATTTCTTTTTTAATGTTCAAATATTAAATATAAAATTGTTAAATCTATAAAAATTATACGGATGTGTTAATTTTTCGAATTGAAAAATAACTCAACATGGAGTGTCAGATTTCGACCATTTTGATTAAGGAAACAATATAAATAAATAAATAAATAAATATTGTTGAATTCGTAAATAAAGTAAATTCTCCACAGTGGCCTATTGTCGGTATTAACCGGACTGCGAAAGTGTCTATCCCCTTTTCACTAGCGCTAGACCAGGGAGATTGTTTTAGCGTCCGACGTGAAGCGCTACACCTACCAGCAGTTACCCACCCAGAATAAGATAAAATAAACATTCAATAATGAAACTACAATTTAGAGAAATAATATTTAAAAACTTAACATATCCGAGGAACATTATATCTCTATTGTTTATATTTTTATAGCAGTCCAATGTTTATCAGTGACCCGAATTCAAATCATTTTCCCCAACCTGGAGTGTTGTTACATAATTCATGGGCAGCTTATGAATCCTGTACCTACCTGTAGTAAGGATATTTGAATCAAGAGTTCGTTATATCTAAAATCGGAGGGAGTTAACCGAGGAATTTCCTAATTAAAAGATAAAATTTAATAATTAATTTTACTTACATATACATTTTTACTGATTCAAAGTTGTAAATATTTCCTTGTATGGGATAAACAATCGTTTATTTGGCCTTTTTTATTATAGACGTTTTTAGAGACAGTTTAAAAAAAACAATCAATTTGTTTCACTTTTGAACATCCATATATGAAATAAGTATTGTAATCTGATATTCAACTTTTAAGAATAGCAAAAATATTTTTAATAAGATAAGTTTCGAAAAATTATTTTTTGCATTTGATATTTTAAATAGGAGACATTAATTTTTTCAGAGTGTCTGTGCATTTTTTTTTTTTAATATAAAAAAAAAAAATTACATATGTACGGCCGAGTTTTCAGCGTCTGTCACTGGAAAATTTAAACAAATCCCTTATGAATATCGAAAATAATTATATTTTTCTTTTTTATTCATTTTCATGATAGCCTCTGTTTATAAAATAATCACCTTAGATTATTTTTTTAATGTTGTAATATTAAATATACAATTAATATATCTTTAAAAAAATATATTGGCGTCTTACGAATTAAGCATTTAGTTTTACTGTGAATTACAGTAATTTGATATTTAACTTTTAAATACTTTCAAAATACTTTAAAGAAAAACGTTATATATATATATATATTATATATATATATATATATATATACATATATATATATATATATGAGGTATAGTAAAAGGAAAAGTGGACAAAAGATAATGACTCAAACAAGTGGAAGTAGGAGAGAAATATTTCGTTCCGCTTTACGCGAGGAACTTCACCAGTCTAAATTTATTCAAAACAAGGTACGTACATTTGTATTTATAGAAGAGAAAGTGAGTTGGTGATGATAGATATCCTCTGATCAACCAAGTCTTCACTAACTGTCCCTTCCCCTAAATTTCATCCCCAACTCACTTTCTCTTCTATAAATACAAATGTACGTACCTTGTTTTGAATAAATTTAGATTGTAAAGCGAAAAGCGGAACGAAATATTCCTCTTCTAGTTCTACTTGTTTGAGTCATTATTTTTTGTTCACTTTTCCTTTTACCTTACCTCATTCTGTCGGATTTTACTCCAACCCCCTGTCTTCATATATATATATATATAATATATATATATATATATATATATTGCATTTAATCTTTTAGATAGAAGACATTTCTCATAGTGGTTTCATGTCAGTACCCTTTTTTTTTAATTCAAAGATCATCATCATTATGTCGCGCTGTTAGCACGGATATACATGACAATCTCTCTCCATCCGTCCCTATCACTCATCATTCTTGGGAGGTCCTCTATGCAGCATCCTGTATCCGCACAGAGCTGGTCAATGTACGGGTTTGTTGGTCGGCCCACACTGGCGTGCCCATGTGCTTGGCTTCCACAGGAGGACGCCACTTATGAGTTCGTCCTTGCTTTTCCGACAGTGTCCTGCGTGCCTTGTCCGTCTTACTCGGATGGTTTGGGGGATATGTGGCAGGTGGCTGTACAGCTGTTTTATCGTGGGGTGTTGTTTCCACGTCTTGTTCCTGGGTCACACGCAGCGTTCTTGTGCAGCTCACATCTAGTTTATTTTCTTGTCGCTTCGTTAGGGTCCAGGTGGTGCAGCCATACAGCAGTACTGACACGATAACGGGTTACCCCTCTGCGGACGTGCAATATCCTAGAACAAGGTATGCATTAAACTACTCTCCATCCAACTATGGGTAAATAGTAGGGCATACTAGGCTCTTTAAGCCTTGGTTAGGTAACCAGTTTAGGAGACAGAAAACTTTGAATTCAAACCTGTTAAACACCGCTCAAGAAATAGACCTTGTACTACATCCTATTCATGCGGAAGGGTTGATATATATTATATATATATATATATATATATATATATATATATATATATCTTATTATAATGGAGATTGTGTGTTTTTCTGTGTGTAACCGAAACTACGTCACTTCTCAAGTCACAAATCCCATACTTATTTACATTCTCTGTGATCTTATTTTTATTTAAACCTCAATTATTAATAAAATTGTAATACGTTATTAATACCGTTGACCATATCCCCATACATAGCATTCAATGGTATTTATATATACAACAAAATAGCAGTTTACAGTATGAACAGGAAAGCTAATTTGCATATTGATTATTAAAATCTTATTTTAATAAATATGTGCTTGATATTATTGATTTCTAATTGTTTGGTTTTGTTTTAATGAATATCAGCAAAAATCTCGAGGAAAAACCTTAAAAGTAATCGATTAACAAGAAGGAATAAACACAATTTTAGTCTTTACTTCCGATTTTAACTAAATAGTAAAATTATGAAAATTTAGCAATGAAAGACGGGAGTGATGGGAGGGTAAGTTTCAGTTGTTCCAATTTCGATTATAATCCCTCTGTTTCAAATCTGTTTTCTACATTATATTGCATTTAATTAATTGCATTTAATCTTTTAGATAGAAGACATTTTTCATAGTGGTTTCATGTCAGTACCTTTTTTTTAATTCAAAGATCATCATCATCATGTCGCGCTGTTAGCTCGGATATACATGAAAATCTCTCTCCATCCGTCCCTACCACTCATCATTTTGGGGGTCCTCTATGCAGCATCCTGTATCCGCGCAGAGTTGGTCAATGTACGTCTTTGTTGGTCGGCCCACACTGGTATGCCCATGTTATTTTGTTTTCATGTGGTGCAATCATACAGTAGTGCTGATACGGCTACAGGTCGGAAGAATTGTTTGTCTGTTAAAGTTTGGGAAACTAATAGTAACTCAAAACCTAGCGTCTCACGAAAACAAACAAACAAAAAAAACCCACCAGAATACAATCTTCCGTACTTGTTAACTTTTCGGGAACATTTCTTTCCCAAAATAGAGTATACAAAACTTCCAAATACCTGGAAATAGTGACGTGGTCGAAGTACATTTTTAGCAGACGAGATATAACTTCAATATTACTTGTAAAAATCACTTAGCTTATATTCATTTTTCCCAGAACCCCCACCGCCAGTCGGCACCCACATTGCCGGAAAACAGCGTCTCTAGATCAAGTCATTCATGTCACTCATATGAAATACGACCGGGGGTACGATCACAGTTCCTTGTCTTACGTATGATGCCTCGTGGATATATTTACGACATGACAACCAGGACAATACAGTGCGTCGAAAGTGAATGTTAACTCCCCCTCACGCCATCCACCCCCCGACTGGACGGGAAAAGATGGAACCATGTAAAAACCAAAATTGGACTTATGCTGGAAAAGAACGGACCTACCGTTCGAAACTAAGTTACAACTGCGTTCTACATTACAAGCAAGAGTACTTGACGTTCCCCGGGAAAACAAAACGAAATGAGAGAACAAATAAAACAATTCTTACTAACAGGACCTGAGGATATACCACAGTATGATAATTTGATTATTAAAACGTTTAATTTGCTTATTTAAGACCTATTGCTAAATAGTTCAATATGTGAAAAATATAGTAATCTTGATTTAACTCTCTCATTCTTTTTTCTTTACTTTTCATTTTTATGTTCGATTGAAACAGATTAGCGTTACCGCTTCTTTGCACTCAGGCCTCTTCTCCCCCCTCTCTCTCTCTCTCTCTCTCTATATATATATATATATATATATTATATATATGTGTGTGTGTGTGTGTGTGTGTGTGTGTCTATCTATATAACTGTCTATATGTTTGTCTATCTATCATATATCTATATATCTGTCTATCTGTTTGTCTATCTATCTATCATATATCTCTCTCTTTCTTTTTTCTTTCTTTCTTTCTTTCTGTGTAGCATGATCTTTTTCTTCCCTTTCTTTATAATAAAAACGGAATGGTTCATTATTTAGCTGAGGTGACGACACTCATATGAAACATCAGCAGATAAACAGAATTCTAATTTTTTCCATATCTTGGACGATTTGGATGATCTCATTTTAACCAGAGGGTGATTCAAGATGATAACGGTCGTACAATTAAGGAACACAAGTATTAATATATTTATTAATGTTAATAGATATAACATGATATATCCATTTAGTGGATTTAAACCATTGTTTCTATTGTTGCTAAAATATTTCCAAACTAATTTTCTTTCTATTCTCTTTTGTTTACATAATCCATAACTCATGACATACATCCCAAATCCACTACCCATATGTGTTCACTATATTACGCGTGCACACACACACACACACACACACACACATACACACACACACACACAAACATATATATATCTATTTTCAGCCGACAATATTTGGGAGAATATGTGCTTAATTGAAGTCAAACCTAATTTATTTGAAAGTTAATTCATTGAAATCCCGCCTAATTAATCATTAATGAATTAACTTTTAAAAAATTAGGTTTGACTTCAATTAAGCACATATTCTCCCAAACACACACACACAGACATATATATATATATATATATATATAATATATATAGATAGATAGATAGATATATGCATTACATGAGAAAGGTGACATACCGGTGAAATTGGTCACAATGGTTAGTTGATGCAAGTGTCCCAATGATAAGATAGCGATATAACAAATATAGAGTGCTCAATACGTGAGTAGAGCAATTTTATTATTATAATGGTACACAGTAATAACCTACTCGAATTTCACCATAAAGATCACCTGAAGATCCTTAAGGTGAAACTTGAGTAGGTTATTACTGTGTACACCCCTGTCCCTACTGACAACCTACTGTTTTCACCATTTTGAGAATGTCCATCATTGAAGCAAGAACTATATTCAAGTCCTGAAGAAGGTCTAATAGACCGAAACGTTGCATCGTCGACAATAAACATCCAGTTTCGATAACATCCCGTGTTTGTCTACTTTTCTCCATATATTGTCGGATTAACCTCCTCATATTTCTCCCATAACATGATATGTAGATTTATTATGTTTTTTTAAAGTAAAATCAGTGAAGTGGTCTATTGTCGGTATCAGCCGGACAGCAAGAGTGTCTAACACCTTTTCACTTTTAAGGGCCAGTTTAGCGCAGTCGGTAGAGCACTCACCTAGGAATCGTAAGGTTCCAGGTTCGATACCGGTTCCCCGCCAAATCAGCGCATGAATAGCACAGCTTGAGGAATCTGATATGTGAAGTAAAGTAGGTCGCTGATGGTAGGTATGGCGCTCTACCTCAGCAAAAACAAACCACATGGGGAAAAGAGTTAGGGATGTACCATAAACGAAATACAGTCGGGTCAATCATATAGGTGCTAGGGCTTGACAGGACCAGCTAACAGGATTTCCTCCCTAAGCACCATAGGTTCCAACTAACGACAGTTATGTTGAAAAGGGTATGGGAAGAAAATACTTTGGTATGGATGAACTTTATTTTCTTACTTGATTTTTTTTTCATCGCATAAAATATTTAATAAGACTTGATTCCTATTTTCTTTGTCTTTTTTCCCTCGTATTTTTTCCTCGTTTACCTTTTGGCTTTTTAGCGTATTATGATGAACTACGTTACACCTGATTTCATGTTGTTGTGTTTTTTTCCCTCTACATCATCATCATCATCATGTCGTGCAGGCAGCACGGATATCCATGACAATCTCTCGCCAACCTTTCCTATCATTCATCGCCACAGGGAGTTCTTCTTCGCTGCAGCCAGCATCGTTACATAGCTGGTCGATATAGGTCCTTGCTGGGCGGCCCACACTGGCATGTCCATGTGTTGGCTTCCACAGGAGAACATCACTTATGAGTTCATCCTTGCTTCTCCAGCAGTGCCCTGCATGCCTAGTCCGTTTCACTCGGATAGTCTGTGAGATAGGGGGCAGTTGACCATACAGCTGCTCCTTGTGGGATGCTGTTTCTACTACGACTTGTTCAGAACTGCTCGCAGCATTCTTGTGCAGCTCCATCTAGCTTATTCTCGAGGCGCCTCGTTAGGGTCCAGGTAGTGCAGCCATACAGCAGTACTGATATGACTACAGCCTGGAAGAGATGTCGCTTTAGCTTGTCAGTGAGATCAGACTTCCATATGACAAACAATTTGTTTGTGGCCATCCATGCCTTTCCTATTCGTGTGTTAATATCGTTATTTGTGGATGAGATATTACTACCCAGGTACGTGAATTGTTCTACTGGCTTAAGGGGCTTACCGTCTAACGCGGAGATGTCTCCTTTGTTTCTGAAGCTCATGAACTCTGTTTTAGCAGAGTTCACGTGCAGGCCGATGCTTTTTGCTGCCTCCTCCAGGCTATGCAGTAGTGCCTCAGCCTGTGCCGGTGTATCTGCAATTTTATTTTGTTTGTTTAAAAAACAAAAATTATTTGTCTATAACAAACAAATACAAACGTTAAAATAGATTTTGAAAACTTCCATCGCTAAAACATTTGAGTTAAAATTTATAAAAAAAAGAAAGAGAAGTTTATTGGCGCTTTGATATCCCCAAAACAAATCCAAATTGTTTACGTGTTTTGACCAAAATCCACTTACTCATTATTTTAAATATAAATATAAAATACCACAAAATTACGCATACAATCAGAATGACACTGATGATGCTTGTTTAATTTTGTGTTTACTATCATTATTTCATTTTTACGTTTGAAATAATTTTAGGTAGAATACTGTGTGTATAAGCGAATTTTGGTCGAAACACGTGTAAACAAATCTAGGGGTTAACCCCTATATTTTTACGTGCATGTGGAATTGACTAAATTAAAATAATTAAGTTATCTTAAAATACTAGTTTTACAATTGTATGTCATGAGTTTAGAATTATGTAAACAAAAAAGAATAGAAAGAAAATTAGTTTGGAAATATTTTAGCAACAATTTAAACCATTGTTTCAATGGTTTAAATTCCAATGACAATATCTGCATTGTCATTGGAATGCCACAGGTAACAAAATCATCCGATATCTACGTCAATACAAAATCAGCTGATATTTGATGAATATTTTAACTCAATGATCACGTAGACAATTACAAAACAATTTTAGTTGAAAAGCTTCAGAGGGAGCGGAAGCACTTTCCAACTCGACAGAGTCGGCCTGGATGGTCTCCCCAAATCGACACAATGGGGAGAATTCATTGATTCTGATTAATCAACGAATTCCGTCTCCTTGTTTTGTTTTATATTTTTTCTCTCTCTCTCTCTCTCCTTCTCAACACGACAAGTTCAATCACAGACTTTGTTTTGACAAAACTGCTACAATGTTGACACATCAAAATGGACACTCACAAAATATAAACAATACATACGCACTTGTCTCACACAACTATTTACAGACACATACAGTCCGCAACATCGCTAAAAGAACAATTGAATATACCAATTGTAAATTTATGTATATAAAGTTGTTTCTTGTATCAATTTTGTCTTTTTATTTTGTTTTCTACGGAAACTATATTTCCGTAGTCTCATATGTTTAAACTGTGGGATACAACACTCGGATTTTCTTCAACCACATAATCACTGAGCACACAAGGCCCCCGCACAAATAACAATAAATTTCATCCATACCAAAGTATATAATTTCTCTTCTACTTATCTTTTCACACACAAACACACATAATATATATATATATATATATATATATATATTCTTTTTTCTTTCTCTTTCTTTTTCTCTAATTTTCTTTCTCTTTCTTTTTCTCTTTTTTTCTTTATCTTTCTTTCTCTATTTTCTTTTTTTTTTTCTCTATTTTTCTTTCTTTCTTTTTCTCTAATTTTCTTTCTCTTCTTTTCTCTATTTTTCTTTCTTCTTTTTCTCTATTTTTCTTATCTTTTCTTTCTCTTTCTAATTCTCTATTTTTATTTTTATTTCTTTTTCTCTATTTTTCTTTTTCTTCTTTCTTTTCTCTATTTTTTCTCTTTTTTCTCTATTTTCTTTCTCGTTCTCTATTTTTCTTTTTCTTTCTCTTTTCTTATTCTCTATTTTTCTTTCTCTTTCTTTTTTCTATTTTTTCTTTTTCTTTCTCTTTCTTTTTCTCTTTTTTTTCTTTATCTTCTTTTTCTTTTTCTTTCTTTTTTCTCTATTTTTCTTTCTTTCTTTTTTCCTCTTTTCTTTCTCTTTTTCTCTATTTTCTTTTTCTTTTCTTTTTCTTTTTTCTCTTTTTCTCTCTTTTTCTTTTTTTCCTTTCTTTTTCTCTATTTTTCTTTTTCTCTTTCTCTTTCTTTTTTTTTCTTTCTCTTTTTTTCTTTCTCCTTACTTTTTCTCTATTTTTCTTTTCTTTCTTTTTTCTCTATTTTTCTGTCTTTATTTTTCTTTTTTTTTCTTTCTCTTTCTTTTTTCTCCTATTTTTCTTTTCTTTTTATTTCTCTTTCTTATTTCGCTATTTTTCTTTCTTTTTCTCTATTTTCTTTTTCTTCTTTTTTCTCTTTTTTCTTTTTTCTTTTTTCTCTAATTTTCTTTCTCTTTCTTTTCTCTAATTTTTCTTTTCTGAATTTTTCTCCTATTTATTCTTTCTTCTTTCTTTTCTCTATTTTCTGCTTTTCCTTTTTCTTTGTATTCTTATTTTTCTTTTTCTTTTTTTTCCGTCTTTTCTCTTCTAGCTTTTTGTCCTTTTGTTCTTTCTTTTTCGTGATAAGTTTTTATCTCTTATCTTTTTCTTCATGTTTCTTGTGGTAATTTCGTTTCTACTTTCGCCTATTTTCTTTCCTCTGTTTTTCTTTATTCTTTTAGATTTTAAGTTTCTCTTTGTCTCTCATTGTTCTATTTCTTTCCTGTTTTTTCTCTTTCTTCGCTTTCTCCCATATTTTTTTCTCCCCCTCTATCTTTTCTTTTTCTCCCTATTTTTCTTTCTTCAGTCGTTTCTTTTTTCTCGTATTATTTATCCTCGATTTTTCTATGTTTCTTATCTTACTCTAGGTTTTTCTTTCGTCTTTCTTTTTCAATAATTAATACATTAAAAGTACAATTGTTCGATCCTGAATGTTGCATTCCGGCCTATACTTCAGCGTATTTTCGTGTCCGGGCTGATAGATGCGTTGTGATCAAGATAAACAGAAAGATGATGGACAATAAGTCCGAATATACATGTTCTAGAAGTGAATAGACTGGAATTATATCTCAAAACCTAATTTCAAAAAAATCAGAGAAATAATAACAGAGGGTGGGTTATCATTTTAATTAATATAATTAACACAGATGGAGTCGACGTTAAAAATCCTCGATTTTTTTTCTCTTCTAAGACGTTTTAACGATTTATCACTGTGTGTATTCAGTTTTTCTTCTCCTTTTTTCACCCCCCAGATATTTTTTTAAAAACCAACTTTTATTCTCAAAAACTCAGATTCTTTTATATTCAATCCGCCATAGATTGGATCCTAAAAAATTGTACTAAATACTTTATTAGGTACACTACTCCCAATAAATCATAACATGTCCTATATGTCAGTCTGTCTGGGTAAAATGACGAATGATAACACCGAGTAGTCTTGAGAAAGCTTTATTCTATTTAGAATATTGGTACACTTCTGAGCGAATATAGTTTATATAGGTCTATGTATTCTCCTAGAGAGTATTCCTCAAGGGCCGGCAATCTAGAATAGGTGAGGGTAACCTCTCAGATTACTTATTATCTGTTTCGTCATGTTTTAATATTAAATGTATTAGCACAAACTCCAGAAAGGATAGTTGAATACTAGTGATTATTATAACTGAAGCTTAGTTTTATATAGGAGTTGTTTGCAAAACGCCGAGAAGTATGTGGGGCAATACTAGTGAGTACAAACTCAACTACACAAAATGGGAGCTGTTGCATAATCTTGAATATTTATAATGATAAACTATTATAATGGAGATTCGCTGTGTTTTGTCTGTCTGTAAACCCGAACTATATCCCTACTCCAAGTCACGAATTCCCCTTGGTTATTGTATTGACTCACATTGCACTCTCAATGATTTTAATTTTTTATTTAAAACCTCAATTATTGATAAAATTGTTGTATCTTAGTAATAATGTTGGACTCTTTACANTTTTATAAGTGAGATATACGGCATATATAGTGAAAACTAGAAATTTAAAGTTAAAGAAATAGCATTGAATATTTGAGCTCTGTTTGTTGTCAGATTTTTAATAGTTTGAAATCTAGATAAACAGGTATACCAGATGGTCTGCAATTGGCGGTACACGCAACAGATGTGGATGTAATGATATTTCGATAATTTTTTTGTTATGTTGCTATAGAGAACGTAATTTTTATGTTTATTAAAAAGAGCAAAAATGGCTGCGCATACACACACACCACACACACACACACACACACATATATATATATATATATATAGTATGTATTGGGCAAAAAATATTAATATCAGTTGAAAAAGTAACGGACTCCCACCAATAAAAGGGTGTCCTGTGTATGTACACAAAACTGTAATCCGCAGGTGTGTGAGGTTTCACTTATTGCTAAGAACTGAGGAGTTTGAAGTAGTACATTCGGTGACAATTACCCCTAGGACCAACCTGGCTCGGATTGGTGCTAAATCGGGTTTTAAGGTCCCAATGTTATGTGTCATATATTATTATATAAGTCATCTGTTGAGGATTATTAGTAATTATTAGACTGAATATCTAAAGCCTGTCACTGTGTTTCAAATCAGTTTATTAGATGGAATACTTGATTAACCATATAACTGTAGGGTAGTAGTTATAGTATTAAACAGGAAAAGGTACATGAAGCCACATATGTGTAAACTAATTATTATCATTAGAATACTTATGTAAAAAAATGAGTGTTTGATGTCAGTGTGTGACGTCAAGGGTGGGTTGACTTCGGAAAATGTGGAAAAATTGGAAAATTGTAATAATGGAAATTGTAACACAATAGTAGAGAGAGAGAGAGAGAGAGAGAGAGAGAGAGAGAGAGAGGGGGGGAATGTAAATAGTTACGTGTAAATTAGAATGGAACATTTTTAGAAGGAATGTAAGAATTACGTTTGAAGATTAGCAATGGAAAATTTTTAGGATGAGTCTGCACAACATCGCATGGTATTTATATCTATTAGGTCGAGACGTGTGACTTAGCAACGTATGGAAAAGTTAGGAGTGAGAGGTGAGGGTGTGGAGTTAGTTTGGAACAATGCGTTGTAACTAGGTGAGATGTTTCTCGCTCAGGAAGTTTGTCTGGTGGGAAAATAAAAAGATCTCACTAGAAAAAGATTAAGTCGTCTTCGTATTACTGAAAACTATAAATGGCACGAAGTTAATATGTCGTGCAGTTTCCCAGATCGGTTCCAGACTCAAAACATCAAAGATTTGTCGCCCAGAAAAACCAACAAACTAAGAAAACAAAAGATGGGAAGAAAAAACAATTATATGAAACGCTTCAAAACGACAAATCGGAGAGGTTGTACAATAAAAGGACCTGGGCATGCTTAAGAAGAAGAAAACCTCAAAAGAGAAAACTGAAATCACTAATAATTTGCTTCTCAAAATGATGCCTTAAGAACAAAATTAATCAAAGCAAAAATGGATAAAAGGACACAAAGAAATAGTAAATGTAGACTGTGTGGTGGATAGAGATGAGACTATAAACCATGTATTAAAGCGAATATAGCAAACTGCAACAACGGGAATATAAAGCGAGGCGCGACTGGGTTGGGAAGGTATTCCACTGGGAATTATGCGGAAGAAATTAAAACTTTGACGCAATACAACAAAATGGTATAGTGCATAAACCAGAATCTGTTCTTGAGAATGAAACGCATAAAATTCTCTGGGACTTCGGGATAAACACGGATCACCCTATCCAAATCAGGAGACCGAAGACCCTAGTATTGATTAACAAAAAAAAAAAGAGAACTTGTCCAACTGGTGGACTTTGCGGTCCAGCGCATCACAGGGTGAAGGAAAATGAAAAGATGGACAAATACTCGAACCTTGCCAGAGGAATTGAGAAAAGCTGTGGAAATGTGAGAATCAAAGTGATACCAATTGTAGTTGGTGCACTTGGAACGGTACCAATAAACTTTGGAAAAAAAGACTGGGGGATCTAGAGAAACAGAAGAAGAATTGAGACCATCCAGACAACTGCACTGCTGCAATCTGCCAGAATACTAAGAAGAGTTCTGGAGACCCGAGGAAACTTGTTGTCACTCAGACTCCAGTGAAATACCATCAGTTAATGCTGATGTGAAAAACTGAAAAAGGATTGAAGATAATAATAAACAATAAAACAAAGTTGAATAAAAATGGCTTGTAAACGAAATTTGAAACTACCAAAACCAACGATAAACCAAGTCTCAAACGAATCAACAAAATAACCAACGTAAACATTAAGCAACGTAACGTAAACGTTAATCATATCTTATTATAATGGAGATGATAAGAGTGGTCTGTCTTTAAACTGAATCTAAGTCAATCACTGACGTCACAATTTCCTTATATTTCTCAACGATTATGAAATAATCAATAATTTAATCTTAATCAGAAATCTTATTTATTAACGATGACTCTACTAAAGTGTGTGATGGCGTATGAATATCTGACCTTGATTTCTGATTGGACGAAAGTGAGATAGTGAGAAAAGTGAGGAGTCTGGCTGCGGTGTTCGAGGGAGACGGATGGAGAGAGTTTGGTAATTTTCACCTTTAGTTGACTAAATTTTCTAGCATAAAATTGTGCGTGCGCATTATCTGAAATGAACTTAAATTGTTATTAAGAACACATTTTATCATATTTTTGTGTTAAAGCATGCACTTGTATTGGTTTTCGAAACGATTCTAAGATTTGTTTATTTCGCACGGACACATTCAAAATGGCTACCGTCTTGTTTCAAAGTGAAAGTCACTTGGCTAAATTCCTAGCATAGAATTATCTGAAATGAACTTAATTGTTATTAAGGACACACTTTTCTGATATTTTTGTGTGTTAAAGCATGCAGTTGTATTTGTTTTCGAAAAAGTTTTCAAGATTATTTATTTCGTTCGGAGACTTTCATAATAGCTACCGGCTTAGTTCAAAGTGAAAGTCAAGGGAGTTTACTCTAATTGCCTTAATTTGCTAGGAATTTAGCCAACTAAAGGTAAAAATTCCGAGAGTTGGCTGGTTGTTTGAAGAGAATTGAGGTAAAAGGCGGTCATTTCCCCCGAGGTCATGTCTCGAAGTGTGACTTGGTTAGTTTGTTTTTGGTGGTAGGTCGGTTAGTGGGTTAGATGGTTGGTTGGTGTTGGTCAGGGAGGTGTTTTGCTGGTTTGGTTGGTGGTCTGTTAGTGGATTGGGAATTGAAAATTAAGAACTCTGAAATAAATCAACTCTTGTCTTCGTTAATAAAAACTAACAATGAACGTAAGGACAGATATAACCCAAGAAAGACCCAAGTGTTTTCAGACTCATAGAAGGATAGAAATGCCAGCTCAATAATATACACAGATACCCAGTTCAGAAGATAACTAGATAAACAAGAACTAGATAAGAAATAGAAATTTAACTTTATTTCTCCTTGAATTAGTACAGCTAAGTACTATATTGCCTTGATTGGATAGAATGCAGTGATTCTGATAGAATTTCATTCTAGTGCGTCCTGGGAAGCACATATTTGATTTTAACGAGTCTCCGGAAAAAATTAAAGGGTCCTAACTCAAGTTTCTTAATAGATTGTAGGGTTTTTATTTATTTTCTGAGGAAACAATAAAAGTCGTCTAAACTCCTACCTTGTAAACCTATCCTGTGTAATTCATTTCTAAGAAACTATTGAAATGTATTTACAGTTAGATTGAAATGGCTAGGGAAAAAAGAAAAATACCTGGACGCATGGGTACGATTTTTACTGCGTCCTTTTTCATTTTTGTGCGTCAGGGACACAGGAAACGTTACCTATCAAGCATCTCTTAGAAATGTATTTCGTGCTTTCTTGTATCATTTAAGGGATTTTCCTCTGATTCAAAAACCTATTGTAACGGTGATCATTGTCTTTGATCGAATCAATTAATTCACTCGGCTCATTTCTTAAGAAATCCACGCTCATAAAATTCGGTTCAGATTGGTACATATATCTCAATCTGATGCGATATTACATTACACATTTCAATCCCACACAACGTTACACTTGAAAACTTATAATTCCTTGGTTTTGGTTTGTTTTGTGTTTATATACCGTCAGTGGACCCGATAAAGAACACGTGTAAAGTAAATATGGTAATATCCACAGGTCCTGCTAGTTTTTCATAATTTTTCTGAGAAAATCTCCTCCGCGCTAGTCCGACCGGTGTCTGGCCAAATGATTTGAAGTCTCGAAAGTCTTGTGAGCGTTTGCATGCGAAAAAGAATTAAGAAAAAGAATTGGCGCGAAATAAGAATTACAGACGGTCATTTGGCGGGAAAAATATTGGCTAGGTCATGCATATCAAATAATCGAAGGTGGAAGAAGAAATCAAGATTTGAATAACATGAAAACGGAACGAAACACATTTGCTAATAAAGTCTACGAAAGGCCATGTCATGGTGACGCAGCAGGATATATATATATATTATAATATATATATATATATATATAATATATATATATATAAATATATGCCTGTCTAGCACCTGTCTTTTGGAAATCATACGTGCTCTGATGTTTTAAATTACTATAAATATTTTTGGTATATATTTATTTGTATGTAAAACTAATCTGCTACCATATTAGTTTCATTCTCCTTGTTCAATATGGTACCAGATCAGTTCCATACAAATACAATATTACTAATATATATATATATATATATATATATACCTAAATATGAGTATATATAAAAAAGATATGAAGACAACCACAAAATGCTGTTAAGTGAAACATTTTATAACTTAGCTGATATATTGAAACAAGGAGAATGAAACTAATATGGTAGCAGATTAGTTTACATACAAATAAATATATACCAAAAAATATATAGTAATTTAAACATCAGAGCACGTATGATTTCCAAAAGACAGGTGCTAGACAGGCATATATATATATATATATATATATATATATATATATATATATATATTATATATATATCCTGCTGGTCACCATGACATGGCCTTTTCGTAGACTTTATTAGCAAATGTGTTTCGTTCCGTTTTCATGTTATTCAAATCTTGATTTTCTTCTTCCACCTTCGATTATTGATATGCATGACCTAGCCAATATTTTTCCCGCCAAATGACCGTCTGTAATTCTATTTCGCGCCAATTCTTTTCTTAATTCTTTTCGCATGCAAACGCTCACAAGACTTTCGAGACTTCAAATCATTTGGCCAGACACCGGTCGACTAGCGCGGAGGAAGATTTTCTCAGAAAAATTATGAAAAACTAGCAGGACCTGTGGATATACCATATTTACTTTACACGTGTTCTTTATCGGGTCCACTGACGGTATATAACACAAAACAAACCAAACCAAGGAATTATAAGTTTTCAAGTGTAACGTTGTGGGATTGAAATGTGTAATGTTAATATCGCATCAGATTGAGATATATGTACCAATCTGAACCGAATTTTATGAGCGTGGATTTCTTTAAGAAATGAGCCGAGTGAATTAATTGATTCGATCAAAGACAATGATCACCGTTACAATAGGTTTTTGAATCAGAGGAAAATCCCTTAAATGATACAAGAAAGCACGAAATACATTCTAAGAGATGCTGATAGGTACGTTTCCTGTGTCCCTGACGCACAAAAATGAAAAAGGACGCAGTAAAATCGTACCCATGCGTCCAGGTATTTTTCTTTTTTCCCTAGCCATTTCAATCTAACTGTAAATACATTTCAATAGTTTCTTAGAAATGAATTACACAGGATAGGTTACAAGGTAGGAGTTAGACGACTTTTATTGTTTCCTCAGAAAATAAATAAAAACCCTACAATCTATTAAGAAACTTGAGTTAGGACCCTTTAATTTTCCCGGAGACTCGTTAAAATCAAATATGTGCTTCCCAGGACGCACTAGAATGAAATTCTATCAGAATCACTGCATTCTATCCAATCAAGGCAATATAGTACTTAGCTGTACTAATTCAAGGAGAATATAAGTTAAATTTCTATTTCTTATCTAGTTCTTGTTATTCTAGTTATCTTCTGAACTGGGTATCTGTGTATATTATTGAGCTGGCATTCTATCCTTCTATGAGTCTGAAAACACTTGGGTCTTCTTGGGTTATATCTGTCCTTACGTTCATTGTTAGTTTTTATTAACGAAGACAAGAGTTGATTTTATTTCAGAGTTCTTAATTTTCAATTCCCAATCCACTAACAGACCACCAACCAAACCAGCAAAACAACCTCCTGACCAACCACCAACCAACCATCTAACCCACTAACCGACCTACCACCAAAACAAACTAACCAAGTCACACTTCGAGACATGACCTCGGGGGAATGACCGCCTTTTACCTCAATTCTCTTCAAACAACCAGCCAACTCTCGGTAATTTTTACCTTTAGTTGGCTAAATTCCTAGCAAATAAGGCAATTAGAGTAAACTCCCTTGACTTTCACTTTGAACTAAGCCGGTAGCTATTATGAAAGTCTCCGAACGAAATAAACAAATCTTAGAAACTTTTTCGAAAACAATACAACTGCATGCTTTAACACAAAAATATCAGAAAATGTGTCCTTAATAACAATTAAGTTCATTTCAGATAATTCTATGCTAGGAATTTAGCCAAGTGACTTTCACTTTGAAACAAGACGGTAGCCATTTTGAATGTGTCCGTGCGAAATAAACAAATCTTAGAATCGTTTCGAAAACAATACAAGTGCATGCTTTAACACAAAAATATGATAAAATGTGTTCTTAATAACAATTAAGTTCATTTCAGATAATGCGCACGCACAATTTTATGCTAGAAATTTAGTCAACTAAAGGTGAAAATTACCAAACTCTCTCCATCCGTCTCCCTCGAACACCGCAGCCAGACTCCTCACTTTCTCACTATCTCACTTTCGTCCAATCAGAAATCAAGGTCAGATATTCATACGCCATCACACACTTTAGTAGAGTCATCGTTAATAAATAAGATTTCTGATTAAGATTAAATTATGATTATTTCATAATCGTTGAGAATATAAAGGAAATTGTGACGTCAGTGTTGACTTAGATTCAGTTAAAGACAGACACTCTTATCATCTCCATTATAATAAGATATGTTAACGTTTACGTTACGTTGCTTAATGTTTACGTTGGTTATTTTTGTGATTTCGTTTGAGACTTGGTTTATCGTTGGTTTTGGTAGTTCAAATTTCGTTTACAGCCATTTTTATTCAACTTTGTTTTATTGTTTATTATTATCTTCAATCCTTTTCAGTTTTTCACATCAGCATTAACTGATGGTATTTCACTGGAGTCTGAGTGACAACAAGTCTCCTCGGGTCTCCAGAACTCTTCTTAGTATTCTGGCAGATTGCAGCAGTGCAGTTGTCTGGATGGTCTCAATTCTTCTTCTGATTTCTAGATCCCCCAGTCTTTTTTCCAAGTTTATTGGTACCGTTCCAAGTGCACCAACTACAATTGGTATCACTTTGATTCTCACATTCCACAGCTTTTTCAATTCTCTGGCAAGGTCGAGGTATTTGTCCATCTTTTCATTTTCCTTCACCCTGTGATGTGCTGGGACCGCAAAGTCCACCAGTTGACAAGTTCTCTTTTTTTTTGTTAATCAATACTAGGTCTGGTCTCCTGATTTGGGATAGGGTGATCCGTGTTTATCCCGAAGTCCCAGAGAATTTTATGCGTTTCATTCTCAAGAACAGATTCTGGTTTATGCATATACCATTTTGTTGTATGGTCAAAGTTTAATTTTTCGCATAATTCCCAGTGGAATACCTTCCCAACCCAGTCGCGCCTCGCTTTGTATTCCCGTTGTGCTAGTTTGCTATATTCGCTTAATACATGGTTTATAGTCTCATCTCTATCACCACACAGTCTACATTTACTATTTCTTTGTGTCTTTTATCCATTTTTGCTTTGATATAATTTGTTCTTAAGGCATCATTTTGAGAAGCAATTATTAGTGATTCAGTTTCTCTTTTGAGGTTTTCTCTTCTTAAGCATGCCCAGGTCCTTTTATGTACAACCTCTCCGATTTGTCGTTTGAAGCGTTCATATAATTGTTTTTCTTCCCATCTTTGTTTTCTAGTTTTTGTTGTTTTTCTGGGCTGACAAATCTTTGATGTTTTGAGTCTGGAACCGATCTGGGAAACTGCACGACATATTAACTCGTGCCATTTATAGTTTTCAGTAATAACCGAAGACGACTTATCTTTTTCTATGTGAGATCTTTTTATTTTCCCACCAGACAAACTTCCTGAGCGAGAGAAACATCTCACCTAGTTAACGCATTGTTCCAAACTAACTCCACACCCTCACCTCTCACTCCTACTTTTCCATACGTTGCTAAGTCACACGTCTCGACTAATAGATAAATACCATGCGATGTTGTGCAGACTCATCCTAAAAATTTTCCATGCTAATCTCAAACGTAATTCTTACATTCCTTCTAAAAAATGTTCCATTCTAATTTACACGTAACTATTACATTCCCCCCTCTCTCTCTCTCTCTCTCTCTCTCTCTCTCTCTCTCTCTCTATTGTGTTACAATTTCCATTATTACAATTTCCAATTTTTCCACATTTTTCCGAAGTCAACCCACCCTTGACGTCACACACTGACATCAACACTCATTTTTTTACATAAGTATCTAATGATAATAATTAGTTTACACATATTGTGGCTTCATGTACCTTTTCCTGTTTAATACTATAACTACTACTACAGTTATATGGTATCAAGTATTCCCATCTAATACAACTGATTTGAACACAGTGACAGGCTTTTAGATATTCAGTCTAATAATACTAATAATTCAACAGATGTATATATACATATATATGACACATACATTGGGACCTAAAAGGTAGCACCAATCCGAGCCAGGTTGGTCCTAGGGGTAATGTCACCGAATGTATACTTCAAACTCCTCAGTTCTTAGCAATAAGTGAAACCTCACAACTGGATACAGTTTTGTGTAATACACAGGACACCCCTTTTATTGGTGGGAGTCGTTACTTTTTCAACTGTATTAATATTTTTGCCCAATACATACATATATATATATATATATATGTGTGTGTGTGTGTGTGTGTGTGTGTGTATGTATGTGTGTGTGTGTGTGTAACAGTGCATTTATTTTTTACTGGTTCTGTTTTCGTTAATATAAAAATTCTAATAAGAGTGAACAAGAAAAACTTTTGAAATTGTTTTTTTTTTAATATAATCTTTAGCAGTTAATTGAAAATGCTTTTTAAATGTTATTGAAAAAGTTTATGTAGATTATTAAATAATGTTAAGTCAATATTCCGTCTAAAAATAAATATTTTGTATTAAATTCGCCAGTTCCAATACTGACCTTGACATTCTAAGAAAAAAAGAAATGGTGAAATAAGTATCGAGATTGAAGCTATATTTACCAAGATACGAATGAACAATAAATGTAACGTTATTCTTTTTAGAATACAAGGTGTGTTAAAAAGTACAAATTTAAAGCTGTTTTTTACCAAGATAATAATAATTATAATAACGAATTAAATTTGAATTTTTCAGAATATAACGTGTGCCAGAAAGTAACAAAAACCTCGATACTTTTTTGACACACCTTATATCAATCTATCTCTCTCTCTCTCTCTCTCTATATATATATATATATATATATATATATATATATGTGTGTGTGTGTGTGTGTTGTGTGTGTGTGTGTGTGTGTGGAGAAAGGTAGACAAACACAGGATGTTGTAGAAAATGGATGTTTATTGTAGGTAGTGATGTCGACGATGCAACGTTTCGGTCTGTTAGACCTGCTTCAGGCCTTTATGAATAGAGTTCTTGCTTCTGTGGTGAACATTTTCTTTCTAGTGAATTAGGAAGTCGTGAATAAGGGTAGAGGTGGTAGGTTGATGGTGTCAGAAGAGATTGGAGGTGGATTTTCCTTTTCTCTCAGATAGGGAGTGTATCATGGTGGATTCTGATAGTGACAGGTGTTAGGGTTATATCTATGTATGGTGGATGGCATAAGGATTATTTATGGGTGTATGTGTGTATGTTGTTTTTTTTTTTGGGGGGGGTGATTTAGAATTAACATTCTGTTTGTTGGAATATTTCTGTAAATTTTGATCGTAGGTGTTAGAGAGGATGTGGTGATAGTGAGATTTGTTATAATTGTATGTGTGTACGTATATTTATTATTGTTTACTCATTTTGAATTTTCTCATCAGCGTTAGCTGGAGTCTGAGTGACAGTAAATCTCCTCAGGTATCCAGGACTCTTCTAACTATTCTAGCAGATTGCAGCAGTGCAGTATTC
This sequence comes from Doryteuthis pealeii, assembly GCA_023376005.1. Classification (NCBI taxonomy): domain Eukaryota; kingdom Metazoa; phylum Mollusca; class Cephalopoda; order Myopsida; family Loliginidae; genus Doryteuthis; species Doryteuthis pealeii. The sequence goes on along the minus strand of CM042172.1, from coordinate 55,041,837 downwards.
TAGATGGTCTCAATCTTTCCTCTGATGTCCAGATTTTCCATTCCCTTTTCCAATCCCTTTGGGATTGTTCCAAGTGCACCAACTACAATTAGTATCACTTTGACTTTCATATTCCATAACTTTTTCAGTTCTCTGGCAAGGTCCAGGTATTTGTCCATTTTTTATTTTCCTTCAGATTCACCTTGTGATCTGCTAGAATTGCAAAATCCACCAGTTGACAAGTTCTTTCTTTTTTGTTAATCAGCACTAGGTCTGGTCTTCAAAGTCCCAGAGAATTTTATGCGTTTCGTTCTCAAGAACAGATTCTGGTTTATGCATATACCATTTTGTTGTATGGTCAAAATTTAATTTTTGCATAATTCCCAGTGGATCACCTTCCCAACCCAGTCGTGTATAGTTTTGTACTCCCATTGTGTTAGTTTATTATTATTATTATTATTATTATTATTATTATTATTATTATTATTATTATTATTATTATTGTGTATCATGTATATTGTAATATATACTGCTATTATCATATGATATGCCATGTGATGGGCATGCATATGCATGCATATGCATACTGTCGGATTAATCTCCTCATATTTTCCCATATATATATATATATATGTATATATATATATATATATATATATATATATATATATATATACAGAGAGAGAGAAAGAGAAAGAGAGAGAGAGAGAGAGAGAGAGAGAGAGAGAGATAGAGAGAGTGAGTGGGTTAGTGAATCATAGAAATGATTGCTGTAGATACAACGATAGAAGAATAAATATTCTATGATAAAGCAAGTCCGTAATATGGTTTGTATTTCTTTTTTCTTTTTTCTTTAAGTGCGACACGTGTTTCAGATCCTTTAACGATTTTTTCATATATATATATATATATATATATATATATATATATATATATAGCTGAAAAAATCGTTAAAGGATCTGAAACACGTGTCGCACTTAAAGAAAAAAGAAAAAAGAAATACAAACCATATTACGGACTTGCTTTATCATAGAATATTTATTCTTCTATCGTTGTATCTACATATATATATATTGGTTTGGAGGTTGGTTTTGAAGTCTATCACAATGCAAGTGTAAAGAAAAAATAAGGTAACAATGATGTATTCTCATTGTTACCTTATTTTTCTTTGCACTTGCATTGTGATAGACTTCAAAACCAACCTCCAAACCAATATAAGCGCAATGCTTTTGTCTGCTCAGAATGGGGCGAAAGATTGAAATATATATATATATATATATATATATATATATATTTTCAATCTTTCGCCCCATTCTGAGCAGACAATATATATATATATATATATATATATATATATATATATATATATATATATATATATATTTCAATCTTTCGCCCATTCTGAGCAGACAAAAACCCAAACACTCCCTTTACTTGTTGGGAGACCTCTCCAACCCTGTTTCGACCTGAGGGTTTATTCTAAATATCACCCCTTTCCTTATTTTGCCCCCCTCTGGCTCACCTCCATTCGTTCTTAAAGAATATTTCTAATACAATATGAATTTTATTCGTCCCCGGTGTTTATACTTGAAAAAGAACCGGTCGAACCCTTCATTTTATATTTTATTTTATAATAAAATATTACCATCTTATAATTGTATGATCTCCCTACATACATATGATTCCTCCAATTTTAGTACTATATAAGTTCTCCTGTATCAAAAATGTATTCGTATATATATATAATATATATATATATATATATATATATATAATGTAATGTTTTGGTTGTTAATCATCCCCCTTTTACTAGCGCCAGACCAAGGAAATTGTTTTTGCGTCTGACGTTGAGTGCCACACCTACCATCAGCTACTTACTTTACCGCACAGTTCTCTGTGCTACTTGGTATCGAACCAGAAACCTTGTGGTTCCTAGTCGAACAGTAATGTATGTGTGTACACCCGTTACTATTATTTCCATGTGTGTCTTAAATAGAAAACAAACATCAAATAATCTTTTTGGTTAATAATAGTTGTATGGCTTGTAGGTGTGTTGTATACTGGATCATACACTATTCTGTTTACTAGTACATTCAACTACTTGTGCGTAAGACATATAGTAACTTGCTACAGAGTGCTAAAACCTCGGTAATTTTCATCTTTAGTTGTTAAAATTACTAGCATAAAATTGTGCGTGCGTATTATCTGAAATGAACTTAATTGTTATTAAGAACACATTTTATGATATTTTTATCTTAAAGCATGCAGTTGTATTGTTTTCGAAACGATTCTAAGATTTGTTTATTTCACACGGACACTTTCAAAATGGCTACCGTCTTGTTTCAAAGTAAAAGTCAGTTGGCTGAATTCCTAGCTTAAAATTATCCGAAATGAACTTAATTGTTATTAAGAACACATTTTATGATATTTTTTGTGTTAAAGCATGTATTGTTTTCGAAAAAGTTTCTAAGATTTGTTTATTTCGCACGGAGACTTTCAAAATACATCCCGCCTTAGTTCAAAATGAAAGTCAAGGGAGGTTACTCTAATTGCCTTATTTGCTAGGAATTTTAACAACTAAAGGTGAAAATCACCTACTTGTCTATGTACCGGTATATATCAGAGAAGGCTGGAATAGTAATTGTTGATGAGTTATTCTGTTGTTGGCAGTTCTATGATGTTATGGAGTCTGGAACCAACTTGGAACTGAGCGACATCTTGCCTTGTGCCATTAGGAGTGTTTAGTAATAATACAGTTTTGTATATTTCGCACGGAGACTTTCAAAATAGCTACAGGCTTAGTTCAAAGTGCAAGTCAAGGGAGGTTACTCTAATTGCCTTATTTGCTAGGAATTTTGACATCTAAAGGTGAAAATTTCCAAAACCTCGAATTAGACGGTTCTCGTAACCTTTTCAGTTTCAGTAAATCGCTTCGATTTTCTCAGACAACTGTATATAAATAGTCTTGGAGCAGCAAATTCGTTCTCTACGCAAGGTGCTCAAGGCTAGCACACAAGGCGCGTACGTGTATTACAGAAAATGTTATTTAGAAGATTTTTAAGTGCATATTTTAAAGGTTTATCAATCGAATATACATTCTGGTGTTCTGTATGTTCTACTATTCATTCCCCTGTTCTGTTTATTCTAACTAGCAAATATATGCACCCTCCGGGTGCTGTTGCATAGAGCGTCGTCACTGTACTAAATTGCAATAGTTTTATCTTCGTTGTAAGGGATGACAATAACACCAAAGTTATCCTCCAGAAGTTTATTGAAATAAATTCAAGCTTCTTAACTTCGAGAGAGAGGGTCAGTTTAATTAATATATTCAGTCTTTAGACTTTCGGTCCTTCGATTAAATTTCTGGGCGACAAGCTTTTTCAGTTGGTAAATATTAAGGCTAGCTTTTCTGACACCAACTACACGAGGTCCCGCTCGGCCGACTACTGACCCCGATCACCTCACTCTCTCTTCGGCTGACTGCCTCTGAGGCTAACTGACGACTGACCTGTCTCGAGCCCTCAGTTCTTTTATATTCATAGCTACTCCCACACATTTTTATCTCTTGATCTGATAACGGGAAGATGTTATATTTCTTTGTTTAATAAAACCGGAAATTCATATTTCCGTTTGTATAATATATATCAGTGTAAGTATTTAAGTTTTAATGTAATAAAAATATTGTATCAAATTAGAAATGCTAATGAAACTAAATAAGAATGCATATAAAAATATTTGAAACAGAGGAGGGTATAATTTTAAAAAATAGAAAACACCTGAAACTTACTCTTCCCTCACTCCCGTCTTTCATTGCTAAATTTTCCTAATTTAACTATTTAGTTAAAATAGGAAGTAAAGAATAAAATTACAGTTATTTTTTCTTGTTAATTGATTTCTTTTAAGATTTATCCCTGAGATTTTAGATAATATTCATTAAGATAAAACCAAACAATTAGAAATCAGTAATACTAAGCACATATTTATCAAAATCAGAGTTTTAATATCAATATGCAAATTAGCCTTCCCTTTCACACTTTAAACCGCTATTTTGTTGTATATATAAATACCATTGCAAGGTATTAGTATGTGGATATTACCAACAGTATTAATAATGTAAAACAATTTTATTAATAATTGAGGTTTAAATAAAAATAAAATCCTGTAGAATGTGACGTAAATAACTAAGGGAATTGTTACTTGAATAGTAATATAGTTTCGGTTACAGACAGAAAAAACACACAATCTCCATTATAATAAGATATTCATTCGGCTATTCTGTTTTTCAAATATTTATTCCATGAATAATTTGTCTATCTAAAGGCCAAATTCGGATGCAGTTGTTTTATGATTCAACTGGTATGCAGTATCGCCCGAGGTAAAGGAATTGTTTTTTTAATCTATAACGGAAACAGTTTTTTAGAATAAGCACGAAGCAAGAAACACACGGGTACATGCGCAACTCTCAAATATTCAACAACATATTTATTTTCAACTCTCTAACGGCTCCGTTATTTGAATTTCTTTAACGAAGCATTTTCAATAAGTATTGATATCCCATGGAATAAATGTAACACTACGCTCTCCTTGTCGGAATCGCTGAGATGATGACATGTCAACACTTCGTTACGTCTTGCACTTACTGACGGAGTAGAAATAATGTGTCCACTTTTCTTAACGTTGCGGCTCTTCTTCTAGTAGATTGAAACTATGTGTGGATAAAGAAATATACAATATACTTATCGGTAATTTTTACCTTTGGTTGTTAAAATTCCTACCATAAGATTTATCTGAAATGAACTTAATTGTTATTAAGAACACATTTTAGGATATTTTTGTGTTAAAGCATGCAGTTGAATTGTTTTCGAAACGATTCTAAGATTTGTATATTTCGCACGGACACTTTCAAAATGGCTACCGTCTTGTTTCAAAGTGAAAGTCACTTGGCTAAATTCCTAGCATGAAATTATCTGAAATAAACTTAATTGTTTTTAAGAACACATTTTATTATATTTTTGTCTTAAAGCATGCACTTGCATTGTTTTCTAAACGATTCTAAGATTTGTATATTTCGCAAAGACACTTTCAAAATGACTAGTGTCTAAAGTCAACGTTTAAAAAAATAGATACTAACTCTTTTCAACGTTTAAAAAAATAGATACTAACTCTTTTCAACGTTTAAAACATAGATACTAACTCTTTTCAACGTTTAAAAAAATAGATACTAACTCTTTTCAACGTTTAGAAAAATAGATACTAACTCTTTTCAACGTTTAAAAAAATAGATACTAACTCTTTTCAACGTTTAAAAATAGATAAAAACTCTTTTCAATGTTTAAAAAAATAGATACTAACTCTTTTCAACGTTTAGAAAAATAGATACTAATTCTTTTCAACGTTTAAAAAAATAGATACTAACTCTTTTCAACGTTTAGAAAAATAGATACTAACTCTTTTCAACGTTTAAAAAATAGATACTAACTCTTTTCAACGTTTAGAAAAATAGATACTAACTCTTTTCAACCTTTAGAAAAATAGATATTAACTCTTTTCAACGTTTAGAAAAATAGATACTAACTCTTTTCAACGTTTGAAAAATAGATATTAACTCTTTTCAACCTTTAGAAAAATAGATACTAACTCTTTTAAACGTTTAAAAAAATAGATACTAACTCTTTTCAACCTTTAGAAAAATAGATATTAACTCTTTTGAACGTTTCGAAAAATAGATACTAACTCTTTTCAACGTTTAAAAAAATAGATACTAACTTTTTTAAACGTTTTAAAATAGATACTAACTCTTTTAAACGTTTAGAAAATAGATACTAACTCTTTTACACGTTTAAAAAATAGATACTAACTCTTTTAAACGTTTTAAAAATAGATACTAACCCGTTTCAACGTTTAGAAAATAGATACTAACTCTTTTCAACGTTTCGAAAAATAGATACTAACTCTTTCAACGTTTCGAAAAATAGATACTAACTCTTTTCAACGTTTAGAAAAATAGATACTAACTCTTTTCAACCTTTAGAAAAATAGATACTAACTTTCAACGTTTAGAAAAATAGATACTAACACTTTCAACGTTAAAAAATAGATTTATTCTTTTCAACGTTTAGAAAAATAGATGCTAAGTCTTTTCCAAAAAATATAATTGAAATCAAAATATAACTTATTATATTAGACTATATATTAGTTTAATTATATCATTCTAATATAATTTAGAATAATGCAAAATTACACCTGTGTAGGTAGTGTGGAATACAAATCAATAATTTTGAACAGTTAAAGTTTAATTTCAATTCGTTGAATAGATTATTTTAATCGCCTGAAGAGATAAATAACATTAAGACAGTTTTTTTCACACTATCGCGAGTCTATATCTAAAAGAAAATTGTGTAAGAGATTTAAATTAGAATCCGCTAACAAATGTTTATGCAGAAATCAGTCCTTGAAAATAAGACGCATGAACATTCTCTGGGATTTTTGAGATACAAATGGATCACACAATGCCGGTAAAAAGACCAGTTGTCAGAAGTTAGCTGCCCATCGTATGCGATGATGACACCATGTGAATCTGTTCTCATCATTTGATTCGATCTCTGGTAGGGTTTTGCCAACTGCCTATGAGGATGTTTAAGTCCTTCATGTTTCTCTTGATGTTGTCTTTGTACCTGAGTTTTGGTCTACCGATTCCACGTGATCTCTCTCTCTCTCTCTCTCTCTCTCTCTCTCTCTCTCTCTCTCTCTCTCTCTCTCTCTCACACACAACACACACACACACACACACACGCATATATATATATATTATGGTCGGCTGAGAGACAACCCCACGCCAGCCAATTCCAGCACCACTAGCCGATAGATGACCGGAATTTGAAGGTTCCTTTTTACAAAATCGCCAACGACTGCATTAATCAGTAATTCTTGAGTTTGTTTTGTTTTACGGCAATTTATATTTGAACGTTGGAACGCTAAGCGTTCTCAGTTACTGGTTAATTTCGTCTGCGAGTAGAAGCATTTTCTACTCTGTGCTTGAATTAATACTTTTGTTAATTTTCCAGTAACCTTGCCTTGCATTTATCTTTCCTATTCCATATAATTTCATATGTACATTAAAAACATAACTAGATGATAGTAATGATAGTTCTTACTTTGTAGACTGCTGTTTCTGCTTCTTCCTCTAGATCATCAAACTCACCGGTCGCCATTTTATCAGGGCTGACTTCTATTCGGCCTTCTGGCTGTGTTGATTTTCTTTCTTATTTCTTCTTACAGGCTGGGCTTGTTTTATAATTTAATTAACAAATACAACAACTTGTTTGTTTCTTGATCAAGTTTTATTTCTTAGCCCATGATTCCGCCGTGGGGAGAGATGGAACCGGAGTTTAAATACTTCTGATGCAATAGGAATTATATTACTATAAAAATTCATTGGCAATGATTTACGATAAAAGTGCATTGGAAATGATTTCTTTTAAAAATACATTGGAAATTATTTTTTCAATGTAACACATTGTCGCTCATACTACAATTCAGTCGTAAGCTGTATATAGTAATTAAGAATAATTAAAAAATAATTTATCCATAATTTACATGAATCAGGGAGCTACTTAATTCTAAAATATTCTAAAATTCTGAAATCGTGTTAAGGTTAGCAGTTATTATAACCTTATGATATTTTTTTATGGTAGGCCACATATTATAAGAGAGATATGATTTCGTAGGCCACATTCAAAAGGTAGGCCACATACTATAATGGTACAGTTTGTTTATTTTCTATAAAAATTCGACGATCTGATATTAGGATTGTTGTGACTGAGTTAATCAATTAACAACATTAAACATCCGGAAAATGTTTATTACTTTTTGTACAGGAATATAAATAATAGAGTCAACGCGAAGTTCTCCAACAGAATAAATATAATGTATAAATAAATATAATAAATATAATAAATAATACATTAATAATTATAATAAATATAATAAATAAATATAATGTATAAATAATAGAGTTTTAAAGAGAGAGAGGGAGAGACAGACAGACAGACAGATAGACAGACAGACAGAGACAGACAGAAAACACACACACACACAGGAGAGAGAGAGAGAAGAGAGAGAGAGAGAAGATAATTCTTACTTTTTAACTTGCTTCTACCTGTTGGTTCTTTACTGACTGCTTCTTCACCTACGTCATCTAAATCGTCGGTCGCCATTCTTATTCTGGTGACTCTATCTGCTGGGGTTGATTCCTTCTTATTCTTCTTAGTTGAGGGCTGGGCTGGACATTGCTTGTTTAATTAATTTAATTAAACAAACACGCAACTTGTTTGTTTCTTGATTCAAGTTTTATTCTTAGCCCATGATTTCCGCTGCGGGAGAGAATTGGACCCCGAGAGCTGACAAACAACGCCACATGCTCCTTGAAAGCCGGGGCGAAATCTACTAACTAAACAACTTATTTCTCAAGCTCTGTAATGGTTCGTTTGGTGCTCTAGAGAAACAACAACAAAAAAAATCAACCTTTTCTTGCCTGGTTCACGTGTTCGATTGAACAAACAAAATATTAGGCATATCAGTTGATGTAATCTGGTTAGAAATCTAGTTATTATCGGCAGGCTATATACCAGTCTAGGAGAAAGGAACATTTTGTGGTTTCATTCATTTTTTCATCGCTTAAGGGATCGACGTTCTGTTGTTACAGCAATTTTAGAGCAGTTCATAATTAGAACGTGCCTGTAGTTAAGAAATTTGATTTAAAATAACGGGACCCTATGGAACTACACGTGACCGGGTTTATAACCTTTTGACCCCGTAAAAACGCGCCATTACAGACGCTTGAGAATAAGTTAGTTTTAGTAGTAGATTCGCCCGCTTTCAAGAGCATTTGGCGTTGTTTGTCAGCTCTCGGGTCCATCTCTCCCCGCAGCGGAATCATGGGCTAAAAATAAAACTGATCAAGGAAACAAAAAGTTGCCCTGTGTTAGTTTTTTTCTTAATTAAATTATGTAAACAAGCAATGTCAGCCCAGCTCATAAGAAGGAATTTAAGAGGAAAATCAAAAACCCCCAGCAGAATAAGAAGTCAACCAGATTAAGATGCGACCGACGATTTAGATGACGTAGGTGAAGAAGGCAGTCAGTTAAAGAACCAGACAGGTAGAAGCAAAGTTAAAAGTAAGAATTNGAAAGTGCTCAAATACAATGTAGAGCATAAATTTATTTAAGAATGGAAATGAGTAACCTACTCGAGTTTCATCGATAGATTCTATCGATAGAATTCTATCGATAAAATCTATCGATGAAACTCGAGTAGGTTACTCATTTCCATTCTTAAATATATATATTATAATATATATATATATATATATATATATATATATATATAAACGTAAACAGAGGGATATATACAGTGAAGGAGGAGAGAGAGAAGGATATATATACAGACAGAAGGATTATATAGAGAGAGAAGGAGAAAGAGAGGATAGAGAATATATATTATATAATATATATATATATATATATATATATATATATAGAGAGAGAGAGAGAGAGAGAGAGTGAGAGAGAGAGATAGAGGAGAGAGAATGTATATATATACATAATATATTATACATATATATAGAGAGATGTATATATATATATATATATATATATATATATATATGTAAAAATGGAGAAAGGAATTGAATCCGACAATATAAGGAAAAATGAGTAAAGAAAAGAAATGTAAATGGATAAAATGAATTTAATCGATATCACATTAATCGATATCATTACACATGTGTTTCGGTCAGTTTATGTGTGTGAAAATATTTCGCACACATAGAAGAATCGACCTTCATCAGAGTGAACATTTATTTTGAATGAAAAAATTCGTTGGGAAAAACAACAGAGACTTTTGGAAATATTCGAAAATCGATTTTTTTTAAAATTTGAAACGCTGAGAATAGAGTAAGATAGACCGTTATGATTTGGATATTTGTTTTTTCTAGGGGTTATGGTACAAAATACTTTTTTATTGTTACAAAAATTAAATAAAATAAAAATAAAGTGTTATTATTTATCAATAACATGTTGAACATTTTTCTCGGAGCTTAGCTAGTTTATGTTTTGAAAAAAATCGGTGAAATGTTAAAAAGTTGTCGATTAAAAAAAGGGACCACATAAATATAGATAATTTTGTATAAGTAGTTTAATTTATTGAGATGTTATCGTGAGATGGTTAAGTTTAAGTGGTGAATATATTTTTATTTAACAGATTATGTAAAGAAGAATTAGGTATAATACATGTTGCGTTATATAATAAGTGTGGAATTGATTAATAAGTTATAAAATATTTGTGGTGTGGTAATTTATAGTAAATAAAAGTAGGGGAAGTTTGAATGAAGATCTAAAAAATATTGAATAAAATATTTGTGGTATGGTAATTTAAGGTAACTAAGAGTAAGGGAGAGTTTGCGTGAAGATCTAGATTTTAAAAAATAGTAAAATAGATGTAGGATGGGATAATTTGTGATAATGAGAGTTTATTGTGTTTAATTCAAGAGAATGAAGTAGAAAAAGGGTAAATGACATTAGTGGAAAAAAAAAAAATTTTTCATTCAAAATAAATGTTCACTCTGATGAAGGTCGATTCTTCTGTGTGCGAAATATTTTCACACACATAAACTGACCGAAACACATGTGTAAGTGATATCGATTAATGTGATATCGATTAAATTCATTTTATCCATCTACATTTCTTTTCTTTACTCATTTTTCCTCATATATATAATATATATATATATATATATATATATATATATATATATATATAGAGAGAGAGAGAGAGAGAGAGAGAGAGAGAGAGAGAAGGATATATAATAAATGCGAAATATTTTCACACACATAAACTGACCGAAACATATGTGTAAGTGATATCGATTAATGTGATATCGATTAAATTCATTTTATCCATTTACATTTTCTTTACTCATTTTTCCTCATATATATATATATATATATATAATATATATATATATATTATATATATATATATAGAGAGAGAGAGAGAGAGAGAGAGAGAGAGAGATAGAGAGAGAAGGATATATAATAAATGCGAAATATTTTCACACACATAAACTGACCGAAACATATGTGTAAGTGATATCGATTAATGTGATATCGATTAAATTCATTTTTATCCATTTACATTTTTCTTTACTCATTTTTCCTCATATATATATATATAATATATATATATATATATATATATATATATAATATATATATATAGAGAGAGAGAGAGAGAGAGAGAGAAAGATAGAGAGAGAAGGATATATAATAAATGCGAAATATTTTCACACACATAAACTGACCGAAACACATGTGTAAGTGATATCGATTAATGTGATATCGATTAAATTCATTTTATCCATTTACATTTCTTTTCTTTACTCATTTTTCCTCATAATATATATATATATATATATATATATATATATAGAGAAGAGAGAAGAGAGAGAAGAGAAGAGAGAGAGAGAGATAGAGAGAGAAGGATATATAAATATGTATAGTGAGATAAAGAGAAGGATATATATATATATATATATATATATATATATATATAGAGAGAGAGAGAGAGAGAGAGAGCGAGCGAGAGAGAGAAAGAGAAAGAGGGAGAGATAGCGATAGGAAATATTACGTTAACAAAAAAATTTATTCAAATTTTGCAAGACGAAAAAACAAACAAACAAAGAAGAAATCGATTACCTAAAAGAAGAACAATCTAAAAATATTGCTAAATACAAGAAATTTGACATTTTAAAAATTCTGTATCGATTAGTGAAAATTAAACAGCAATAAATAACATCGGGCCATAAAGATTTTGCCACTGGGGTAATTGCGTGTATTTTATTAGGCCAGTAATAATTTCATCTATTTTTCAAGTTGGCAACGCTAATCGAGAGTCAGCTGAGCAATATATATTTATTCAACCCCTCCGCAGGATGTGACACGAGGTAAATTTCTAAGTTTTAAAGTTTTGAATTCAGAATTTTCCTTCTCCTATGCAGGTTACCCCCCTCTTCTCTCTCTCTCTCTCTCTCTCTCTCTCTCTCTCTCTCTCTCTCTTCTCTCTCTCATACACACATACATACTACTTACTTTCCCCCTCTTTCTCTATATATTTACAAAACCACACTCGTTGCTATTATTATTATTATTATTATTATTATTACTAGCAAATATATGCACCCTCCGGGTGCAAGTATTTAAGTTTTAATGTAATGAAATATCGTATTAAATTAGAAAGTCTAATAAGAATGCAGATAAAAAGATTTGAAACAGAGTGGGGGTATAATCGAAAAATAAAAATGAAACTTACTCTTCCATCACTGCCGTCTTTCATTGCTGAATTTTACTTATTTAACTATTTAGTTAAATTAGGAAATAAAGAATAAAATTACACTTATTTTTTCTTGTTAATGGATTTCATTTAAGATTCATTGGAGAGATTTTTGCTTATATTGAATAAAATAAAACCAAACAATTAGAAATCAATAATACTAAGCACATATTTAATAAAATCACATTTTTAATATCAATATGCAAATTAGCCTTCCCGTTCACACTGCAAACCGCTATTTTTTGTATATATAAATACAATAGCATGTTATTAGTATGTATATATGGACAACACTAATAAAAAGGTGAAGCAATTTTATTAATAATTGAGGTTTAAATATAAATAAAATCATGAAGAATGTGATGTAAATAACTATGTTAATTGTGACTCGATTAGTAATACAGTTTCGGTTACAGACAGAAAAACACACAATCTCCATTATAATAACATTATTATTATTATTATCTTTATCTTTATCTTTATTCCCTTTTATTTCCATTTTTATCTATAGTCTCTTTATACACCATTATATTATCTATTATATTCTAATGTTTAAATATTAAATTTTTTTATTTACTTCTCTATTTATATTTTAATATAATACTCTGTTTTTTCTGTCCTGTCCTTTTTTGTCTGTCTGATTACCCGAAGAAGCCAACCTTGAGATGTATCTCTTTTTTCTCATTTGACTTCCCGAGGTAAATTTCTAAGTTTTAAAGTTTTGAATTCAGATTTTTCCTTCTCCTATGCAGGTTACTCTTCCCCCTCTCTCTTTCTCTCTACCTCTCTCTCTCATACGCACATACACACTACTTCCTTTCCTCCCTCTTTCTCTATATATTTACAACACCCCACCCGTTTGATGTGATAGAAAGTTAATTCATGTAGCTGAGTTTGATAGGTTTTAATTTAGAGTTTTCATTCTGAATATGTAATTTCTTCACACACACACACACACACACACACACACACACACACACACACACACACACACACATACAGACGCACATACACACAATATATATATTATATATGTGTGTGAGAATGGGAAATGAATCCGACAATATGAGTAAAAAATGTGTAAAGAAAAGAAATGTAAATGGATAAAAATGAATTTTATGATATCACTTTTAATCGATATCACTTACACATGTGTTTCGGTCTGTTTATCAGAATGTATGACGAATCTATTTCCTACGACTCTAACCATTTGACCACGCGCCTCCTTTTTATCATATATGTACTGAAGGCAATGGCTGAGGGTCATAGTGTCCTGGGTATAATGTTAGACTGTATCTAATGGTGAATTACCAATTTGTATCTTTGTAGCGTGTGGAGTACCCCTTCATTGCCATTGCTCCCTGTTCCACTCGAACACGGAGAGGTAGTACCAGATACATTTTGATAAACAGACCGAAACACATGTGTAAGTGATATCGATTAAAAGTGATATCGATAAAATTCATTTTTATCCATCTACATTTCTTTTCTTTACTCATTTTTTCCTCATATATATGTGTGTAGGAACAAAACTCAGACAAAAATATGTCGTATATTTCGCTGGAATTTAAATCCCGCTTCCTCAAGCCTTTATTGAATCATTAGGATCATACATATCATTCAATAAATGCTTGAGGAAGTTGAACTTAATGTTCCAGCGAAATATACTACACATTTTTGTCTGAGTTTTGTTCTTTCATTCCTTATTTTACCTCATTCTGTCGGATTCATTCCAATCCCATTTTCCTCATATGCGTGTGTGTATACAGTTATTCTCCCTCCATCTATGGGTAAATAATAGGGCAGACTGGGATCTTTAACCTTGGTTAGGCAACCGGTGTAGGAGAAGGAAAACTCTGAATTCAAACCTATTAAACTCCACTAAATAACGGGGGGGGGGTTGGTAAATAGATAGAGAGGGGGAAAGGTGAGTAGTGTGTATGCGTGTCTGAGAGAGACAGACTGACAGACAGACAGAGAGAAAGAGAGAGAGAGGGGGGCGGAAGGAGTATTCCTGAAAGTGTATATAATTGTTTTAATAGCGCATATGTTTATTTGTTGAAATTTAATTAAATCCTTTTATAATAGACAATAAAAAGTCGAAGCCATTTTTAGAAAAGTCATTTGTTGGGGAAATGAGGATTTCTTTCAAAACTTTTCGAAATATTCTCCTTCAGGCAATTTAAACTGGGAAAAAGAATGTCTATAAATATGCCGAAATCAATATTAACAGATCGATAGAAAGAGGACTGCGAGAAAGAGGTTGTGAGAGAGTTAAACTGAGAGAGAGAGAGAGAGAGAGATAGAGAGAGAGAGAGAGAGAGAGAGAGAGAGAGCAGTGGAATAATTACAAATAAAATAATAAATTGATAAATACAGTGAAAATCAATTTTTAAAAACTGAACGGAGATAGATACGAACAGACACCTTCCCCAACGCTCTCCGATAAAACGGATTGAGCACACTCTGGCGGTCTTTGCATATATACATATGCATGTATGTATGTATTTATCAGTTAAAATTCCTGTCCTAGTTTGTAGTTGCTGATAATAGGCGAGTGGTTGACAAGACTATCTGATGATAAACCAAAATCAACCGGGTTTCCATCCCGTCTGGAGGCAGCCAGCTAATGTCTAGCCCCACTGAAGAGACGGGATGATTCGAAACACGGATGACTATATACATATGTATATATGTATATATAAATGTATACATGTATATGTATATATAAAAGGGTTTTATAAAATTGTATATATTGGTTTGGAGGTTGGTTTTGAAGGCTATCACAATGCAAGTGTAAAGAAAAAATAAGGGTGTTGTTACTGTGATTTATTCTTGATATTTCGAGATAAAATCTCTTCTTCAGAAGAACACTGGAACTGAAGTAGTTGTCATTTTGCTATGGCATTTTTTAGGTAAACGAAATTTTTTAAAAAAATTATACAGATGGTATTTTTTTCTGTATTCTCGTGTCAATTATTTAAGTGTTGTTTAACAGGTCTGAACTCAGATTTCTTCTCCTAGACTGGTTGCCAACCAAGATTAAGCAACCCAGTCTGATCCTACTATTTACCCAATTTACCCGTAGCTGGAGGGAGAATATTTGGATTCATACCTTTCCCAATGGCATTAGCGCTATGTAAAATGAAAACAGCCTCGTCCAGGTTTTGAACTCGTCTCGCCGTGTCCATTTACACAACATATATATTTATATAAACCAAATTTACTATTAAATAACCCAGAAGGGTTGATATGCCATTAAATCGAAACATTCAACCAACCAACCTTAGTTATGCCTAAATGTCAAAACTTATTATACAAAATAATGTTATAGTTCTTCGTACTATAAAAGTGTTAGTTTGATTTCAATATTCATATGAATAATATATCGTGTGTTTAATAGTTTTTGATATTTACCTTTACTGATAATAACTGATAGAGTGTCAGCTTTGATAATATTATAAATAATAATACACACATATACATTCATATACTAATACACAAATATATATATATATATATATATATATATATATATATACATATCTATATACATGCACACACATATATACATATCTATATACATGCAGACATATATACACACACACATACATATAACATATACTATTCGATAAGACCATATCATCATATATACAGTTGTATTTGACAGATGACTCACCAGGCCAGCCCACATACTCTTCCACATACTTCTCTACTACCCTTTCTAATTATCATATACATATATAACATATATATACATACATATATTTCTACATATATATATATATTCATACACACATATATATATATACATGTATACACATACATATGTGTATATATATGTGTGTGTATGTATATATATATATATACTTGTATACATATATATATACATACACACACACATATATATACACATATGCATATATATATATGCATATATATACGTACTATATATAAAATACACACACACATGTATATACATATGTACATACACACACATATATATATATATATATATATATATATATATATATATATATACATATATATATATATATATACATATAAAGTAGTATAGTTATTGATTTTTGTTTTAATTTCCAGATATGTAAACATTACCCTGGGCTGTTTAAAAGATATGACCTGAACAAAGAGACAAGATATTGTGATTGATTGAGTGATGAGAACACAATGTCGGAAATGGTGGAAGGAGTTGAACAACAGTGAGTATAGAACTATAGAAAAAGAAATGGAGAGGCTCCCTCCAATCGATCGGCTGGCCACGTCAAACCCTAGCACCTATATGATTGTCACGGCCCTCTTGCTTTTATGGCAAGCTCCGAACACTTTTTATCATATATATATTTACCAACCCCTCCGTACGAGCAGGATGTGACACAATGTCAATTTCTAAAGCGGAGTTTAACAGGTTTGAATTCAGAGTTTTCCTTCTCCTAAACTGGTTACCTAGCCATGGTTAAAAAGCCCAGTCTGCCCTGCTATTTACCAATAGCTGGAGGGAGAATTGGATTCATACTTTTCCCAAGAGTATTAGCGCCATGTGAAATGCTAACAGCTTCGTCTAGGAATTAAACTCGGGTTGACGTGTCCATTTCCTACGACTCAAACCATTAGACCACGCGCCTCCTTTTTATCATATATGTACTGAAGGCAGTGGCTCAGGGTCATAGTGTCCTGGGTA
>CM042172.1:55002269-55019769 GCA_023376005.1 Doryteuthis pealeii | reverse complement strand
AATAAAAAAAGTAGTCTCGTAGATCCATTATTGTTAAATCACGAGTTGGATCCTCACAGGATGCCTCATTAAAATTCCTATGTAAGAAAAGACCTTGATCCTGACATTCTGAAAAGAAAAATTAACGTCTCCAATTCAAAATACGAAATGAAAAAAAAAAAAAAGAAGAAGAAAATTCCATGCTGTTATAATTTAAATTCTATTTTTTAATTATCTTCACGAATATAAATCAAATCTCTCTTATACTTGCTCAAAAACCAAGCCCTGGTGATATCTAGTGTATATATATATATACTTTATTCTTAATTGTTTTATTTTCAAAGTTTCAACCGGACATACAAATTCACACAACTTCCCTTTATATATGTATAGATAGATTCTATTATTAAAGTATATTAAATTATATTATTAAATAATTTAAATAAATTTAAATAAATTTAATTATTTAAATTATTAAATTATTATATTATATTATTATGTCATTATATTATTATATTATTATTACTAGCAAATATATGCACCCTCCGAGTGCAAGTATTTAGGTTTTAATGTAATGAAATATCGTATTAAATTAGAAAGTCTAATAAGAAGGCAGATAAAAAGATATGTAACAGAGTGGGGGTATAATAGAAAAATAGAAATGAAACTTACTCTTCCATCACTCCCGTCTTTCATTGCTGAATTTTACGTATTTAACAATTTAGTTAAATTAGGAAATAAAGAATAAAATGACAGTTATTTTTTCTTATTAATGGATTTCATTTAAGATTCATTGAAGAGATTTTTGCTTATATTCATTAAAATAAAACCAAACAATTAGAAATCAATAATACTAAGCACACATTTAATAAAATCACATTTTTAATATCAATATGCAAATTAGCCTTCCCATTCACACTGCAAACCGCTATTTTTTGTATATATAAATACAATTGCACGTTATTTGTATGTAGATATGGACAACACTAATAAAAAGGTGAAGCAATTTTATTAATAATTCAGGTTTAAATATAAATAAAATCATGGAGAATGTGATGTAAATAACTATGTTAATTGTAACTCGATTAGTAATATAGTTTCGGTTACAGACATACAAACACACAATCTCCATTATAATAAGATTTGTATTATATATATTATTTCATTATTTAAATTATTAGATTATTATATTATATTATTATGGACTCGTCGAATCCTAGACAGCGCTGTTTGCATTTCACATAACGCTAATACCCTTGAGAAAGTTATGAATCCATATATTCTCCCTCCAGCCATGGGTAAAATAGTGGGCCGGACTAGGCTCTTTAACCTTGGGTAGGTAACCAGTCTAGGAGAAAGAAAACTCTGAATTCAAAAATCCTGAGGTCTGTCGTTGATTGGGTTTGTGGCATTCCTTGTGAACCAATTCTTTCCTATCGACTGTGCCAAAAAGTGCGGAATGGTCCAACACAAGTCTTCCCCACTATAAACAAAACACTGTTTTGATTGTTCACTGAATGAACACTCA
The DNA here is from genome assembly GCA_023376005.1 of Doryteuthis pealeii. Taxonomy (NCBI): domain Eukaryota; kingdom Metazoa; phylum Mollusca; class Cephalopoda; order Myopsida; family Loliginidae; genus Doryteuthis; species Doryteuthis pealeii. The sequence goes on along the minus strand of CM042172.1, from coordinate 55,018,262 downwards.
TGCGTCGAAAATCGACGAGAGAGTCCTTTTTTTTATTATATTATCTAATTATCTTAGTATCTAATTATTTTTTTCTTTTTTGTTAAGACATTTCTTTGGTGAAAGCTTCAGTGTATCTAAACAAAAGGGTCAGAATATCTAAAAGGTCAGAATATCTAAAAGGTGAGTAATGGGAAAAGGGAGAGTAGGGTGAAAAGGAGAGTAAGGAGAAAATGGGGTGAAAGAAGATAAAGGGAGAGTAAGGAGAAAAGAAGAGCAAGGGAAAAAGGAGGGAAAGGAGAAAAAGAGAGTAAGGTGAAAAGGGAGAGTAGGGTGAAAAGGGGAGAGTAAGGAGAAAAATGGAGAGTACAGTGAAAAGGGAGAATAAGGTAAAAAAGGGAGAGTATGGTGAAAAGGAGCGTAAGGAGAAAAAGGAGAGTAAGGTGAAAAGGGGGAGTAGGGTGAAAAAGGGAGAGTAGGGTAAAAAGGGAGAGTAAGGAGAAAAGGAGAGTTGGAGAAAAGGAGAGTACGTAAAAAAAAGAGTAAGGAGAGTAAGGAGAAAAAGGAGAGTAAGGTGAAAAAAGGGTGAAAAAGGGAGAGTAAGGAGAAAAGGGAGAGTAGGGTAAAAAAGGGAGAGTAAGGAGAAAAAAGGAGAGAAAAGGAGAGTACGTAAAAAAGGAGAGTAAGGAGAGTAAGGAGAAAAGGAGAGTAAGGTGAAACGGGAGAGTAGGGTGAAAAGGAGAGTAAAGAGAAAAAGCAGAGTAAGGTGAAAAGGAAAGTAAGGTGAAAAGGAGAGTAAGGAGAAAAAAGGAGAGTAAGGTGAAAAGGATAGTAAGGTGAAAAGGAGAGTAAGGAGAAAAAAGGAGAGTAAGGTGAAAAGAAGAGCAATGGGAAAAGGAGAGAAAGGAGAATAAAGAGAAAGCCAAAGAAAAAGAGGTGGAAAGAAAGAGTAAGGAGAGTAAGGAGAAAGAGCGAGAGTAAGAAGAAAAAGTGTAAAATGTGTACATATCTTGATGTATAAGAACCATTCATGTTTCATCTTTACCTCATATGACCCCTGTGACCCCTGTGACCTAACAAGATCTTCCAGTTTTAGTTTATATGCATCTATAATGCAAAGTTACTTGTCGTCATCTACACCGACTGGAAGATTGTACGAACAGGGTTTTCCTTGTAGGAGTGCCTGTCAAGTTCATTCTATGAACTCTGCGAAAAATCACAGAGTGGAACCACTTTATTCATCTGTATTTTTGGATGGGATTTCACTGACGACCGCCAACTAAGCTTAAAGGTAACGCTATCTAAGAGATAGAACACTCTCCGGCGGCCTTTACATATATTCTGATGTGTGTGTTTATCAGTTAAAATCCTCCTCCCATTCAGTAGATAACGATGACCGAGGGGTGAAACAACCTGACTGATACTGAATCGATCGGGTTTTCATCCCAGCTGGAGGTAGCCTACAAATATCTAGCCACACTGATGAGACATGATACATCGAAACACAGTGTCTATGGATTACTTTCTTCCTCTCCTTCAGGATAAATCCTGAAGAACCATTCAGGTGAAACCTAGGTAGATAGTGTCTGACTCATGTAGGTCCTTATAATTATGCTCTACTTAGATTTTTGAGCACTTTTTACAAATGCAACTAATAAAACACCTCCGGTGTTTTTTCTTTTGGTCACTACATACAATACTGTTGTACCGGCCGTTCCTACAGTGGAGAACATGCACCGGTTCTCACTATAAATAGTGAGACACCGAGTGGAAAGGGAGGACTGTTCCGTTAACGACAAGCTAGTCGTACATGTACCATTAATTGTAAATACACTTGTCTTATTTTACCCCATCTCGACTTGACTTCTTTTTACTGTTGGGACTAACATCACAACAAATACTGATGATTATTTTCAGAAAGTATGCATGTACTGGTCTTTTCTTTTTTTAAAAAAATTTTTCCCCAGATGCTAATTTGAAAAAATTATTTTAAAAAACTGTGTTATCTGCAGTTTTTCCACACCAGTAGAGTTTAGAAGTAATATATATATATATATATACTTTGTCTTGAATTGTTTTATTTCATAGTTTCCTCCAGACATTATTTCTTTATCGCTATATTGAACATCCGTCAGGCTCGGTAAACTGACCAGATTGTTATTAGGTAAGCAATGCTTAGGACACCCTTTCTAGTCCCGCCTCGCATTCGTGTGAGCAGTGCTACCCTAAAAAGGGCTGTTCAGCCACTCAGAACTCTGCCCAAATCCAACTATTGCCAGTTTGATTGGGAGACGATATTAAGTTAATCTTTGAGCCGCCAGTCTGCAGGGTTGAAGCTACATACTTCCAGTTAGTTAAACATGTACGCTTCACTACACATCCATCACTGCTGGACTTCTTTTTTTCCTAAAAGAGCTGAATCAGGAAATGCCGGTGCTTAAGAGGATATTTTGGACCATATTACATTTAGGCACCGCTTTTTGATCTCATTTAAAAAAGGACATTTACACCGTCAATATCCGGTTATTTGTTAGGGGTCAGGGTTAGGGGTTATGGTTATGGTTAGGGTTAGGTTAGAGGTTAGGGTTAGGGGTTAGTTTTATAATTTTAAACAAATTTAAAAATCGTCTGTTAAAACAACCGGATATTGACGGTGTAAATGAAAAACATGTCCTTTCTTAATCGAGATCAAAAAGGGGTGCCTAAAGGTCATATGGTCCGATATTTTTAGTGGATATAGAACAGAACTAGTGTTATATCCCCACATGGTCATGTTGCGGGTATATACACACAGTTCTCTTACTAGGGAGAGGAGAGAGATAGAAGAAAGAAAGTAAGTTATGTATCTCATCTCTCTGATAGAGAGATGAAATGCATAACTTACTTTCTTTCTTCTTCGTGGCCATCTGACCGCCTAGTTTTATTCTTTCTCGCCAGGGTCGCCATGTTGACTTCATCTTGTTGGTTCTTCATTTCTTGATTCATTTCTTTCTTGGTCAGTCTTCTTGCTAAGACATGCATCAACCAACAACGCCATATTGTTCTTTTTAAAACTTTTATTCTTAATTAAGTTTTTTCTTAGTAACTAACACTGAGTTGAGTCATCCGAAGCAAACGGGACGTCTCCCCTGCTCTAGATATTGGCCTGAACTGCGTAACTAAATCAAAATCACGCGACGTGCGAGACTTCAACTGTCAGTAATGTTCCGTCCGTGATACGAAAGGTACAATCCCTGTAGAAATACAAGGGGTTGCCAATAATCTATGACACCACATAAATTATGCAACACTAGCTCCCCTTCTTGGTAATCAGTCAGAGAGACAGTGTGACGAATAAATTCGAAAGACTACAAGAAAAGGATACTCCAAGTGGTCTTGCTACGTGCCTGGATACCAACCCAGATATTTCTACGTCGCCGCGTAATGTGATGTGCTAGATGGCCATTAAGCAAAAAGCTTCCGCCACCCTTTGACAAGTCTTGATTTCCGTCCTGCTGTGGTTCTAGCCACCCTCCTCACCAGACAAACTTGGTGGGAGTGCTGGTTTAGTCGCCAATGACCCGGCTATGAAACAGGCAGTACTGGATTACATAGTAACCGTAACGCATTGGGAGACCTGACTACATACTTGCATATGTTACATAAATATTGGATCCCTAATAATTATATAAGGTAGTGTAGAAACATAATGGCGATTAGTGCAGCTGATGGCCTTGAGAGTGAGTGACGGCGCCTGACCTCACTCTCACCTTGCCTTCCGGCAGTAACATCAAAGTAAATCAAAGTCTTGTGTTTATTACCTAAAAACTAACAATGACACAGGGCTTCTGATAAGGAGAAATCCTAACAGAAACCAGACCCGAAGTCCCCAAGAAAGTCCAGATCTCAGAAGAGACCAGACCAAGATGTTAGAAGATAGAACCAAAGCCGGCCAGAAGAAAATACGACCAGAAGTAAGAAGTAAGAAAGGGTATACAACACATACAAATCAACTGCCCTTTATATGTGTACTAGAAGCGGCTACCCAGCATCGCCAGGGTAGAGGGGGATGTTTTTAAAAGTTTATTCCCGCAGATCCATTATTACTGAATCGTGAGTTAAAATTCCCATGTAAATTAAGTCATTCTATTGATACAGCAATCTAAAAAGAAACGTTAATGTCTACTATTTAAAATATTAAATGTAAGAAAAATCAATTCTGTTATCATTTGAATTTTATCGTTTAATTATTTTTCACAAATCTTATTATAATGGAGATTGTGTGCTTTTCTGTCTGTAACCGAAACTATATTACTACTCATATCACTATTCCCTTAGTTATTGGCATCACATTTTCCATGATTGTATTTTTATTTAAACCTCAATTATTAATAAAATTGATTTACATTATTAATACTGCTAACCACGTCTACATCCTGACAACATGCAATTATATTTATATATACAACAAAATAGCGGTTTACTGTGTGAACAGGAAGGCTAATTTGCATATTGATATTAAAAATGTGATTTTATTAAATATGTGCTTAGTATTATTGATTTCTAACTGCTTGGTTTTATTCTAATGAATATAATGAAAAATCTCTTCAATGAATCTTAAATGAAATCCATTAACAAGAAAAAATAACTGTCATTTTATTCTTTACTTCCTCTTTTAACTAAATACTTAAATTAGAAAAAATAACAATAAAAGACGAGAGTGATGGAAGAGTAAGTTTTGGTTGTTCTATTTTTTATTATACTCCCTCTGTTAAAAATCTTTTTATCAGTATTCTTATTTAGTTCATTCGACTTTCTAATTTAATATAATATTTTATTACATTAAACTTAAATACTTGCACCCGGAGGGTGCATATATCTGCTAGTATAAATAAAATCTTTATCATATTTTCGTCGTTGATTGATTTATCTTCGTAGTTTCCTCCGGACATACATACACACAACTGCCCTCCGGCGTTGCCTACGTAGAGAGGGGATAATACAAATTAGTCTCGCAGATTCATTAATGTTTTGATCTTACATAATTGATTTATGTTTTACTCCCAAACGCAACCAATGTCTTTCCATTCTCTTACTGTTCAAATTCTATTTTTTAAATATCTTGTCAGATTTAGATAAAATCTTCACTATTTTTGCAAAAAAGCAAGCTCTTGTAATAGTGAATGTGTATATATATATTTACTTTGTCATTAATTGCTTTATTTTTTAATTGCATCCAGACACACATACATACACACAACTTCCCCTTATATATTTATGTATAGAAAATATAAATCAAATCTTCATCATTTTTGCTTTAAAACCCAGACCTAGTGATATTTAATATATATATCTAATTACTTTGTCGTTAATTGTTTTATTTTCGAAGTTTCCCCCGGACAAAATAATTGCAAATTCCTTTATATATAGATAGAATATAGATATATAAATAGATAGATAGATAGATAGATAAATAGATTAATGCACAATGAGCAACGCCTTTCTCCTGTATGTAAGCATTCGTTTAATTCAGACTTACTCTATTCTGCGTCTACGATAATTAAGACCTTCCATTGCTATTAGAACTAATTACGTGCCTATTAGCCAATATGTCTTTAACGTACACTAAATAATGTCATTTGGCTTTATCAAATCATGACCTTGTCATGGATTTAAAAAAATAATTGTCGATCATTCATTAGAGACTTTCTCTTATTCACTGAATAATTCTAAAGTCTTGTATGATTAACACTGAAGAAAAATACACTTTTCAAATGTACTAACATTTTTGTTGCGTTTGGTTTGCTATGTTGGATTTTGCGGCATTTCAACCTTTGTTAGGTATAACGCCATACTCAGGACACAAGTAGTAGTAGTAGTAGGAGGAGGAGGAGGAGGAGGAGGAGTTGTAGTTGTAGTAGTATTCTTCACCTTGCGAGGTTTTCATACCAGTGCTAGATAGTGGTGCTTTAATGGGGGTTTGAGTGACAGCAAGTCTCCTCATGTCCCCAGAAAGTTTATGATTATTCAAACCAATCTAAATATGGCTGTTGTTAGGATGGTCTCGATTGTTCCCCTGATTTCAAATTCCCTCGGAGTTTTTTTTATTTCCAAACCCTTAGAAGGCTACAGTTCCCGAGGCGAAAAGTGGTTTACTTTTTACAATCCATCGGATGTAAAAGATAGCTCAATAAATTTTACGTAATGATTAAGTTCTGATTGGCTGATTATAAAATGGCAGATAAAATCGCTAATCTCATTGGCTAATTTTTATTTCGGAGCTAAGTATTTTTATACGTATTCTACTCATTTAAAACTTAATTAATTAATTATGAAACCAATATACTTATGTGTGAAAAGTAAGTCTACTCTTTTTGTGATTTTATCTTAATCATTGCGTATTAATTATTGAGCCATCTTTTATATCCGACAGAACTGAACGAAAATCTCTTTGGGACTGTGGCCTGTAGGGGTTGTTCCAAGTATACCGACTACAATTGATATCACTTTTATCCTTTTGTTTCTTAGTTTGTTTGTTTTTTGTTGTTTTGTTTTTTTTTTTTTTTTGTGTGGTTTTTTTCTCAGTTTTCTGCCAAGATCAAGTATTTCGTTTTCTTCATTTTTACTCAGTTGCAAATCCACGAGATGACAAGTTCTCTTCTTTATGTCGAAGACGTTTTGTTTTATTTAGATGTGGGTAATTTTCACCTTTAGTTGTTAAAATTCCTAGCATAAAATTGTGCGTGCGCATTATCTGAAATTAACTTAATTGTTATTAAGAACACATTTTATATTTTTGTGTTAGAGCATGCAGTTGTATTGTTTGCGAAACGATTCTAAGATTTCGCACGGACACATACAAAATGGCTATCGTCTTGTTTCAAAGTGAAAGTCAGCTGGCTAAATTCCTAGCATAAGATTATCTGAAATGAACTTAATTGTTATTAAGAATACATTTTATGACATTTTTGTGTTAAAGCATGCAGTTGTATAGTTTTCGAAAAAGTTTCTAAGATTTGTTTATTTCGCATAGTTATAAATTACGAATGTACCAGTTAGAATTTTGATTAGGGTCCATTAATTTAAAATAACGGGATCCTTTGGAAAGTTACACGCTGATTATGGATGGTTAGTGACCTTTTTACTTGAACCCCTTCAAAACGCACGATTGGTCGCGTGGGAATAGGTTTTAGTTTAGTTGGAGATGTGACCCGATTTCGAAGGAGTGGAGACGCGATTGTCGGCTCTGATGGGCCGGTCTCTCCACGGCGGAATTAACTGGGCTGGCGAAATAAAGCATTATTATTAAGAACACCAAGTCTTGTTTTATTAATCAAATATTAAAGAAAATTCCCAAACCTGTAAGAAGAATCAACAAAGATAAAGACCAACCCTTAAAAGAAGCCCAACAGACAAACCAGATAAGATGGCAGCCGAGGTAGAATGAGAATGAGAAAAAACCACCTATCACTTCTATAAGATAATTGTCTTTCTGTCTGTCTGTCTGTCTCTCTCTCTCTCTCTCTTTCTCTGTCTGTGTCCGTCTCTCTGTGTCTGTCTCTCTGTCTCTGTCTCTCTCTGTCTCTCTCTCTCTCTCTCTCTCTCTCTCTCTCTCTCTCTCTCTCTCTCTCTAAATATATATATTATTTACCCGATGCTTTATAAAGGGTATATACCAATTTGGGGTTATTTCCTATAACGCCAACATAAATAAAGGGGAACCACTCTTGACTGATAAATTATTTATTTTCCCATTAAACTAACCCTAACCCTAAATCCTAACCATAAACCCTAACGCCGTCTTCTTTTTTCCTAGTAAATCAATAAATAAATAAGTAATTTATCTGTCATGAGTGGTTCCCCTTTGTTTATGTTGGGGTTATAGGAAATAACCCAATTTGGGTTATCATTTACAAGGCCAGATTGAGGAGGCACCCAGCGTAAATCGAGTGGTTTGGTTTGGTTTGGTTTGTTGGATTTTACGGCATACCAACCCTTGTTGGGTTATTTTATACCGAAGACGTTTTGTTTTAATTATTCTTGATGGGTTTGAATTCTTTTTAACTCAATTTAAAAAGCATATATATTTTTGTTAACTCATTTTCCTTTCTTTAATCCATAGATGGGACCCTAAAAATTACTACCTCTCTCATCCCACCCATGCGGAAGTAAATACATATATATTTTAGAATATGCTCCCTTACTGGCAATGTCTATTGAATTTGCACACTTAAAAGATGTGGTAGAAATAGGAGGAATGAAAGAAACAAAACTCAGACAAAAATGTGTAGTATATTTCGCTGGAGTTTTTGAACTCGGCTTCGTCAGCATTTATTGAATTACCAGGATCATACAAGTGTTTTATAGAAGGGTGAGTGGGTGGTGGGTAAGCTATGTGATGAAGGAAAGATTTGATTGGACATAGGAGAATATTTGGGGAGGATGGAAGGAAATCAGAAGGGAAGTGAATTGGGTGAGGTAGATATATAAATAACTAATTGTGTCTTGAGTAGTAATATAGTTTCGGTTACAGACAGAAAAACACACAATCTCCATTATAATAAGATATATTATATATATATATATCTTATTATAATTGATGTGTGTGTGTATATATATATATATATATATATATATATATATACACCCACATCAAAGGTCTCAACAGTGATACAGGAACACTAAAAGCTTACAAAACTGCAACATCGCTGTTATCGAGTTCAATCTCCAATCACGCTATTACGTTCATTTTCAGTCTAACACCCTTGGGTAAAATATGAATCTCCCCACTCCCTAGATATCTAGGTTAAAGAATAATAGTCGTATTATTTTTAAAAGGTGTGGTACTAGTTAACCCATAGCTGGGATAAAAGCAGTTTCATGCCTTTTTTAAAGGTAAATGAGCGCAATAGCTAGACTGGGGATCGAACTCGATTACTACGATGTCGCAGTCCAGAACGCTGGCAACTACGCCAGAGAGACCCCCCTACGATGTTTAGGGTATGATTTTAGTTTGCTGATAACGCCATTTGGGAACAGTGTCTAAAAACGTTATATCAATTTATTCTAATATTCCTCGGACCATTGTGATGTTGTCCAATGAAATTTTGTAATCCTTTTTGTGATAGTGAATTTTGAATCTCTGGTCAAGTCATTTTGAGTGGAAATGTTTTTCTATAGGGAATAGTTTATTGTAACCTATAGATTTGATTCTATATTTATCTTGCCTAAGCACAATGTTCATTCTGATTTATATATATATATATATATATATATATATATATATATATATATATACCCACACCAAAGGTCTCAACAGTGATAAAGGAACACTAAAAGCTTACAAATATTTCCAAAATACACCCACCACCACCAACTCCATGACCCTCAGCAGAACACAAGGGACACAGAGTGCAAACTCATCAAGTACCAACTGACCTATAAGCACCAAGCACACCCACACAAAGATGACAATTACACTACCAGAAAAAAGCAGATACTCCCACTAGAATAAACCAGCAGCTAGGAGCAATACTGTCCTTACACTGTCTGAAGAAGAGAGACATTATAATCCTGAAAATTTACCACTACTAAATAAACGAAACTCTACTAAAAACAACCGAGTTTCTGATATTATTCCTGTAATGCTTCATACAAATGCCCAAACCTGATATGTGTACCTCTAACAAACGGATACATATACCAAAATAATCTAATATATATATATATATATATATATATATATATATATATATATATATTTCTAACAATTTGTGCAATCTGGGAGGTAAATGGCCTTTTCTTTTATTTCTGCAGTAAAGAAAGAAAAAAGAAATATTATTTGCTTTATTTATTTATTTGTAAAAAAAAGGAGATTTTTTCTAATCCTCAAAACATTTCGTTATTTTTTTATAAATGGAATACAACTGATAAAAATTGAGCCTGTTAGTCTCTTTGCGTTTACAACAATAGACCTCATGCAAACAATAAATGTGTGGTCTGCTGCCGTAAATCACAAAAAGTGGTTGAAAAAAAGAAAAAAGAAAAAAAAAAGAACGCAGCTATCGGAAAAAAGAACATCTTTCTAATACTTTATCATCTCCCGTTTAATTTTGAAAAAAATTTCCATCACTGTTTAAGCAACACTTTTTTTAACCCTTATTGCTTGATGCTAAAGAAACAAAATTAGATGCAAAATACTGTTAAAAGTCTAGATTGGTAAACCACATAAAATGTCATATATATATATATATATATATATAATATATATATATATATATATATTGAGGATATGTGCTTAATTGAAGTCATACCTAATTTTGAAAATTAATTAATTAATAATTAATGAATTTAGGCGGGCATATATGTTCAAATATAAGGCTAAACAAATCGAGAAAACGCCAATCCATGAATGTACATTTCGACCTATTAGATCTCATCAGCAAGGTTATAGACATGAGAGACTGCTGATGAGACCTAATAGATCGAACTGTACATTCATGATTGACCTTTTCCCGATTTGTCTAGCCTTACATTTGAACATATATGCCCGCCTAAATTCATTAATTAACAACTAATTAATTTTCAAAATTAGGTATTTTGAATTAAGCACATATCCTCCAAAAATTGTCGGCTAAAACCCATATCAAATAAACACATTTGTTTGTTTACTTACTCTCATATATATATATATATATATATATATATATATATATATAAACTTTTTATTACTTTCAGTATTGATTTTGGTGATCTTCATAATGCCATGGAGTCCAAAGAAATTGCATATGTAGTCGAAGAATACTTCGCCAGTCAAAGGCTATTTTCTGTGTTACCTGAAATATTGGGTATACACAGGCAGGCCCCGCACGACAGCGGAACTGAAAGAAAGCATCCGTAGAGAGATAACTGCTATTCCAATTGATATGCTAAACCACGAGTTACGTGATATGAGAAATCGAGCTCTCGAATGTTTTCGAATGTTTTCGTCATGATGGTGACCATCTCAAGGACATAATATTCAAATCATAAATTTCATGTAAAAATCTCTCTCTCTCTCTCTCTCTCTCTCTCTCTCTCTCTCTCTCTCTCTCTCTCTCTCTCTCTCTCTCTCTCTCTCTCTCTGTTACAAAATTACAAAATTTAGTGGATTTTATTTTGGTTGTATTATTTGTATTATTCGGACTATTGTATTTATCTTTCTTGTCGAATTCGGGAGCCATCCTAGAATTTCGAACCGAACCCTTTATTCAATCCATGGGAGTAGACTGTTCCCATTCCGCTAACCATGGCCGGGTACAAGTTTTAAGTTGGGTTAAGTATTCTATGTTATTATCACCTTTGACCATTTTTGAACTTGCAACCTAGAGATGTTTGTCTCTTAGTACTGTATTAACTCAACCCTATTTTATCAGTTGAGTCATGTGTCCAACTGGTAAATCCACTGAAACGTTGTGTATATACTAGATTTGATCCCCGACAATTTCAACATACCATATACTGATTTGAAACCTGAAATCAATAGATTCCTTCATACAAAATGGCAACAACACTGAAATAACAACATCCACAATAAACTCTTCCTAATCAAACTCACTTTGGGAAACTGGAGACCAACTTTAAGGAAGTCTAGAAAGGAACAAGTCATTGTGTCCCGATTACGCATTGGTCATACAAGACTAACGCACTCCTATATACTCAAACAAGAACAACCACAATGTGGAACATGTCAAACACCTTTGACAGTTAAACACTTATTCATGGAATGCAGGTTTCTTGCTCAATCAGAAACCGTTATTTTAAAGCAAACAATATGAAGGATCTGTTTGAAAATGTCAACATGGAGGATATTCTCTCCTTTTTGAAGGAAATAAAATTATACCATAGAATATAGACATGAAACAAATCAATACCATACAACATAATCCCCAATAATGCTAACACATTGTTAAAACCAATTACTAAAAAGCATAAATATAAATACACGATATGTATTACTTCCTAACAGTTAGGCATGACATAAACCCAGACGGGTTAAAATCAATAAACAAACAAACAAACAATAAAGTTGAGGACAATAGTCCGAATAATCCAAATAATGCAAATTATCTAGCCTCATCTAAAAAGAAAGTCAGAGAAATATTATTCTATTTGATTTTTAGATTTATTTACTTCAATAGCATGTCAACGCGTATGGGGTTATTTTATGCCAAGATATTAGGTTAATCACACTCATTATTTGGTTTGGTTTGGTTTGGTTTGGTTTGTTTTACGGCATATCAACTTCAGTGGGTTATTTGATGCCTGACAAAAATTTTGAAATAAGATTAATTCTTAATGGATACTCATTTTTTTAATAAACTCATGCTTTTATATTTAACCCATAGATAGGGTCCTAACAGGTACTACCAATCCGAGTCAGGGTGGAACAGGGAGCAATGGTGATGAAGAGATGCTCCACATTCCTCAGACCTCCAGAACTGGAACCTGACCATCAGATAGAGTTTAACGTCATACCCAGGACATGAAGACCATCAGCTACAGCCTTCTAGCACCCATATGATAAAAAGGGCTTGGAGTTGCCATAAGGGCAATAGGGTTGGAGCAATCATATAGGTGCTAGTGCTCGACATGGTTAGCTGATTGATCAAAGGGGGCCTCTCCGACTGCCCGTCTAACCTAAGTAAGGGTCTAAGTGGACTGCTGATCCCCCAGGATTCCATTCTTAAACATCACGGGTTGCCAACCAAGGCCAACAGGTGGCCCGATTCGGGGCGTCTTACCCCTCTGCAGAGGTGCAGTCGGTGTATTCTAACGCCACGGCCGACAGGGCGGGCACTCATTGTAGGTTTATGTTTGTATTTGTTGTGCAGTTTTTAAGAGTTTTTTTTTAGTTTCTTTGCACGTGGTCCTGTCTAATACAAATAATTTTCTCAGAATCAGATGTAGAATTTTATCATGTTTTCCTTAGCGTATTGCTGTTTTCTCTAATAAAAATAACCCAGCAAGGGTTGACATGCCGTAAAATCCAACCAACCAACCAGCCAACCAACCAATCAACCAACCAACCAACCAACCAATTGATGAATGTGTCTTCTATTCTATAGAAGACATGAAACTTGTACCTTTGAAACAATACCAAGAAAGCGAGATTTTAATTACTTTTAGCTATATATATAATATATATATATATATATATATATATATATATATATGTGTGTGTGTGTGTGTGTGTGTGTGTCAGGTCACATATTGCGCTACTGGTACTATGTAACCCAGTACTACCTGTCTCATAGTCGGGTTATCGGCGACTAAACCGGTTACCCCACCAAGCCTATCTGGTGAGGAGGATGGCTAGACATCCAGCAGGACGAAAAACAAAACCTGTCAAAGGGCGGATGAAGCCTTTCGCTCAACGGCCATCTAGCAAATAACATACGCGGGGACGTAGAAATACTTGGATTGGTATCCAGGCGCATAGCAAAACCACCGCGGAGAGATACATTCCTCAGCCTTGTCAAGGCAAGTGTCTAGGAGAAGGAAAACTCCAAAATTTAACCTGCAGCAGCTGCTGCAGCCAATGATGTTGACTTGTTCTTCTTTTTGGCTCAAATGTGGCAGTCGCTTAGAGAGTGGGATTGGTTCTGTGCAAAGCCTTTCCTCACTTAAAAAAGCTTCAGGCACAGGCATTGCTTTATATGCAATACATGTCTTGTATCAAGCAATGGCAATACTTGAATACGAGTTTGCTGCCATCATATATATATATATATATATATATATATATATATATATATATATATATATATATATGAAGATAGGGGGATGGAGTAAATCCGACGGAATGTGGTAAGCATAAAGGAAAAATGGACAAAAAGGAATAACTCAAACAAGTTGATGTAGGAGATATATTTTGTTCCGCGTTAAGCGGGACTTTATCAGTCAGTTTATTAAAACATAGTACATAGGGTGCTTGTTGGGAGAGGGGTGTGGTAGGAAGAGGTTGGGTCAAAATTCTTGGTTGGTTATAAGAAAACTTTGATTCACTCTCCATACAATAAATCAAAATTTTCTTTTCACACACACACACACACACACACACACACACATATATATATATATATATATATATATATATATATATATATATATATAAAGTAAGCCTTATGAGGCAGAATATGTGTACCTAGGTTTCTCCTAACGGATCATCAGGATAATTCTGACTCTACTTATTGTATTGTATTACAACTAACTGCGGGAGTTTACACATGAACTGCCGCAGTTAGCTGTAATTAATCAATATCTTGATTAATTCAGTGCATTTAACCCTGAAGATCCTTATGGTGAATCTCGAGTAGGTTATTTCTGTACAGACTATAATAATAAATCTGCTCTACTTACGTATTGAGCACTTTATATTTGTTATAACGCTGACTTATCCGATTAACACTTGTACCAAACAAATATTGAAACCAACCCAATATTTTTACCAGTAAGTCATTCCTTTTATATATATATATATATATATTGAATAGTAGCTAATTTGGCAAACATTTAAAAAATGAAATTAATATTTTTGTTTCTTTTTATTTATATTGATTAATCGTAGGAAATAATTTACTAATATATTATTTATGGAGATGTTAACACGGATTTGATTAAACAGCTACAACATTATTTCAAATATTCACTTTATAAAAATATTAATAAAAAAAATATGAAAGCAAAGTAGAGCTAAATCTTATTTAAAATGTATTTATTTTGCCAATCACTGTCGTTTCTACTGCTAAACTTTGTTTGTTAGATATTGTCCAATTTGGGCTTCCATATTCTACCCCCCACCAATGGCGCCGCGTTTTCGCGCTTCTCGCTTGCAGTTAACGTCCATTCTCGCTTTCTTGTCACGTTTGCCGAGAAAATTCACTTGTCGAAAAATATATGCTTGAACAATTTCCTTACAGATTAGCAGCGAGGAATTTAAACAGTTTTTTATTATTATTTTTTATTATTATTTGTTTAGTTATTTAATTCGGTTTTCAATTTTTTTTATTTTTTTATTTTTTTTTACATAATTAGATAAAGTAATGACAATTATATATTGATTTTAAAGGCGGATTTTTAACTGGATTTGACAAGAGGAAAAATAAATTTTCATATTCGTTCTTCGTTTTTATCTCAGGATTTCATCTGCTTTTTCTTTCCTCTTTCTCCTCGCACTCTCTCTATCTCTCTCTCACTCTCACACACGCACGCTCTCTCTCTCCCCCCTCTCTCTCTCTATCTATCTATCTATCTCTATCTCTCACACATTCACTATATCTCTCACACACTAACACTCACTCTCTCACACACACCAACACTCACTCTCTCTCTCTCACACTCTGTCACTCCCCCTCTCTCTCTCACACACACACACATGCACTCTGTCACTCCCTCTCTCACACACACACTCTGTCAATCTTACTCTCTTTCACACACAATGTTACACTTTTTCTCTCTCTCTCTCTCTCTCACTCTGTCACACTTTCTCTCTCTCTCTCTCTCTCTCTCTTACTCTCACACACACACACGCTCTCTGTCACTCTTTATCTCTCTCTCTCACACACACACATACTCTCTGTCTCTCACATACCCCACACACACCCACACCCTTTTCTCTCCCGTTGGATGTCTCATTCTCTCTCTCCTCTCTCTCTCTCTCTCTCTCCTTCTATCTCTCCTCTCTCTCCTTCTCTCTCTCTCTCTCTCTCACACACACACACGCACGCGCACTCTCTATCTCTCTCCACGTAATTTCTTTCGGTTTTTAATCGCTATTGCCCTCCCCCTCCTTCCTTCTCTCTCTCTCTATCTCTCTCTCTCTCTCTCTCTCTCTCTCTCTCTCTCTCTCTCTCTCTCTCTCTCTCGTTCTCTCTCAGTTTCTATCTATATCTTGCAAAATGTTTCTTTTTCTTCCGAGGTAAGTCTTTCTCTCTCTCTCTCTCCGCAAATATACATGATTTTCTCTCTAGATTTCTCAGTCCCTTTGACACCCTC
>CM042172.1:54947269-54999769 GCA_023376005.1 Doryteuthis pealeii | reverse complement strand
TCTCCCCTCTCTCTGTCTCTCTTTCTTTCTCGCCTTCTTGACCACGCACCCCGCACCCCTGTCTTTGATATTGTTCACATTCTTGTTTTTCCAAAACAGCTCATCAGACAATTTGATTATCGCAACGCATGTTTTAAGAAATGGTTATTTAAATGCCTTCGCCCTAACAAACGAATTAAAGTTACAAGAATAATTATAGAACCAGTCTCGATGAATTCCCTTGAGAGGGACCCTGACCGAATGATTTAATTTATCAAAATAGGATCAAATCTGTTGGCAGGGATGGTAGGAGGGGGAGGAGTGGGAGTAGAAGGATGAGGCCTGGTCACAAAAAAACAGAAGAAAAAGACGCAAACTAATCGATATTCAATAGTTGCACATTCCAAATATTGATATTCACTAAACTTAGAACAATACGGTAAAAATGACCAGGTAGGATTAGAGACGTTGAAAGAAAAGCTGTACCAGGCAAACGAATAGCGGCCTGGAAAATCGGCATTTTAAAGTTTTTATAGAACTTATTAAACTGTCCTAACACAGACTACAAATTACTTACACTGGCTGGTGTTCTTGTAACTTATAAGATACTCTGGATCATTCTTGAAATAGACAATCCATGACCTGCAACACTCCACTTAGACACTTTCTTGGGCTAGACGGGCGGTCGAAGAGACCCCCTCCGATCAATCGGCTGGTCACGTCAAGCCCTAGCACCTATATGATTGCCCCAACCTTATTGCCCTTATGGCAAGCCCCAACCCTTTTTATCATATGGGTGCTAGAAGGCGGTGGCTGAGCGTCTACATGTCCTGGGAATGATGTTAAACTCTATCTGGTGGTGAGGTTCCAGTTTTGGAGGTTTGGGGAATGTGGAGCACCCTTTCATCACCATTGCTTCCTGGTTCACTCTGACTCGGAGTGGTAGTACCTGTTAGGGTCCCATCTATGGGTTAAATAGACAAATATATTTATAAAAAAATATTATGTATCCATTAGGAATTCATTTATTTCAAAACTTAATCGGCTTTAAATGACCCACTGAGGTTGATATGCCGTAAAACAAACCAAACCAAACCAAATTAAAATAGACAAAATGCAACACAATTGGTGGAGAAAGTGAATGGAAAAGTCCAGGAATGTAAGAGTTACGTGTAGCTTATCATAGACAGTTTTAAGGATGAGTCTGCACAACGTGACATGGCTTTTTCTTGCTGATTAAGAGATGTCACAGGGCTAAGTATGGAAGAGTAAGAGTGGAATGTGAGAATGTGGAGTCAGTTTGGAACGAAGCAGTGACTCGGTGAGACGTGTCTCTCACTCAGGGCAGTGTGACTTGGGGGAAAATAAATACATCTCCTAAAAAAAGGTTCGCCTTATGTTATTACTAAAAGATATAAATGGTACAAGGCAAGATATCCTCCAGCACCCCAAGTTAATTCCAGACTCAAAACTTCAAAGAATTCCAGCCAACCGATCATCAAATCCAACAGTTAGATTTTAGCTTTTCCAAGTAGAACACAAATAGGTGGAAGGTATAATACGGAAGCCCAAATTAGACAATATCTAACAAACAAAGTTTTGCAGTAGAAACGACAGTGATTGGCAAAATAAATACATTTTAAATAAAATTTAGCTCTACTTTGCTTTTATCGTTTCTTTTATTAATATTTTGGACCATATGATCTTTAGGCACCCCTTTTTGATCTCGATTAAGAAAGGACATGTTTTTCATTTACACCGTCAATATTCGGTTGTTTTAACAGACGATTTTTAGATTTCTTTAAAATTATAAAACTAACCTCTAACACCTTACCCTAAACCCTAACCCTAACCCCTAACAAACATCCGGATATTGACAGTGTAAATATTAATATTAATTTTAACAGACGATTTTCAGATTTTTTTAAATTATAAAACTAACCCCTAATCCTAACCCTAACTTTAACACCTAACCCTAAACCCTAATACTAACCCCTAAAAAATAACCGGATATTGACAGTTTAAATGAATAACATGTCCTTTCTTAATCGAGATCAAAAAGGGGTGCCTAAAGGTAATATGGTTCAATATTTTTAAAATGCGAATATTTGAAATAATATTGTAGCTGTTTAATCAAATTCATGCTAATATCTTCATAAATAATATATTAGTAAAATATTTACTACGATTAATCCATATAAATTAAAAGAAGCACAAATGATGTCGTCACTCCATCTCAAATGGGAGCCGCAACGCAACACCAGACCCCCCCCCCTTTGTGTCTCTGTGTTTTTTTTTTTGTATTTGTGTGTGTTTGTGTCTGTGTCTTAGTTTTGGTCCCTCTCATACATTTTTTTTGGGGGGACCAAGTTACCTTTAAGCACCCCATGGGCGACCTGGATTCAGAAGGACATGTTTCGCTCTGCACCGTCAACATCCGATTGTTTTTAGACGATTTTTTTAGATTATAAACCTAACAGCTAACCCTAACCCTAACACCTAACCCTAACCCTAACAAACAACCGGATATTGACGGTACAAAGCGAAATATGTCCTTCTGAATCCAGTTCGCCCCTGGGCTGCTTAAAGGTAATTTGGTCCGTTTTTTGTGTTATGTTGTTTACTTGATAGTGATTTTGGTCCATCCTTGAAGTGAGATAGAATTTAACGTCATTCCCAGGACAGGCAGACCCTCAAACACTACCTTCTAGCACATATATAATAAAAAGGATTGGAGGTTGCTATAAGGGCAATAGGGTTGGGGCAATCATATATGTGCTAGGGCTTGACGTGACCAGCCGATTGATCGGAGGGGGCCTCCCCGTCCGCCGTTTAGCCCAAGTAAGGGCCAAAGTGGAGTGTTTCAGCCACTTGGATACCATCCTCAGGAATCACGGGGCGCCACCCACGGCTAACAGGTTGTTCCGTTGGATGGGAGATCTTTCTCCTCTACAGAGGTGCAGTCGGTGTATTCTACAGCCTCAACTGACAGGGCGGAGCTTGAAAGAAAGAAAAAATAAACAGGAGCTGGAATTACCCTTTTTTATGAAAACGTTTTACAACTAATCATAATTATTCTTATTGTCTGGCACATGAAGCAAAAATACAAAATAACAAAGAGAAAACAAAGGGGGCAATTAAGATGCTGATAAGCATAGTCCAAAATAATTAAGCTCCTACCGATTTGAGCTTCTCCAAGTAGAACAAAAATAGAGATAAGTATAGAACGATTATTTTTAATGACACATTATCATTCGATTTCAAATGAGGGCCGCTGCGAAACAAAAGGGCGAACTCCTAAAAAATAGACAAAAGAAATTTATGACGTTGCACAAGGCATTACACTCGAGAAATGACATAGTCATTGTTTTTAATATGTAGAACGCGGTTTTGTTGTGAATCCCCGTATTGTTTAAAATTGTTTTTTTAATGTTTAAATGAGTAGGCCGTAGTTTCGTAGTAAATATTCGTTGCTTATATGAAAACATTATGTTTAAAAAAATGTTCATATGTTTGAATGAGTAGAACTTATTTTGTTTCATATAATTTTAGTGTATGCAAGTTAATTGAAAAAAGAATAAAATCCCTCTCTTGTAAATAAATAATTGGATAAAATTAAAATTGATAAAAAGTGTGTGTGTGTGTGTGGGGGGGGGGGAAACACTCTTACCACAGCCTGTAATGAGACCATACTCGATTAAGACATTTAAGGAATCATATATACGAAGAACTCCATTGTCATTTGTTGGGGGTCACATGACCAGTAATGTAAAGCGATGGTCAACGGGAGGCGAGGTTAGTGAAAGCCAGTTGCTGAGTGGGGAGAGCTCCGATTGGTCTCCTGGGGAGGAAATCCGATGTTGAAAGACCAGTAATTTCCAGTGATCCCTGGGATACAACATTGCTGACGACTACCCCCTCAATCATTAATAGATATATTTCTTCCAGGCCGTTGTCGTGTCGGTGCTGCTGTATGGCTGCACCACCTGGACCCTAACTAAGCGACTAGAGAATAAACTAGATGGGAGCTGCACAAGAATGCTGTGGGTGATCATGAACAAGACGTGGAAACAGCACCCTACGAGAAAGCAGCTGTACGGCCACCTACCACATATCACCCAAACCATCCGAGTAAGACGGACAAGACACGCGGGACACTGCTGGAGAAGCAAGGACGAACTCATAAGCGACGTCCTCCTGTGGAAGCCAGCACATGGACGGGCCAGTGTGGGCCGACCAGCAAAAACGTACGTTGATCAGCTTTGTGCGGATGCAGGATGCTGCATAGAGGACCTCCCGAGATGAGCGATAGGACGGATGAGAGAGATTGTCATGGATATCCGCGCTGAAAGCGCGGACATGATGATGATGATGATGATATATATATATATATATATATATTATATAATATATATATATAAATGAATTTTGTGAGAAAATTATATAGACGGAATATGTATGTCGATAAAAGGAGAAAGAGAACTCGAGAGCATTAAAGATTGCGTAGATGCGACAATTTAAGAACTCGAAGAATACACAAAAAAGAGCAACGAAAGGCTAATTGCAACCTCCAGTAACAGTAATTGCAAACGATGGACAAATAGAAAAACAACAAAAAAACTAGAAAACGGGAATAGGAAGAAAAACAATTGTGTTACTTCAAGTAACAAACCACCGGTAAAAGTGAAAGGAAACAAAAAGATTGCCAAATACTTTGACCTTGTCAGAGAACTGAAAAAAACTGTAGAAAATGGGATAAAGGTGATATCAATTGAGAGTGGGTCCACTGAAACGGCCCCGAGAGGTTTGGAAGTGAAACTCGAGGAATTGAAAATTTGAGCAATTATCGAGACCATCCAGATCACAGCATTGTTAAGATCGGCTAGAATAATCAGAAGAATCTTGGAGATTTGAGGAGACTTGCTGTCACTCAGATTATTTGAAGTGAGCACATACGTGCACTCACTCCAAATAAACTTTAAAATTCATTTGGAAATGAGATACAGCGCATGTGCACACAACTCGGCATGTAGCCGGAAGTTTGGTTTTGGGGGAGAGGTGATAAAACTGGTCATATCACTACACGGATCTATCTAGCTAGGCTCACTCACCGACCGATTCATTCAAAAATAAAAATAAAATTCTTGCATTCTCTCCTTGCGCAGCTCCCTTCCACCAAAATACCTCATTCGCTCTATGCATCTATCCTACTTACAAATTTCCCAATATTGATGATTGGCGATGGAGGGAGTGGGAAAAAATTGAAAATAAAAACCCCAAGAAACTGAAAAACACATGTAAACAAAACAAAAATTGTGGGTCATTTTGGTTTCCCCTTTCCCTCAGCTATTGTCGGGAGTCTGAGTGACTTGCTGTCACTCAGACTCCAGTGAAAGATTACCAGCTAAGGTTGGTATAAACAAAATTGCAAGGTGCGAAATAATAACATAAGCATTGGAAAAAAAATAGAACAATTGCGATACTCACATTGAGAAAATTGTAGCGTAATTATTAGGGTCTGTCAGAATTTGAGATTAAAAATAAAGTTGTGTTCGGATTTCTAGAGAAAAAGAGGAAGAAGAAATAAGAGCAAACAAAGGTTAAAATTTGGAAGAGTAAATACACAACGGGGTGCCAGTAACTTGACCGAGGAATCACCCCGGAAGGGGATTTGAAAGTAAAAACGTAAGTTCTGGGTGTTCACCGGAAGCGAAAGTGACGTAGTGACGAGTAATGGAAGAAGAACATTGCTCTCTTTTCCTTTCGGTCGTAGAAGGGGTCAGACTAGCACCTGGTCCCACGTGTGGGACAGCATTATAGAGTTGATAACATGTTAGAAGATAGAATAATTTAACGTACCCCCCCTCTCTCCTCTCTCTCTCTCTCTCTCTCTCTCTCGCTCTCTCTCTCTCTCTCTCTCTCTCTCTCTCTCTCTGAGGAAGAGTCCACGAGCCTGGGAATAAATACTTGTGACTATACAACTGCGTGCATTGTTTCTCTACTAACGACGACTACTACTAAAACTTGAGTTGGCCCATACTACATATATCGTTCCGGAGTTTGCCACAAATACACTTTGGTACTGTGACCTCACCGTTATACTACAAAATCACAAGAAATAGATTTTTCATTTTCTAGGGAATTAAAAAGGTCGTAATCTTGTGCACTTCACACGTACTCAGAAAAAACTTATCTATTAATAATGGAGATTCGGTCACTATTTGTCTGTAACCAAAATTACGTCACTGCCTACGTCACAATTACCAACATCTTTAAAGAATAAAATCTAAATAACAGCATAGATTTTTTTTTGCATTTGATATTGTAAATAGTAGACATTAATTTTTCTTTTCGGACTGGATGGATTAACACAAGGTCTTTTTATGGGGGCATCCTGCGAGGATCGAAATCACGATTCGGTAATAATGGACCTGCGAGAATAACTTTTAAATAATCCCCCCTCGACCCAGGCGACGCCGGGTAACCCATTCTAGTCAAACTAATATATATTTAGTAAGCCACTCTACACGAGTAGAATATAACACACAATTAATTTCTCAAGCCGAGTTTAACAGGTTTGAATTCAGAGTTTTCCTTTTTTCTAGACCAATTATTCTACCAAGGTTAAAGATCCCAGTCTACCCTACTATCTATCAAATAATAAAGGTAGTAATATTGTACACTTCTCCGGGCGTTCATTTGAGGTGTTAGCAAGTTAAATCAATTACTGCAGAAAAGCTAGTTCGATCCTCGCTGGGTGTCCCATACTTGCGACCTCATGTAATATCCTACCTGTAGCGAACGGGTTGGGTAAATACCTACTTTTGTACATTGCTCATACTAATAAAAACCTCTTTAAAACTAATAGGCTCAATAATTTTATAAAAAAATAAATTCTTTTATATCAGGTTGCATGGGTAAAAATTGGTCGAGAATTGTATCAAACTAGCTGGACTTGTGGATATAAGTAAGTAAAGTCGTCGGGGCGGCCTAATGTCGGTATCAGCCAATCAGCGAGGGAGTATATCCCCTTTACACTAGCATTAGACCAAGGAGATTATTTAAGTGTCTGTGATGGAGCGCCATACCTAACATCAGCTCATTTACTGCACAGATCCCTGTGCTACTCATAACGCCGAGTTGGCGAGGAGCGGTATCGAACTAGGAACCTTGTGATTTCTAGCCCAACGATCTACCGACTGAGCTAGCCGGTATATATCACAGTATAATAATTTGTTTATCACATTTGATATGTTTACTTAAGAGCTATTGCTAAAGAGTTCAATATGTAAAAAGTATAATAATAATCTTGATTTACCCCCCCCTCTCCCTCCCTCTCTCTCTCTCTCTCTCTCTCTCTCTCTCTCTCTCTCTTCTCTCTCTCTCTCTCTTCTTTTCTTTCTTCTCTTTCATCTTTTTATTTTGTTCGATTAAAACAGACCAGCATTATCGCTTAAACACGTTTATCTCCTCACTCTATCTTCCCCCTACTTTCTTTCTTTCTAGTTATATTTTTCTGTGTAGCATGTACTTTTCCTTTCCTTTCCTTTCCTTATAATAAAAACGGAATGGTCCATTATTTAGCTGAAGTAACGACACTCATAACAAATAAAAATTCGGCGGATAAGCAGCACCACATAATCAGGGTTTAGACAGTCTCACGGTCTTTCATTTAGCTGAGGTAACGACACTCATACGAAATAAGAATTCGGCAAATAAGCAACACCAGATATTCAGGATTTGGACGGTCTCATCCTTCAACCAGAAGGTGTTGAAAGCTGATAACGGTCGTATTTTTTTAGGAACACCGTATTATTATATAGATGGTAAAGCAAGACAATAGTTATTTTTTAAAAAACAAAAAAAAACAACATAATGATATGTGTATCGTTGGCCAGAGAAGATCTCATATAAAGAATGTTGGGAAAAGAGAAACGTGGATCCAATTAGAAGAGAACTTGAAAGGAAAGTGTAGCTAAAAAGGCCACACCTTCAGGAAGCCCATCGGCTGCATCACAAAGCAGGGTTTGACCTACCTGTAGGGCACAGAGGAATAAGTGAGAGGAAAAGCCGATGAAGAAAAGGTCTAGGGATATCAAGGCCGAATTACCAAGAAATGGTCACTGATGGAGACATCTGGAGGGGGATACCCTAGTGTCCAAAAACCTAACGCAGAACATGGAAAGAAGGGCTTAAGTAACATATATATATATACATATATATATATATATATATATATATGTTTGGTACATGCAAATTTGTAAACTACTAAAAGTAGAGGAATCATATGTAAAATGGGAGGTGATATTTTATTATGAAATAAAATATAAAATAAAAGGGGATACGAAGGCCTTTTCGACCGGTACTTTTTCAAGTATTTACACCGGTTGACAATTAAAAGTCAGAAATGTAAAGAATTTGTTAAGAACAAATGTGGTAAACCAGAGATTGAGGGGGGGACAAAAAATGGGGAAAGAGGGGTATGTGTGTGTGCCCTAGGTTAAAACAGGGTTATGTTATGCCTCCCAACAAATAAATGGAGTGTCTCGGTGTTTGTCTGCACAGAGTAGGTCTAAGAAAAGAAATACTAACAGCCTCAAGGACTGTTAGATGTTGTTTAGACCTAGCTCTGTGCAGAATAGAGAAGCACTCATCTGTGTAATCAAAATATATATATATATATGAGGTAGGTAAAAGGATGGTGAACAAGAAATGATGACTCCAAACAAATCTAAGAGTTGAAACGTTTCGTCCGAATTCATACGGACATCATCGGTCAAATGTATGAATCGGACGAAACGTTTCAACTCTTAGATTTGTTTTGAGTCATCATTTCTTGTTCACCATCCTTTTACCTACCTCATACTATCGGACTCTACTACATCCATCCTATCTCCATATATATATATATATATATATATATATATATATATATATATCTTTGAAAGGAAGGAAAAACTCAACACCGTTATTCCATAATAAATTTATTTCGACCATAATTGGGGCCTTTATAAATCTAAGTTGATTTAACAAAGCTCCCCAAAATTGTTAAATCAACTTAGATCTATAAATTTTGGTCGAAATAAATTAATTATGGAATATCGGTGTTGAGATTTTACTTCCTTTCAAAGATAAATATTGCTCTGTATATAATCTAAAAAGATTATTATACATTGAGCTCTCTGTAGTGATTTAAAGATTCACTGTATTTATACATACTGGATCATACAATAATAAAACAGTGTGTCTTAGAAATCACATATAGAATCATCCCTTACTACCAAGTTTTGAATACCTCACATCTATATATATATATATATATATATATATATATAGTCATTCACAGACATGTGTTTCGACTTATCAAGTGGCTAGACATTTGCAAGCTACCTCTAGCCGGGATTGAAATCCGATCAATTCAGCATCAGTCGGACAGCTTAACCGCTCGGCCATCGTCACCTACAGAAAGCGAAGGGGATTTTAACTGTTTTAATTCGCACATTTGTATGTATGTAAAGGAAGCCATAGAGTACTCCATCCCTTTTATAGGAGAGCGTATATATATATATATATATATATATATATATATATATATATATATATATATATATTCAAATAAATTTGATTAAACAAAACAGAATCCTTATTATTTTCAAGTCTTTTTCTTTTTTCTTTCAAGCTTTCTAATAATTATTTTGATTCTTTCTTAAAGGAAATAATGATTTCTACGAAAAAGCCATTATTGACAGATCAAGTACTTTCGGTTCTTATCCAAACAATTATCAAGGTATATATCCGTTATAAATTATCAAGGTGTATATCAAGGTATATATCTATCATTATTAAAACTGTTTAATGTTTAAGTAATCTGTTCCTACCTAAGAACATATATATAATATATATATATATATATATATATATGTGTGTGTGGTGTGTGTGTGTGTGTGTGTGTCTGTCTGTCTGTCTGTATGTGTGTGTGTGTGTGTATGTGTATGTGTATGTGTGTGTGTGTATGTGTATGTGTGTGTTGTACGAAGTCAGTACTAAGATTCGCTCGTTTTTTTATCTCCCGTTTCTCCGACGTGTTATTTTCTACTTTCAATGAACAAGGCCGAACTCCTATAGGACACTTTTCTCAGTTTCAAAAAAATCACTCATCAGGTAAGCTCAACAATATTGTTATATATACCCTTTTTACTCGAGTGCATATAATGGGAGAGAAATTATGGAGGTGCGTGGTCTAATGGTTAGAGTCGTAGGAAATGGACTCGTCGACCCGAGTTGTTAAACTATGCTTACGTTTTTGTCTAACTCATCGGCCATTTTCTCTGGGATTCTGTTAAGGCTTGTTTTCTTTTTATCTTTCTGTTGATCCTTCTTTGTGTACTAACTTCATTTACTGTCAAGTTTACTAACCAGAATATAATACATTGTTTACTAACCTAAATATACTAATAGTTTACTTTTCTAACCATGATATTCTACTATCAGGTTTACTAAACCAGAGGCAAAATATGCCTTTCACTACCTTCATTTACTAACCTGAATATACTAACACTGTTTACTTAAAAAAATACTAACATGTCAGTTACTAAGTGGAGTATATCTTATAAGGTTTACTAACCTTTTACACTAGCACATTATTTTCTAATTGAAATACTAACATATGATTTACTAACCATAATTTATTAACATTAACTAATCAGAATATACTAACGCATTGTTTACTAATTGTTTTAAAACAAACTAGCAAAATAAAAAACACCCTCTGGGCGATGCAAAAATAGATTTTTGAAACATATTGCTTGAGGGGTGGGAGTCAAAAATTCAATCTCAGCGAGTTTGTACCCTAAGTAAGTAAAATCATCAAATTCATTAAAGGATTAAAAAATAAAACAATTTGAAATTTAAACTTTAAATATGTATTGAAATAAAACAAACTATACATAGATATATAATACCAGTCATGTATTTATTAAAACTTGTTTTAAAAAACAATGAGGACTGTCTAATGCTGCATGTTCAAATTTTCAGTGTATTTATTCTGTGTTATGACGATTTTTGGTAATGTGACGTAGGCAGTGACGTAGTTTTTGTTACAGACAAAAATCGGAAGCGAATCTCCATTATTAATAGATGTACTAACATATAATTTACTAACAGAAGTATATTGATAATGTTTACTAAACTTGGACACGAACAGATTTACTAATTGAAATATATTAATATGCCTTTTACTAACCAGGATGTATTAATACTAATTTTTATCAATCATAATATACTAATGTTGTTTACTAAACCAGAATATGCCATTTACTATGTTTGTATACTAACAAGTTTACTAACCAAAATGAAATATTACAGTCAATTCTCACTGAAAGCCCAATTTTCTCTGGGATTCTGTTAAGACTTGTTTTTTGTATTTATCTTTCTGCTGATTCTTCTTTGTATTGGGGTGCTGATGGTTTTTGATATTCAATTAACAAACAAGACTTTGTTATTTATTTGATCAAGCTTTATTTTGAAACCATGCCCATTTGATTCACCTGCGGGGCGAGATGGACTCAAGTCCACACGCTCTGAAATTTGCGTCGCATCTGAAGCTAATTTCCACGCGTCTAATCACTCGCTTTTCTAAAGGGTCGATAAAAAAAGTTGTCACCCGTAAACAACTGTTGGGTAAATTTCCATGGACCCCTTCATTCTAAATCAAACGTAACATATTCGAAATATCTAACTACAGGTACGTTCATAATTTATAGGATGCTTATAAGTTAAGTAACAACATAACAAATGAAAATAGTAAACGGATATTATTCTATCGATTAGGGTTTTGTTTCTTCGTAGGTTATTTAATGCTAAATCCACCCTTGTAGAAGAATAGCTTTACTATCTAAACCATTGATGGATTGATGAGTGGGTTCATACCTTTCCCAAGAGTATTAGTCCGAAAGTGAACGTAATTGCGCGACTGGAGTTCGAACTCGCTTACGATGCAGTCCAGCACGTTAACAGCTACACTATAATAGACTTCATAGTTGTATCCTCTACTCAGAAGAGTAATATAATTTTTTTTTCAAAGTTTAATTGACGTAAGAAGAAAATGTTATAATTGAACTTATCATCATCATCATCATCATCATCATGTCGCGCCCGCAGCACGGATTCCCATGGCAATCTCTCGCCAACTTTCCCTATCATTCATTGTTCCAGGGAGGTCCCAGCGCAGCATCCAGTATCTTCGCATAGTTGGTCAATGTAGGTCCTTGGTGGGCGGCCCACACTAGCATGTCAGTTTGTTGGCTTCCAGGAGAACGTCGCTTATGAGCTCACCCTTGCTTCTCCAGCAGTGTCCAGCATGCCTTGTCCGTCTAACTCGAATGGTTTGTGAGATGGGGGCAGGTGGCCATACAGCTGCTTCCTTGTGGGGGGTTGTTTCCGCGATTTGTTCAAGGCCGCACGCAGCATTCTTGTGCAGCTCCCATCTAGCTTTTTCTCAAGGCGCCTCGTTAGGGTACAGGTAGTGCAGCCATACAGAAGTACTGATATAGCTACAGCCTGGTAGAATTGTCGCTTTAACTTGTCAGTGAGATCGGATTTCCATATTCCATTGAACTTATACATACAAGCAAAATATGCGCTATCTACCTGTTATATACCCTTTTTTTTTTACTTACTTCTATTCTTCTTCTGGCGTCTTTGACATCTTAAGTTCTTCTAGCGTCTCTTCTAACATCTCTTCTAACATCTCGACTTCATCTTGGGGACGGTCGCACTTAACTCATTTCTTCTTCTAGATCAGTCTTGTTACCAAGACATTCATTAATCACAAAACCGTGTTATTTTCTTAAGCTTTTATTTACTTAACTAAACATTTCATGTAACTAAACATCTGACTAACATAGTGCGCGTATGCAGTGAGTTCCAGTTAAGGCAGGACATCTTCTCTGCTCGACGTCCAAACTAAAACTGAGTACCCAACCAGATCCCATGTGACTTCACGTATTTCGCGGGCCTTCTGTACTATTCCATGGAAAGTCCCGCCCGTGATATGAAAAGGGCCATCCCTTTAGAAATACAGGGGATTGACAATAATCTTATACAACCGCATAGATTATGTAACACACCGTGCGCAAATATTTAAGCTTTAATGTAATCAAATTAGAAAAACGAACAGAACTAAATAAGAACGCATATAAAAAGATTGCGCCTGTTTTAATTTCATTTTAATTGATTCCTATATAAAAGTATACGTAAGATTGCTTTAAATACATTCGAGAATTAAACAGGGATTTAAGAAATCAATAACACCACGTAATTATAAATCAAACCCGGTTTTGTTAAAACCAGTATGCAAATTATCCACACCATGTACTATGTAAACCTTTAGTTCTTAGATGCATTATTAAGATGCTGAGATAGATAGATTGATAGATAAATAGCTAGATTAATAGATATATATGCAGAGATTGAGATAGATAGATAGATAGATAGATAAATAGATAGATAGATAGATAATATGCAGAGCTTGAAATAGATAGATAGATAGATAGATAGAGGTTGCATTTTTTTGTATTTATTAGTGAATTCGATTTTCGCTGATTGACCCATATTTTTACCTGGAGCCTAACTATACTAAGCTTTGTAAATAATGAGAGAGAGAGAGAGAGAGAGAGAGAGAGAGAGAGAGGGGGGGTGAGGGATAGAGAAAGAGATAGATAGATAGATAGATAGATAGATGGATAGAAAGAGAAAGAGATATATAGATAGATAGAGTGAGATAGATAGATAGAGAGAGAGAGAGAGAAAGAGAGAGAGGGGGAGAGAGAGAAAAAGATAGATAGATAGATAGATAGATAGATAGAAGGGGAGAGAAAGATATATATAGAGAGAGAAAGAGGATAAGAGAGATAGATTGAGAGGGAGAGAAAGAGAGAGAGGGTGAAAGAGAGATAGGTAGATAGAGAGAGAGAGAGACATATATATATATATAGAGAGAGAGTGAAATAGAAAGATAGAGTGAGAGAGAGAGGGAGAGAAAGAGATAAATAGAGAGAGAGAGATAGAGAGAGAGATAGACATATATATATATATATATATATTAGAGAGAGAGAGAGAGAGAAAGAGATAGATAGAAAGAGAGAGAGAGAGGGGGTGAGAAAGATTGTGTATTTTTCTTTGATATACCTCCACTTCGAAATTGCTTCAAGACACTTTTTTTTGGCGAGATTGTGAAGCTTTGTCGTCAATCGGTGCTTCAAGGAATGTGTTCTTAGAATGACAGATACCATTCTTTAAATTCCATTCTTGTAGGGCATGCCTTTCCTGTTTGGCGCTTCATTGTTCGAAATTCAAATTTTGAATTGTTTCAGGAGAAGAAAAAACAAGCAAGATTATTTTACTTTCATCATGAAGATTATGGCTTTACAAAAAGCGAATAAATATCGTGTATAACATGCCCCATAGAAACCGGAAGACGATTCGGTTCCTTTTCTCTCTCTCCTCTCTCTCTCTCTCTCTCTCTCTCTCTCTCTCTCTCTCTCTCTCTCTCTCTCTCCCACCCACTATCTCTCTCTATATATATATATGTGTGTGTGTGTCTCTCTCTCTCAATATATATATATATATATATATATATATATATATATATATGTGTGTGTGTGTGTGTGTCTCTCTCTCTCTCTATATATATATATATATATATATATGTGTGTGTGTGTGTGTCTCAATCTCTCTCTCTTCTCTCTCTCTCTCTCTCTCTCTCTCTCTATATATATATATATATATATATATATATATATATATTAGAGGATATGTGCTTAATTGAAGTCATACCTAATTTTGAAAATTAATTAGTTAATAATTAATGAATTTAGGCGGACATATCCTCAAAAAATTGCCGGCTTAAAGCCATATAAAAAATAAACACATTTGTTTGTTTACTTAACCTCATACTGCCGTGTAGCAAGTCAATAAAAAGTGGAATATAAATAAGTTTCAAAACGAACGAAGAATGTGGAAATGGCAAGCTAGTGTAACGGTTAGAGACTTCGCCGGTCAGCTTGACAGTCGAGGTTTCGAGTCACACACGGAGCAGTCTCCCATGTCTATAACCTTGCTGATGAGACCTAATAGGTCGAAATGTACATTCAGGGATTGACGTTTTCTCGATTCGTTTAGCCTTACATTTGAACATATATGCCCGCCTAAATTCATTAATTATTAACTAATTAATTTTCAAAATTAGGTATGACTTCAATTAAGCACATATCCTCCAAAAATTGTCGGCTTTAAGCCATATAAAAATAAACACATTTGTTTGTTTACTTAACATCATATATATATATATATATAATATATATATATATGTATGTATGTGTGTGTGTGTGTCTCTCTCTCTATATATATATATATATGCGTGTGTGTGTGTCTCACTCTCTCTCTCTCTCTCTCTCTATATATATATATATATATATTATATCTTATTATAATGGAGATTGTGGGTTTGTATGTCTGTAACCGAAACTATATTACTATTCAAGTCACAATTCCCTTTGTTATTTACATCACATTCTCCATGATTTTATTTTTATTTAAACCTCAATTATTAATAAAATTGCTTTACATCATTAAGACTGTTGACCATATATACATACTAATAACATGCAATTGTATTTATACATACAAGAAAATAGGGGTTTACAGTGTGAATTGGGAAGCTAATTTGCATATTGATCTTAAAAATGGGATTTTAATAAATATATGCTTAGTATTATTGATTTCTAATTGTTTGGTTTTATATTAATGAATATGAGCAAAAATCTCGGAGATAAATCTTAAAAGAAATCCATTAACAAGAAGAAATAACTGTAATATTATTCTTTACTTCCTATTTTAACTAAATAGTTGAATTAGGAAAATTTACCAATGAAAGACGGGAATAAGGGAAAATGATGGAAGAGTTAGTTTCAAAGTTGTTCTATTTTTCAATCATACCCCCCTCTGTTCCAAATATTTTTATCTGAATTCTTATTCAGTTTCATTAGCCTTTCTAATTCAATATGATATTTTATTATATTAAAACTTAAACACTTGCACCCGGAGGGTGCATATATTTGCTAGTATATATAAAGAGAAACCTAATGAGTCAGATAAACCTACTAAAAGTTTGTTCCCAATATGTTAAAATTCCCTTTCAAAAATGATTTTTGCCAGTCGATACACGAAAGCATGACACGTTATCATTCATAATCCGTTGCCAATGGGGGAGTGGTTTTACTTAACTTCCAAACTATTCGGCTTTACTATTTCGGATCCCATTACCTCTGACTTTTTCCATCCAGCAAAATCTCTCAAATCTCAATTGAATTCTTGTACTCAATCAAACTCTCTCTCTCTCTCTCTCTCTATATATATATATATATATATATATATATATATATATATATATATATATATAGTTAAAAGAAAGGAAATGAATCCGACGGTATGAGTATATATAAAAAGATATGAAAACACCACAAAATGCTGTTAAAGTGAAAACATTTTATAACTGAGCTGATATTGAACAATATTTCGATTTTATGAAAATCGTCATCAGAGATTGTTTATACTCTGTGTTGTTAAGAGCGGAGACAAAAGTCATATGAGTTCAAAACAAAAACCTTGACGTTGCAAAAAAGAAAAAAGTTATACAAATAAAATCGAAATATTGTTCAATATATCAGCTAAGTTATAAAATGTTTTCACTTTAACAGCATTTTGTGGTGTCTTCATATCTGTTTATATATACTCATATTTAGGTATATATATATAGGTATATATTTATTTGTATGGAAGCTGATCTGGTACCATATTGAAACAAGGAGAATGAAACTAATATGGTAGCAGATTAGTTTACATACAAATAAATATATACCAAAAATATATAGTAATTTGAACATCAGAGCACGTATGATTTCCAAAAGACAGGTGCTAGACAGGCATATATAATATAATATATATTATATATATATATATATATATATATATATATATATATATATATTCTGCTGGTCACCATGACATAACCTTTTCGTAGACTTTATTAGCACATGTGTTTCGTTCCGTTTTCATGTTATTCAAATCTTGATTTTCTTCTTCCACCTTCGATTATTGATATGCATGACCTAGCCAATATTTTTCCCGCCAAATGACCGTCTGTAATTCTATTTCGCGCCAATTCTTTTCTTAATTCTTTTCGCATGCAAACGCTCACAAGAC
Organism: Doryteuthis pealeii; assembly: GCA_023376005.1. Lineage (NCBI taxonomy): Eukaryota > Metazoa > Mollusca > Cephalopoda > Myopsida > Loliginidae > Doryteuthis > Doryteuthis pealeii. The sequence continues at coordinate 54,982,528 of CM042172.1, read as the reverse complement.
TTTCGAGACTTCAAATCATTTGGCCAGACACCGGTCGACTAGCGCGGAGGAAGATTTTCTCAGAAAAATTATGAAAAACTAGCAGGACCTGTGGATATACCATATTTACTTTACACGTGTTCTTTATCGGGTCCACTGACGGTATATAACACAAACGAAACCAAACCAAGGAATTATATGTTTTAAAGTGTAACGTTCTGGGATTAAAATGTGTAATGTTAATATCGCATCAGATTGAGATATATGTACTAATCTGAACCGAATTTTATGAGCGTGGATTTCTTTAAGAAATGAGCCGAGTGAATTAATTGATTCGATCAAAGACAATGATCACCGTTACAATAGGTTTTTGAATCAGAGGAAAATCCCTTAAATGCTACAAGAAAGCACGAAATACATTCTAAGAGATGCTGATAGGTACGTTTCCTGTGTCCCTGACGCACAAAAATGAAAAAGGACGCAGTAAAATCGTACCCATGCGTCCAGGTATTTTTCTTTTTTCCCTAGCCATTTCAATCTAACTGTAAATACATTTCAATAGTTTCTTAGAAATGAATTACACAGGATAGGTTACAAGGTAGGAGTTAGACGACTTTTATTGTTTCCTCAGATAATAAATAAAAACCCTACAATCTATTAAGAAACTTGAGTTGGGACCCATTAATTTTCCCGGAGACTCGTTAAAATCAAATATGTGCTTCCCAGGACGCACTAGATTAAAATTCTATCAGAATCACTGCATTCTATCCAATCAAGGCAATATAGTACTTAGCTGTACTAATTCAAGGAGAATATAAGTTAAATTTCTATTTCTTATCTAGTTCTTGTTATTCTAGTTATCTTCTGAACTAGGTATCTGTGTATATTGTTGAGCTGGCATTCTATCTATGAGTCTGGAAACACTTGGGTCTTCTTGGGTTATATCTGTCCTTACGTTCATTGTTAGTTTTTATTAACGAAGACAAGAGTTGATTTTATTTCAGAGTTCTTAATTTTCAATTCCCAATCCACTAACAGACCACCAACCAAACCAGCCAAACAACCTCCTGACCAACCACCAACCAACCATCTAAACCACTAACCGACCTACCACCAAAACAAACTAACCAAGTCACACTTCGAGACATGACCTCGGGGGAATGACCGCCTTTTACCTCAATTCTCTTCAAACAACCAGCCAACTCTTGGTAATTTTTACCTTTAGTTGGCTAAATTCCTAGCAAATAAGGCAATTAGAGTAAACTCCCTTGACTTTCACTTTGAACTAAGCCGGTAGCTATTATGAAAGTCTCCGTGCGAAATACACAAAGCTTAGAAACTTTTTCGAAAACAATACAACAGCACGCTTTAACACAAAAATATCCTAAAATGTGTTCTTAATAACAATTAAGTTCATTTCAGATAATTTTATGCTAGGAATTTAGCCAACTGACTTTCACTTTGAAACAAGATGGTAGCCATTTTGAAAGTGTCCGTGCGAAATATAAAAATCTTAGAATCGTTTCAAAAACAATACAATTGCATGCTTTAACACAAAAATATCCTAAAATGTGTTCTTGATAACAATTTAGTTCATTTCAGATAATGCGCACGCACAATTTTATGCTAGGAATTTAGACTCCTCACTTTCTCACTATTTCACTTATGTCTAGTTCTGTCGAATCACTTATCAAGGTCAATTATTCATACGTCATCACACACTCTGAGCTCTACTTTAATAGAGACATCGTTAATAAATAAGATTTCTAATTAAGATTAAATTATGATTATTTCATAATCGTTGAGAATATAAAGGAAATTGTGATGTCAGTGGTGATTTAGTTTCAGTTAAAGACAGACAATCATGTAATCTCCATTATGTTGAGCCATTGCTTAACGTTTACGTTGATTATTTTTGTGATTTTGTTTGGTTAGCATCCTTCCGTCTACGAGAGACGATGGAGCAGTGTCGAAGTTTTTTTTCTTTGAACTACATAGCCTGTGCGGGTTCGCATGGAGGATAAGCTGTTGCCCGTGCAGCAAATCCCCCCTCTCTACACTGCCGCTGGGATCCAAAGGAAAGGTAAGGTACCAATGCGGTTTGACAGCGGTAGTGTCGCAGGAGTTGATGGGTAGCACTGGGTTCAGCATCACACTCCCCTAGCCTTTCCTTGAAAGGCAGCAAAGGTTTTGTGTCGGACTTCTCCTTGAGTTGATGGGTTGCCGACCAAGGCTAAAGAGCCCCTTTTAACCCATTTGGGGATCCGTGCGAATAGCAGGTATCGCAATCTTACTTCTATTGGTGTTCCTGTCTATTGGACATATATATATAATATATATATATATATTATATATATATATATATATATATATATATAATCTAAAAGTTATTTTACATTGAGCTCTCTTAGTGATTTAATGATTCACTGTATTTATACATACTGGATCATCAATATTACTACCAAGTTTGGATAAATCTCTTATATATATATATATATATATATAATATATATATATATAATATATATATATATATATATATTAGTGTTCCTGATATATGATTACTTAGTTGGTTATCTAGAACTATGCTTACTAAACATTTTCTTCTTTATATTTTTATTTGTAGACGTATTTTACTTACAGCAAAAGGCACATTCTAAAATAACAAATAACCTCAATTTTAGAATAGTGCTGAAAAGACTTGGTTTATGGTTGGTTTTTGTTGTTCAAATTTCGTTTGCAACATTTTTTTGTTGTTTGTTGATTGTTATTATTTTCCCTCCTTTTGAGTTTTTCACATCAGCGTTAGCTGATGGTATTTCACTGGAGTCTGAGTGACAACAAGTCTCCTCAGGTCTCCAGGTCTTCTGAGTATTCTGGCAGATTGTAGCAGTGCAGTAGTCTGGATGGTCTCAATTCTTCCTCTGATTTCTAGATCCTCCAGTCTTTTTTCCACATTCATCCCACGTCAACCCAACCTTAACGTCACACTCTGACTTCAACACTCATTTTTTTACATAAGTATCTAATGATGATAATTAATTTACACATATTGTGGCTTCATGTACCTTTTCCTGTTTAATACTATAACTACTACTCCAGTTGGTAGCAAGTATTCCCATCTAATACAACTGATCTGAACACAGTGACAGGCTTTTAGATATTCAGTCTAATAATACTAATAATTCAACAGATGTATATATACATATATATGACACCTAAATTAGGACCTAAAAGGTAGCACCAATCCGAGCCAGGTTGGTCCTAGGGGTAATGTCACCGAATGTATACTTCAAACTCCTCAGTTCTTAGCAATAAGTGAAACCTCACAACTGGATACAGTTTTGTGTAATACACAGGACACCCCCTTTTATTGGTGGGAGTCGTTACTTTTTCAACTGTATTAATATTTTTGCCCAATACATACATATATATAATATATATATATATATATATATATGTGTGTGTGTGTGTGTGTGTGTGTGTGTGTGTGTGTAACAGTGCATTTATTTTTTACTGGTTCTGTTTTCATTATATAAAAATTCTAATAAGAGTGAACAAGAAAAACTTTTGAAATTGTTTTTTTTAATATAATCTTTAGCAGTTAATTGAAAATGCTTTTTAAATGTTATTGAAAAAGTTTATGTAGATTATTAAATAATATAAAGTCAATATTCCGTCTAAAAATAAATATTTTGTATTAAATTCGCCAGTTCCAATACTGACCTTGACATTCTAAGAAAAAAAGAAATGGTGAAATAAGTATCGAGATTGAAGCTATATTTACCAAGATACGAATGAACAATAAATGTAACGTTATTCTTTTTAGAATACAAGGAGTGTTAAAAAGTACAAATTTTAAAGTTGTTTTTACCAAGATAGAAATAAATAATGAATTGAATGTTAATCTTTCAGAATATAACGTGTGTCAGAAAGTACCAAAAACTTCGATACTTTTTTGACACACCTTATATCTATCTATCTATCTATCTATCTATCAATATATATATATATATACTAGCATATATATATATATACTTTTAAGATTTATCCCCGAGATTTTTGCTCATATTCATTAATATAAAACCAAACAATTAGAAATCAATAATACTAAGCACATATTTATTAAAATCAATTTTTTAAGATCAAAATGCAAATTAGCCTTCCAATTCACACTGTAAACCGCTATTGTCTTGTATATATAAATACAATTGCATGTTATTAGTATGTATATATGGTCAACAGTCTTAATGATATAAAACAATTTTATTAATAATTGAGGTTTAAATAAAAATAAAATCATGGAGAATGTGATGTAAATAACAAAGGGAATTATGACTTGAATAGTAATATAGTTTCGGTTACAGACATACAAACCAACAATCTCCATTATAATAAGATATATATATATATATATATATGTGTGTGTGTGTGTCTGTGTGTGTGTGTGTGTGTGGAGAAAAGTAGACAAACACAGGATGTTGTAGAAAATTGATGTTTATTGTAGGGAGTGATATCGACGATGCAACGTTTCGGTCTGTTAGATCTTCTTCAGGACTTTAGGTGTCAGAAGAAGTTGGAGGTGTGTATCATAGTCGATTCTGATAGTGCCACAGGTGTTAGGTGTTTGGGTTATATGTGTGTATGGTCTAATGGATAGAGTCGTAGGAAATGGACTCGTCAACGCGAGTTCAATTCCTGGACGAAGCTGTTGGCATTTCACTTAGCGCTAATACCCTTGGGAAAGGTATGAATCCAATTCTCCCTCCTGCTATGGGTAAATAGTAGGGCAGAGTGGGCTCTTTAACCTTTATTAGGCAACCAATCTAGAAGGAAAACTCTGAATTCAAACCTGTTAAACTCCGCTTAAGAACTTGACCTTGTGTCGCATCCTGCTCGTGCGGAGGGGTTGGTAAATATATATATGTGTGTATGGTGGATGGCATAAGGATTGGTTATGAGTGTATATGTGTATGTTTATTTTTTTTTTTTTATTTAGGGAAGATGGATGTACAACTAAAATTCTGTTTGATAGGATAGGTTTTGAGTGTATGTGTGTATGATGTTTTTTGGCGGGGTGGGGACATGGATTTACAATTAATATTCTATTTGTTGGAATATTTGTGTAAATTTTGGTTGTAGGAGTTAGAGAGGATGGGGTGATAGTAAGATTAGTTATAATTGCATGTGTGTGTGTATGTTTATTATTATTATTATTATTATTATTATTATTATTATTATTATTATTGTGTATCATGTATATTGTAATATATACTGTTATTATCATATGATATGCCATGGGATGGGCATGCATATGCATGCATATGCATACCGTCGGATTAATCTCCTCATAGTTCCCCATTTATTTATATATATATATATATATACATATATATATATATATATATATATATAGAGAGAGAGAGAGAGAGAGAGACAGACAGACAGACAGACAGACAGACAGAGAGAGACAGAGAGAGTGAGAGAATCATAGAAATGATTGCTGTAGATACAAATATATTAGGATAAATATTTTATGATAAAGAAAGACCGTAATATGGTTTGAATTTCTTTCTTTTATTTTTTTTTCTTAAGCGCGACACGTGTTTCAGATCATTTAAAGACTTTTTTCAGCTAGGAAATACCTTTTAATGTAAAAAACACGTCTCCGACCCAATAAAATATTAACAACCAATACAAATTACACTTTATATATATATATATATATATATATATATATATATATATATTGGTTTGGAGGTTGGTTTTGACGTCTATCACAATGCAAGTGTAAAGAAAAAATCAGGTAACAATGGTGTTTTTCTTAACCTGTGATGTATTCTTAATATTTCGAGAATATTTTCAATGCAAGAAGATTTTTTACCCCGAAATACCCGTTACTATTATTTCCATGTGTGTCTTAAATAGAAAACAAACATCAGATAATTTTTTTGGTTAATAATAGTTGTATGGCTTGTAGGTGTGTTGTATACTGGATCATACACTATTCTGTTTACTAGTACATTCAACTACTTGTGCGTAAGACATATAATAATTTGCAACAGAGTGCTAAAACCTCGGTAATTTTCACCTTTAGTTGTTAAAATTACTAGCATAAAATTGTGCGTGCGTATTATCTGAAATGAACTTAATTGTTATTAAGAACACATTTTATGATATTTTTGTCTTAAAGCATGCAGTTCTATTGTTTTCGAAACGATTCTAAGATTTGTTTATTTCACACGAACACTTTTAAAATGGCTACCATCTTGTTTCAAAGTGAAAGTCAGTTGGCTAAATTACTAGCTTAAAATTATCTGAAATGAACTTAATTGTTATTAAGAACACATTTTATGATATTTTTTATCTTAAAGCATGCAGTTCTATTGTTTTCGAAACGATTCTAAGATTTTTATATTTCGCACGAACACTTTCAAAATGGCTACCATCTTGTTTCAAAGTGAAAGTCAGTTGGCTAAATTACTAGCTTAAAATTATCTGAAATGAACTTAATTGTTATTAAGAACACATTTTATGATATTTTTGTGTTAAAGCATGTATTGTTTTCGAAAAAGTTTCTAAGATTTTTTTAGTTCAAAGTGAAAGTCAAGGGAGGTTACTCTAATTGCCTTATTTGCTAGGAATTTTAACAACTAAAGGTGAAAATTACCTACTTATCTATTTGCCGGTATATATCAGAGAAGGCTGGAATAGTAATTGTTGATGAGTTATTCTGTTGTTGGCAGTTCTATGATGTTATGGAGTCTGGAACCAACTTGGGACTCAGCGACATCTTGCCTTGTGCCATTAGGAGTGTTTAGTAATAATACAGATTTGTATATTTCGCACGGAGACTTTCAAAATAGCTACCGGCTTTAGTTCAAAGTGCAAGTCAAGGGAGGTTACTCTAGTTGCCTTATTTGCTAGGAATTTTGACATCTAAAGGTGAAAATGTCCAAAACCTCGAATTAGACGGTTCTCGTAACCTTTTCAGTTTCAGTAAATCGCTTCGATGTTCTCAGACAACGATATATAAATAGTCTTGGAGCAGCAAATTCGTTCTCTACGCAAGGTGCTCAAGGCTAGCACACAAGGCGCGTACATGTATTACAGAAAATGTTATTTAGAAGATTTTTAAGTGCATATTTTAAAGGTTTATCAATCGAATATACATTCTGGTGTTCTGTATGTTCTACTATTCATTCCCCTGTTCTGTTTATTCTAACTAGCAAATATATGCACCCTCCGGGTGCTGTTGCATAGAGCGTCGTCGCTGTACTAAATTGCAATAGTTTTATCTTCGTTGTAAGGGATGACAATAACACCAAAGTTATCCTCCAGAAGTTTATTGAAATAAATTCAAGCTTCTTAACTTCGAGAGAGAGGGTCAGTTTAATTAATATATTCAGTCTTTAGACTTTCGGTCCTTCGATTAAATTTCTGTGCGACAAGCTTTTTCAGTTGGTAAATATTAAGGCTAGCTTTTCTGACACCAGCTACACGAGGTCCAGCTCGGCCGACTACTGACCCCGATCACTTCACTCTCTCTTCGGCTGACTGCCTCCGGGGCTAACTGACGACTGACCTGTCTCGAGCCCTCAGTTCTTTTATATTCATAGCTACTCCCACACATTTTTATCTCTTGATCTGATAACGGGAAGATGTTATATTTCTTTGTTTAATAAAACCGGAAATTCATATTTCCGTTTGTACAATATATATCAGTGCAAGTATTTAAGTTTTAATGAAATAAAAATATTGTATCAAATTAGAAATGCTAATGAAACTAAATAAGAATGCATATAAAATATTTGAAACAGAGGAGGGTATAATAAAAAAAAATAGAAAGCACCTGAAACTTACTCTTCCCTCACTCCCGTCTTTCATTGCTAAATTTTCCTAATTTAAGTATTTAGTTAAAATAGGAAGTAAAGAATAAAATTACAGTTATTTTTTCTTTAATTGATTTCTTTTAAGATTTATCCCTGAGATTTTAGATAATATTCATTAAGATAAAACCAAACAATTAGAAATCAGTAATACTAAGCACATATTTATTAAAATCAGAGTTTTAATATGAATATGCAAATTAGCCTTCCCTTTCACACTTTAAACCGCTATTTTGTTGTATATATAAATACCATTGCAAGGTATTAGTATGTGGATATTACCAACAGTATTAATAATGTAAAACAATTTTATTAATAATTGAGGTTTAAATAAAAATAAAATCCTGTAGAATGTGACGTAAATAACTAAGGGAATTGTTACTTGAGTAGTAATATAGTTTCGGTTACAGACAGAAAAACACACAATCTCCATTATAATAAGATATTCATTCGGCTATTCTGTTTATTCAAATATTTATTCCATGAATAATTTGTCTATCTAAAGGCCAAATTCGGATGCAGTTGTTTTATGATTCAACTGGTATGCAGTATCGCCCGAGGTAAAGGAATTGTTTTAAATCTATAAACGGAAACAGTTTATTTAGAATAAGTACGAAGCAAGAAACACACGGGTACATGCGCAACTCTCAAATATTTAACAACATATTTATTTTCATTAACTCTCTAACGGCTCCGTTATTTGAATTTCTTTAACGAAGCATTTTCAATAAGTATTGATATCCCATGGAATAAATGTAACACTACGCTCTCCTTGTCGGAATCGCTGAGATGATGACATGTCAACACTTCGTTACGTCTTGCACTTAATTACGGAGTAGAAATAATGTGTCCACTTTTCTTAACGTTGCGGCTCTTCTTCTAGTAGATTGAAACTATGTGTGGATAAAGAAATATACAATATACTTATCGGTAATTTTTACCTTTGGTTGTTAAAATTCCTACCATAAGATTGTGTGTGCGCATTATCTGAAATGAACTTAATTGTTATTAAGAACACATTTTAGGATATTTTTGTGTTAAAGCATGCAGTTGAATTGTTTTCGAAACGATTCTAAGATTTGTATATTTCGCACGGACACTTTCAAAATGGCTACCGTCTTGTTTCAAAGTGAAAGTCACTTGGCTAAATTCCTAGCATGAAATTATCTGAAATAAACTTAATTGTTTTAAGAACACATTTTATTATATTTTTGTCTTAAAGCATGCACTTGCATTGTTTCTAAACGATTCTAAGATTTGTATATTTCGCAAAGACACTTTCAAAATGACTATAAAGTCAACGTTTAAAAAATAGATACTAACTCTTTTCAACGTTTAAAAAAATAGCAACGTTTTAGATACTAACTTTTTTAAAAAATAGCGTTTTAAAACATAGATAACTAACTCTCAACGTTTCTTTTAAACGTTTAAAACATAGATACTAACTCTTTCAACGTTTCGACTAACTTTTTTCAACGTAAAAAAATAGATATTAACTCTTTTCAATTTCACGTTTAAAAAATAGATACTAACTCTTTTCAACGTTTAAAACATAGATACTAACTCTTTTCAATGTTTCGAAAAATAGATACTAACTCTTTTCAACGTTTAAAACATAGATACTAACTCTTTTCAACGTTTAGAAAAAAATACTAACTCTTTTCAACGTTTAAAAAAATAGATACTAACTCTTTTCAACTTTTCAACGTTTAAAACATAGATACTAACTCTTTTCAACTTTAAAAAATAGATATTAACTTTTTCAACGTTTAAAAATAGATACTAACTCTTTTCAACGTTTAAAAAAATAGATACTAACTCTTTTCAACTAATAAACTCTTTTCAACACGTTTAGATACTAACTCTTTTCAACGTTTAAAAAATAGATACTAACTCTTTTCAACGTTTAGAAAAATAGATACTAACTTTTCAACCTTTAGAAAAATAGATATTAACTCTTTTCAACGTTTAGAAAAAATAAATACTAACTCTTTTCAACGTTTAGAAAAATAGATACTAACTCTTTTCAACGTTTAAAAAATAGATACTGACTCTTTTCAACGTTTAAAACATAGATACTAACTCTTTTCAACTTTTAAAAAATAGATATTAACTCTTTCAACGTTTAGAAAATAGATACTAACTCTTTTCAACGTTTAAAAAATAGATACTAACTCTTTTCAACGTTTAAAAAAAGATAAAACTCTTTTCAATGTTTAAAAAATAGTTTCAACGTTAGAAAATAGATACTAATTCTTTTCAACGTTTAAAAAAATAGATACTAACTCTTTTCAACGTTAGAAAAATAGATACTAACTCTTTTCAACGTTTAAAAAATAGATACTAACTCTTTTCAACGTTTAGAAAAATAGATACTAACTCTTTTCAACCTTTAGAAAAATAGATATTAACTCTTTCAACGTTTAGAAAATAGATACTAACTCTTTTCAACGTTTGAAAAATAGATATTAACTCTTCAACCTTTAGAAAAATAGATACTAACTCTTTTAAACGTTTAAAAAAATAGATACTAACTCTTTTCAACCTTTAGAAAAAATAGATATTAACTCTTTTGAACGTTTCGAAAAATAGATACTAACTCTTTTCAACGTTTAAAAAAATAGATACTAACTTTTTTAAACGTTTAAAATAGATACTAACTTTTTAAACGTTTAGAAAAATAGATACTAACTCTTTTACACGTTTAAAAAATAGATACTAACTCTTTTAAACGTTTTAAAAATAGATACTAACCCGTTTCAACGTTTAGAAAATAGATACTAACTCTTTTCAACGTTTCGAAAAATAGATACTAACTCTTTTCAACGTTTCGAAAAATAGATACTAACTCTTTTCAACGTTTAGAAAAATAGATACTAACTCTTTTCAACCTTTAGAAAAATAGATACTAACTCTTTTCAACGTTTAGAAAAATAGATACTAACACTTTCAACGTTTAAAAAATAGATATTTATTCTTTTCAACGTTTAGAAAAATAGATGCTAAGTCTTTTCCAAAAAATATAATTGAAATCAAAATATAACTTATTATATTAGACTATATATTAGTTTAATTATATCATTCTAATATAATTTAGAATAATGCAAAATTACACCTGTGTAGGTAGTGTGGAATACAAATCAATAATTTTGAACAGTTAAAGTTTAATTTCAATTCGTTGAATAGATTATTTTAATCGCCTGAAGAGATAAATAACATTAAGACAGTTTTTTTCACACTATCGCGAGTCTATATCTAAAAGAAAATTGTGTAAGAGATTTAAATTAGAATCCGCTAACAAATGTTATATGCAGAAATCAGTCCTTGAAAATAAGACGCATGAACATTCTCTGGGATTTTGAGATACAAATGGATCACACAATGCCGGTAAAAAGACCAGTTGTCAGAAGTTAGCTGCCCATCGTATGCGATGATGACACCATGTGAATCTGTTCTCATCATTTGATTCGATCTCTGGTAGGGTTTTGCCAACTGCCTATGAGGATGTTTAAGTCCTTCATGTTTCTCTTGATGTTGTCTTTGTACCTGAGTTTTGGTCTACCGATTCCACGTGATCTCTCTCTCTCTCTCTCTCTCTCTCTCTCTCTCTCTCTCTCTCTCTCTCTCTCTCTCTCTCTCACACACACACACACACACACACACGCATATATATATATATTATGGTCGGCTGAGAGACAACCCCACGCCAGCCAATTCCAGCACCACTAGCCGATAGATGACCGGAATTTGAAGGTTCCTTTTTACAAAATCGCCAACGACTGCATTAATCAGTAATTCTTGAGTTTGTTTTGTTTTACGGCAATTTATATTTGAACGTTGGAACGCTAAGCGTTCTCAGTTACTGGTTAATTTCGTCTGCGAGTAGAAGCATTTTCTACTCTGTGCTTGAATTAATACTTTTGTTAATTTTCCAGTAACCTTGCCTTGCATTTATCTTTCCTATTCCATATAATTTCATATGTACATTAAAAACATAACTAGATGATAGTAATGATAGTTCTTACTTTGTAGACTGCTGTTTCTGCTTCTTCCTCTAGATCATCAAACTCACCGGTCGCCATTTTATCAGGGCTGACTTCTATTCGGCCTTCTGGCTGTGTTGATTTTCTTTCTTATTTCTTCTTACAGGCTGGGCTTGTTTTATAATTTAATTAACAAATACAACAACTTGTTTGTTTCTTGATCAAGTTTTATTTCTTAGCCCATGATTCCGCCGTGGGGAGAGATGGAACCCGGAGTTTAAAATACTTCTGATGCAATAGGAATTATATCTACTATAAAAATTCATTGGCAATGATTTTACGATAAAAGTGCATTGGAAATGATTTCTTTTAAAAATACATTGGAAATTATTTTTTCAATGTAACACATTGTCGCTCATACTACAATTCAGTCGTAAGCTGTATATAGTAATTAAGAATAATTAAAAAATAATTTATCCATAATTTACATGAATCAGGGAGCTACTTAATTCTAAAATATTCTAAAATTCTGAAATCGTGTTAAGGTTAGCAGTTATTATAACCTTATGATATTTTTTTATGGTAGGCCACATATTATAAGAGAGATATGATTTCGTAGGCCACATTCAAAAGGTAGGCCACATACTATAATGGTACAGTTTGTTTATTTTCTATAAAAATTCGACGATCTGATATTAGGATTGTTGTGACTGAGTTAATCAATTAACAACATTAAACATCCGGAAAATGTTTATTACTTTTTGTACAGGAATATAAATAATAGAGTCAACGCGAAGTTCTCCAACAGAATAAATATAATGTATAAATAAATATAATAAATATAATAAATAATACATTAATAATTATAATAAATATAATAAATAAATATAATGTATAAATAATAGAGTTTTAAAGAGAGAGAGGGAGAGACAGACAGACAGACAGATAGACAGACAGACAGAGACAGACAGAAACACACACACACAGAGACGAGAGAGAGAGAGAGAGAGAGAGAGAGAGAGAGAGAGAGAGAGAGAAGATAATTCTTACTTTTTAACTTTGCTTCTACCTGTTGGTTCTTTACTGACTGCTTCTTCACCTACGTCATCTAAATCGTCGGTCGCCATCTTATCTGGTTGACTTCTATCTGCTGGGGGTTGATTTTCCTTCTTAATTCTTCTTATGAGGCTGGGCTGGACATTGCTTGTTTAATAATTTAATTAACAAACACAGCAACTTGTTTGTTTCTTGATCAAGTTTTATTTCTTAGCCCATGATTCCGCTGCGGGGAGAGATGGACCCGAGAGCTGACAAACAACGCCAATGCTCCTTGAAAGCCGGGGCGAATCTACTAACTAAACTAACTTATTCTCAAGCGTCTGTAATGGCGCGTTTTTACGGGGTCAAAAGGTTATTAACCGTCACAGTGTAGTTTTCCATAGGGTCCCGTTATTTTAAATCAAATTCTAACTACAGGCACGTTCATAAATTATGACTGCTCATAAATTGTGTAACAACAGAACGTCGAATCTTAAGCGATGAAAAACTGAATGAACACAAAATGTTCCTTCTCCTAGACTGGTATATAGCCTGCCCGACTATTAATCTAGATTTCTAACCATTACATCACCTGATATGCCTAATATTTTGATTATTCAATACGAACACGTGAACAAAGGCAGAAAACGGTTGATTTTTTTTGTTGTTGTTCTAGAGCACCAAACGAAACCATAAAAACAGAAAGAGACGCATTTTGAGCGGCTTGAGAGCCTTTTTGGTCCTTCTGGGCTACCATATGAAAGAATGACACACAAATTTATCTTCCCTACTTTAATGATGGTTCGATTTTAGAAACCTACTTTCTTTAATATTTTAAGTGCTTAACAATTGGAAAGATATAAAAAGATAAGACGTGTGTTCTCTTCTTTTCTTTACTCGGACAGAAATGACGATCAACAGATATTAAATCGAACCCGCAAGCAAATGCCAACTAGATCTGCTTGTGATGAAATTGTAGTTTTTGCCAACAATATAAGAAAAGACATGTATTACGAATCATTTGAAAAATAATCAGGCCCATGTCACCAGGCAATGTTTGAGAAGAAGATTATATATACTAGCAAATATATGCACCCTCCGGGTGCAAGTATTTAAGTTTTAATATAATAAAATATCATGTTAAATTAGAAAGGCTAATGAAACTGAATAAGAATGCAGATAAAAATATTTGGAACAGAGGGGGTATGATTGAAAAATAGAACAACTTTGAAAGTAACTCTTCCATCATTTTCCCTTACTCCCGTCTTTCATTGGTAAATTTTCCTAATTTAACTATTTAGTTAAAATGGGTAGTAAAGAATAATATTACAGTTATTTTTTCTTGTTAATGGATTTCTTTTAAGATTTATCCTCGAGATTTTTGCTCATATTCATTAATATAAAACCAAACAATTAGACATCAATAATACTAAGCATATATTTATTAAAATCAAATTTTTAATATCAATATGCAAATTAGCCTTCCCATTCACACTGTAAAATGCTATTTTGTTGTATATATAAATACAATTGCATGTTATTAGAATGTAGATATGGTCAACGGTATTAATAATGTAAAACAATTTTATTAATAATTGAGGTTTAAATAAAAATAAAACCATGGATGTAAATAACAAAGGGATTTGTGACTTGAATAGTAATATAGTTTCGGTTACAGACATACAAACCCACAATCTCCATTATAATAAGATATTAATAAGTCATCCACAGAAACGTGTTTCGGCGTTTCACGCCTCTTCAGTGTGGCTAGACACAACTATCATTGACTAGGGTCGTACTCAGACTGACCGCATGGTAGTCCGATATCTTATCTCCTCGCCCACTGACAGCTGATGCGGGGACTGGTGTTTTTAAACTATATTAAGTACATAGAAATGTTTATGCATTTTACGGTCACTGAGAGATCAAATTTCCGGGGAAACGATCATTGCTTATTTGCTTAGTAGTGAGAGTTAATTTAAATTACCAATTAGAGAGCTCATTACCAAATTTATGGGAGCATATATTAATAAGTCATCCACAGACAACGTGTTTCGGCGTTTCATGCCTCTTCAGTGTGGCTAGACACAACTATAATTGGATATATATATTATATATATATATATATATATATATATATATATATATTCGAAATGTTTGAAACGTCGACTAAATTTTCTAAAAAATTAGTTCTATTTTTTACAATTATTCAGTAATTTTTACACATTTTATCGGACCTATTTCCATTTCTTCCGAATAAAAATATGAAAGAATATGAATAAAATAAAGAATCTACGTTAAAGAGTATTGATTTAGATTATTTTTGTTGTGGGAGTAAGGTAATTCATGTAAAGAGCCTGAATAAAATACTCACCGTCGCAGTGGGATTACGACTAGCGTCCACTTGGCACACAAGTTAGTTAGCTCTAACTCAATATAGTCCTTGCATTGCTGGGAGCTTAATGTTTTGTTTTGTTTGTTTATTCCAGTATTTATTGTTTAATGGCATATCGAATATATAACCATATCCATTTAATGGCATATCGAATATATAACCATATCCATATAACTATATCGATGTCACAAACATCCTTGCAGAAAACATTAGTATAAATTTAAACTATAGGGTTCATGCCTTTCCAAGGTGTATTCTGAAAGTACACATAATAGCATTACTTGAGACTGAACCTGCTTACTACTATGCGATAATCCATTACCTTAGCCACAACGCCACAGGAAGCCCTCCCTTCCTAAAAGCGCGAGTAATGTAATTTATTTTGTTTTGTTTTTGTTTGTTTTGTTTTACGGCATATCAACCTCAGTGGGTCATTTAATGTCGACAAAGTTGTGAAATAAATTCATTCTTAATGCATAATACAATTGTTTATCAACTCATGATTTTCTATTCAACCTATAGATGGGACCCTAACAGGTACTACCACTCCGGGTCAGAGTGGACCAGGGAGCAATGGTAATGAAGGGGTGCTCCACATTCCCCAAACCTCCAAAACAGGAACCTCACCATCAGATAGAGTTTAACGTCATTCCCAGGACATGTCGACCCTCAGTCACTGCCTTCTAGCACCCATATGATATAAAGGGGTTGGGGCTTGCCATGAGGGCAATAGGGTTGGGAAAATCATATAGGTGCTAGGGCTCGACGTGACCAGCCGATTGATCGGAGGTGTAATTTATGTGAAGAGCTTACTTGTTGTAGAAGTTACCTCTTATATTATTTAAGCAATAGAATACTCATTGTCGCAGTGGGATTCAGACTAGCGTCCAGTTGACAGAAAAGGGAGCAAGCTGAGACCCAATACAGCATTTGCATTGCTGGGAGCTTGATGCTGAATGATGGATATTTATCTAGCACCGTATTAACATTGTGACTAGAAGACAATCACAACCCAACGAATGCAATCACCCAGATGCAATTATGAAAAATCAAGTATGGCGCATCCAGACAGGATCAAACTTACTATTCAGTCTAGCATTCTAACCATTACACCACTATATATATATATATATATATATATATATATATAATTATAATAGAAATTTATAGAAAAGTTGCAGAAACACACACAACCTATTAAATATCGGACATATTCTGCCAGAATAATAACTCAATGCCTGAAGAAGACAACAGATCAGAAACACGTGTCGCATATGTAAAATAAAAAGAATTTTTTTAAATTTTCTGGGAACATAATACATTTGGCGGACCTTCTTCTTTTTTAAATATATATATATATATATATATGAATAAGATATAATGAAAAAACAAACGATGTTTACAACTGAAATAGGCTCATCAGAAGAGAAAGTGTGCAAACCGTTTCGGGACCACACTTTCTCTTCTGATGAGACTATTTCAGTTGTAAACATCGTTTGTTTTTTCATTATATCTTATTCATACTGTCGGATTAATTTCCATTTTATTTTCACATATATATATATATATATATATATATATATATATATATATATGTGTGTGTGTGTGTGTGTGTGTGTGTGTGTGTATTTTGGCAGCATTTTTTTCTTTTATACAAGTTTTGTTGAACTGTACAGACAATTCTTGTCGGATAAGTTTTTGGTTGATCCTTTCTCATTTTCGGGCCATCTTTTTGGTGTCGGGATGTAACTGGTGTAACAGTCCACCAAATGTTTCGATACGAGCGCTTTCGGCAATACAGTTTGCCATCATCAGGTAAGAAACAATGGTATGGTTTCGTGTCTTGTTTTTAAGGAGAATGGGTAGTAGTAAGGAATTATAAGTGTGTGTGTGTGGGGGGGGTAATAACAATTGGTAGTGGGAGGTTGTAGGAATGGTAGTGGTCCGAAAATTAGAAAGGATCAACCAAAAACTTGTCCAACAAGAATTGTCTGTACAGTTCAACAAAACTTGAATATATATATATATATATATATATATATACGGGTTAAAGGTTTGGCGAACGAAAGTTCATTCGGGTCTCGAACCCGGCCAGAGGTAGCTGTTACGGTATAGCCACACTAATGAAAGGTGATACCTTGAAACACGTGTCTGTGGATTACTTATTTATTATATATATACTCCCATTGACTAATGGTTGAGTTCTCTGAATAGGGACTTAATTGCAGATTCACCGTTACGGCGTATAGCTAACCTTCGCGTTTGTTTACAAAACGTTTGAGGACTCTAGTGAATTTCATTTCCGCTTAGAAATGTAGCGATTATTTATTCTCCTATATTTGACAGCTACCTCTGGCCGTACGGGTTAAAGGTTTGGCGAACGAAAGTTCATTCGGGTCTCGAACCCGGCCAGAGGTAGCTGTTACGGTATAGCCACACTGATGAAAGGTGATACCTTGAAACACGTGTCTGTGGATTACTTATTTATTATATATATATATATATATATATATATATATATATACTGACATCCCATCATGTCAGTTGAACGCAAGTATCAATTAACGTAGGGAGACACGTATGAACTGAAGCTCATGCCTAGACAGTGCTAAAGATTGCGTGTATCCCTTCGGCATTCCTCTTTTGAGACACCTTAAGCACAGGGCAATGAGCTCAGCTCTGTTCCTTTTAGATAAGGGGCCAGTTAAGTCCTGGGGAATGGTCTCTTGGGATATTATATATATATCGTACGGGACACAGAGCACATGCGCCTGGTTAGTACGTGTAATTAGCTGGGCTAATCAATTACAGGTGCCGGGTTGGCTCAGTCGGTAGAGCGTTCGGCTAGAAACCACAAGGTTCCTAGTTCAATACCGGTCCTCGCCAACTCAGCGTTATGAGTAGCACAGGGATATGTGCGGTAAAGTATGGAGCTGATGGTAGGTGTGGCGCTCCACCTCAGATGCTAAAACAATCTCCTTGGTCTAGCGCTATTGAAAAGGGTATAGACTCCCTCGCTAACTGGCTGATACCGACTTTAGGCCGCCCCGACGACTTTACTTACATTTGATTCAGTTTTATTTTTGTAATCTTCAAAATGCTGTCAAAAGTCTTGGATAGGATTTGGTATTGAACGCAACCGCAATAAAAACAAATCAACAGTGCTCTAACCTGTTCAAGATGGCGCTGCGAACAGGATCCAACCAATCAGAATGAAAAAAAAAACCCTTTTATTGAGGCGAGCATATATGTTGCCTCTGCCAATGTTACATAGTTATTAGACCCTAATACTTTTTAAAGGTAGTGTAGAAATCATAATGGTGATTAGTGCAGCTGATGGCCTTGAGAGTGGGTAACGGCGCTTGACCTCAATCTCACCTTGCCTTCCAGGGATAAATCGTAAGAACCGGAAGGCATAGAAGACCCTGTTCCGCTTTAAGGAGTAAGCAGCTCAGTCAGTCAGTTAGAAGTTAGAAGCCTGTCAGTTAGCAGGTAGGAGCTCGAAGGTGTAAGTCGCATTTCTATGCGCATCCTGTCATCTGCGCAGATGTCTGGTTTGGGGATTTACAAATAAAGTGACATCAACGTAAATCGAAGTCTTGTGTTTATTACCTAAAAACTAATAATGACACAGGGCTTCTGATAACGAGAAATCCCTAGCACCAGACCGAAGTCCCCACGACAACTCCAAATGCAAGATGTTAGGAGATAGAACCAAAGCCGGCCAGAGGAGAAGACGACTAGAGTAAGAAGTAAGAAAAGGGTATACAACTTATATGTAGACATTAAGGAAGCGTGTGGTGTGATGGTTAAAGTCATGGGAAATGGACTCGTCGCCCTGAGTTCAAATCCTGGATGTGGTAATTGCACTTCACTTAGCGCTAATACCCTTGGGAAAGGTATGAATCCTACTCTCCCTCCAACTATGGGTAAATAGCAGGGCAGACTGGGTTCTTTAACCACGGCTAGGTAACCAGTCTAGGAGAAGGATAACTCTGAATTCAAACCTGTTGAACTCCGCTTAAGAAATTGACCTTGTGTCGTATCCTGCTCGTGTGGAGGGGTTGGTAAATATATATATATGTGTAGACATTTTCTAGCGACGATATTACGCGTTACACCTTGTTCCCTTGTCTGCCAACTGGATGCTAGTTTGAATCCCACTGCGTAGGCGAGCATCATATTACTTCTACAATATCAGGGGAAATATCTTCAACGCTTGTAAAATTTAACTAGATAGCCAGGGAAAGAAGGTTTCAATCAATTTTATTTACTTTTTCGGTTTTTATACCTTTTAGTATTTTAGTCGTTTATTCGGTTATTTATTTTTGTTTTCAATCATTAATTTATTTAGTTCTATTTTGTTTTCAATAATTTGGTGAGAAATTGAGTTATATTGTAAAAATCCCGGACGTAAATTGACTATAGGGGACACATGGGTAATATGCTTTCTATAAAGTTTCGATGTAGTAATTATATATTTTTCTTTTTTCTTTATTTTTCTTTTTAAATACGAATGAATTATTTCATTTATTTATTAAATTATTTTAAGGTATTACTTTCGGTCACTATTTTGATTTAAATATAAACACCGTTGTAATATTGAAAGGAAATAAATAGCACCAACCTCTCTCTCTCTCTCTCTCTCTCTCTCTCTCTCTCTCTCTCTCTCTCTCTCTCTCTATTTCTCTGTCTCTGTCTCTGTTTCTCTCTCTCTCTCTCTCTCTCTCTCACACACACACACACACACACTCAGTCATTCCCTCCCTCTCTCTGACACACACAGCCTTTCTTTCCCCCTCTTTCTTTTGGTCTGATACCTTTTTTCTTTGTCTCTCGGTTACCTGTCTGTCTTTCTGTCTGTTACTCTCTCTCTCTCTCTCTCTCTCTCTCTCTCTCTCTCTCTCTTCTCTCTCTCTCTCTCTCTCTCTCTCTCACTTTTATGGTATTACTTTCGGCCACCATTTTGATTCAAAAATAAACAACGTTGTAATATTGAAGAAAATAAATAGCTCCCCCTCTCTCTCTCTCTTTATTTCTCCCTTTTCTCTCTCTCTCTCTCTCTCTCTCGTTTATTCCCCCTCTCTCTCCCTCTCTTTCTCTTTCTCACTTTCCTTCTCATTTTTTCTTTTTTCCTTTTCTCACATAACGTAATTTGGTTTCTTTGTCTCGATTTTGATGCGTCTGTTCTCCCATACTTTATTATTCGGACACCTAAAAAGACCCTCTTCTTCTTCTTCTTCTTCTTCTTCTTCTTCTTACACTTCCATCATCTTAGTTCACTCCGGGGGTGACGAGGCGAAATATAATTGCAAATTCGAATCGTCAGTGAGGTTTTCAGTTGCGCCCACTCTCCAGCGGAAAATGCACTCAGAGTTTTGTCATCATGCTCCGAGTATCGTTAATGTGACAGGCCAACACGCCCCAGAACCTCACGCACGCCCGCCTTCATATCAGCACCCCCCTCAACAACCCAGAAGAACAGCCCACTGACCACCACTCACCCTCCCTCAACAACATCAACCACAACAACAACAACAACAGACGTAAGTGGATGTAAGTAAATTTAGGAATATTTAAGTAAATTTAAATGCTTCTCGCTTCGTCCATCGGCTCTGAATTTCCTTTTACTCTCTCGAGTTTGATCGTGATGCATTGTGGGAATTCGGCCTAATGTAATGTCGAGACGCGGGAAAGATAATGGGGTATGGGGTTGGGGCAAAGGGCGTTGGTCAGGGAGGCGAATGAGCCGATGACAAGCGAAATCAAACCAAACGCAGAAATACACCTCTAGCGAAATTCGCAGTCTTGGCCAACGACTTGATTATGAGTTTGAAAAGTCCAGTTAACCTGATACTGTTTGTATATTCATCAAATGGCAATTCAAAAAAAAAGGGGGAGTCCTGTCGACTGGGGCGTTAGAATATACGGACTGCATCTCTACAGGAGGTAGGACCCTCCTCCCCAATGTTGGCCGTAGGTGGCGACCCATGGTGCTTCAGGATAGAACCCTGGTAGCTGAGCAGTCCATGAGATGCAACAATCTATTTTGACGCTTTAAGATGATAAAAAAATAGATATGGAATATATATAATTAAAAAGTTAAAAAGAAGAACATGCCATTTCATATGTAAGCAAATCTCCCCATAAAGGGACCCTCATAATTGTATCTTTTAAAATATTTATATTGTTTTGTTTTTTGTTGTTGTTTTTTTATTATTTTTTTTTTTGTCGTTGTTTTTTTAATTTTTGGTATTAGTACCTTCAGAGTAACTTAAAATTGAAATGTTTAGTGCTAGCAAATATTTACATTTACAAACCATAATAAAAATACATACAAAACATATATATCTACACACATACACACAGATACTTGCTGTATCTGTGTGTATGTGTGTAGATATATATGTTTTATATGTAT
This sequence comes from Doryteuthis pealeii, assembly GCA_023376005.1. NCBI lineage: Eukaryota > Metazoa > Mollusca > Cephalopoda > Myopsida > Loliginidae > Doryteuthis > Doryteuthis pealeii. Next base: position 54,960,823 of record CM042172.1, on the reverse strand, counting down.
TTTTATTTGGTTAACATATAGAATTATTTCACTGATTCATGTGTGTGGCACTGGGGGTAGTGGTCTTGTGTTTGATGTTTGTTGGTTATTCATTTCTACAAGATTTCTGGGTTGTGGATATGCAGCAGTAATATCACTTTTGTTTAGATGACTTGAATGACCTGAAAACTTTCTGGAAGTAAGATCTGAAAAAAGAAGAAAATTAATCCCCGTCTAGCCTAAGTAAGAACCATGTACTGGTCAGGCACCAGGGGTCCATCCTTAAGAAACTATTCGACTTGAACCTATGTCTGCTGAGGAGAGAAATCAGAAAGAATTTTGGCTTCTTCTTAGATTCTTCAAGATCAGTTCTGACAGGAAACACACGAATACGTGGAACAAAATGAATGCAGCACATCCGATCATCTCATATAAATGTAGAGATAAAATATTAACAAAGGGCGTTGGTCAGGGAGGCGAATGAGCCGATGACAAGCGAAATCAAACCAAACGCAGAAATACACCTCTAGCGAAATTCGCAGTCTTGGCCAACGACTTGATTATGAGTTTGAAAAGTCCAGTTAACCTGATACTGTTTGTATATTCATCAAATGGTAATTCAAAAAAAAGGAGCCCTGTCGACTGGGGCGTTAGAATATACGGACTGCATCTCTACAGGAGGTAGGACCCTCATCCCCAATGTTGGCCGTAGGTGGCGACCCATGGTGCTTCAGGATAGAACCTGGTGGCTGAGCAGTCCATGAGATGAACAATCCATTTTGACCTTTAAGATGATAAAAAATTAAATATAGAATATATAATTAAAATGTTAAAAAGTAGAATTATATATATACATGAAGATAGGATGGATGTAGTAGAATCCGACATATGGTAGGTAAAAGGATAGTGAACAAGAAATGATAACTCAAAACAAATCTAAGAGTAAAAAAAATAAATTAAAAATAAAAAATAAAAAATTAGATTTGTTTTGAGTTATCATTTCTTGTTCACTATCCTTTTACCTACCTCATATATATACATATATATATACAAAAATCCAGAGAAGAAATCTTCCTTACGACATAGAAGTTTTTTTTTAAAAGTGTCGCAGTTTGCAGAGTTTAATGTGTGCTCTTTCTGTCCAAGCCACGGGGCAAAATTATATAAGTAAAAATATAACGGAAGATTTAGATTTTTTGCTTTATAGCCTATTTCAGGAAGCCTAGACCAAGTGTCTAAGGTCCCCAATCATCAGACGCATTTGATGATTGGGACCTTAGACACTCGGTCTAGGCTTCCTGAAATAGGCTATAAAGGGTTCAAAGTTCCGTGATGGCTCCCGATTACGACAAGAAAGTTCCCAAGTTCGAAAAGAAGGTAACCGAGTCCGAAAAGAAGGTTACCGAGTCCGAGAAGGTTCCTGAGTCCGACAAGAAATAAAGCCGGAGGGTATATCGGCCGAAACCTTGTACAAATAACAATAAAGATGAGAACAATAGTCCGAATAACGCAGATAATACTAATTATTTATCACTTCTAAATTGTCTTATTGACTGAAATTTTTTTTATTTGCTTGAAAGAAAAACATTCCATATTTTTTTCCCTGAAATATCTTTTCCTTGGAGAGACAATTGCCTAACCACTTAGGTCTCACGTACGACTCGACAAACACGAACAAAATAATTTTTTAATTAGTTCCTCTAATAAGTTCCCCCTTTTTTTCTCTTTTTCTTTTTACTTTAAATCCGTTTCCAAAACAATCACTTCTTTCGTTTCTTTCCCTTTCAAATCAATTCGGTTTTCTTCAAATAATAATCTATTTTTCTATTTTCTAAAACATTTACCCTTTTGTTGATAAATAAATAATAAATCACTTACTGACAATATTTCTTGTTCTTTTCAATCCAAATTTCCCACTCTTAACTATTCATCGTTTTCCTTCTAATCTCCAAATTCAACCATCAACTCCCAAAACCATTATCAACTCTAATCTAACCTCTCTCTCTCTCTCTCTCTCTCTCTCTCTCTCTCTCTCTCTCTGTTGTCTCTCAGTTACCGTCTGCTGTGTCAATTTTTTCCCGGTGATTTTTCAAATCAAAACAAAACCTAAGGGAAATAAACCCTTTTATCTGGCCAAGGGCAGCAACTCCTCCCTTTCCATATATTTTTTTAATTTTTATAATTTTTTCTTTTCTTTTCCCAATAATTAGTTAACCCTTATTCTATATTATTCAAGATGTTCTTAGATGTCTCAGAATATCCTGACAGTATTCTCAAGCACATCCCTCACATTGTTTGCGATGTAAAGGGAGGGATATATATATATTGAACAAGAACAGTCATTTGATAAAGGGTATCTAACGAACCCGAAAATTTATGATGACAAAAAAGGAAAAAAATAAGTGAATCCAATACTCCATAACATCGAGTTCATTCATTTATTTTTAGATGCTTCGTAATAACGCCCAACTTTTTTAAAAAAACATAAAAAAATATATATATAGTTAAAAATTAATCTCCTCTCTCTCTCTCTCTCTCTCTCTCTCTCTCTTCTCTCTCTCTCTCTCCTCTTCTCTATCTATCTATCTATATAATTATATATATATATATATATATATATAAAAATTAATGGTAAAATGAATGAATGAATGGATGAAATAAAAATGAATGAAATGATGGGATAAATGAAAAATCCTTTCCAAGGGATCTCTCTCAAAAGTATCAAAATACTTTTTGAGAGTGGGTCCTGATAGAAAGTTTTCTCATCTATTATTAGACTCCTTTGAAGATCAATTAATATAATTATTCTATAAGTTATTAGAGAAGATAACATCCGTTCTTACTTGTAAATCTGTTTAATATATATATATATATATAATATATAATATAATATATATATATAATATAATATCCCTTCCTTTAAATCGCAAACAATGTGAGGAATGTGTTTCAAGGCAAATAATAAGAGGGATCTGCTTGAGAATATTAGTATGCATGGCATTTTGAGAGAAATGAAATATAACAAAAGTTATGAATCGGGTATAAGATACATCCACGAAACTATCTGCAAAAATACTTATAAAAAAATAAAGGAAACTTAGATACCAACTTTTATCTCACACTCTAACAGTTTTGGCATTCAAAAAACCACAGTTGATATGCCATTAAACAAACTAAACCAAACAAATAGGGTTGTTAAGTGGGCCCGAAATATACAATACATGGCTCATTGTAAGTTTTCACAGTTGTTTTTATACAACATTTTTCATTAAGAATTTACCACAAACCGGACATTCAAATTTTTGTCAACAGTTACATGAGGGAAACTTATATTTTGTTTATGCTTAGTATCTTGCTATTATACTTTATTTTATTATCTGTCACATATTATCGATCCAGCTGAAACTTAATTTTATCGTATTCCTATTAAATATTTTATATAATATATGGCTTTTAGGGAAATGTCTGTTTGATTGATAAGCATTCTTTCCATTTTGGTTTTTATAGTATTTATGATGATGTTTCCTTTTCTTTTTTTGTTATTGATATTATTGCTACCACAGTTGATACTATCATTATTTTCGAGAGTGTCGATTACTCTAGCATAGATGGCAGCCAGAAGAGATGGTACAAGAAGCAAGTTGAAAAAATGTGAGGGATGTGTTTGAGAATACTAACATGGATGATATTTTATCCTTCTTGAGAGAAATGAAAACATACCGAAATTTATGAATCAGATATAAAATACATCTTTGCAACTATCTACAAAAATATACCTGTAAAGTAAACTTAAGTACCAAGCTTTATCTCAAACTCTACAAGTTTTGGCATTAAATAACCCATTATCATAATTGGTTGATATGCCATTAAACAAACCAAACCAAACCAAACCTTCTCTTTGGAATGGTATCGTACTCCCATCACGCTATAAATTCACTTCTTGACTAAGACTAATACCTTTGGGAAAGGTATGTACCCTGTAATTCCATCCCAGTCTGATGGCCGTTGGTGGTGACCCGTGATACCTAAGGATGGAACCCTGGTGGCTGAGCAGTCCATGACATGCAACATTCTGCCTTGGTCCTTAATTAGGCTAGACGGCCAGTTGGAGAGACCCTCCCCGATCAATTGGTTGGTCACGTCAAGCCGTAGCATCTATATGATTGTCCAAACCTTATTGCCCTCGTGGCAAGCCCCGACACTTTTTGTCGTATATGTGTTATAAGGCTGTGGCTGAAGGTCTTATTGTCCTGGGTATGATGTTAAACTCTGATGGTGAAGTTCTAATTCTGGATCTCTGGGGAATGCATAGTATGCCTTCATCACCATTACTCCCAGGTCCACTCTGACCTGGAATGGTGGTACCTGTTGGGGTCCCATCTATGGGTTAAATAAAAAAATTGAGTCTAAATAATTTTTCCACCAAAACTTTGCCAGCTTCAAATGACCACCGAGGTTTTATATGCTGTAAAACAAAACAAACAAAACTAGATCCTTTCTCCAAACAGTTCATCTATAAAAAAAAAAAATACGATAACAAACTACGTCTGCAAACAAACTACTGTCGAATTAAGAAAAAATCTTTGAAAAAGACATAACAATTATTTTTTGACCATCCCTCACAACCTACTGCTTGGCATAAAATTACCCTGAATGGATTGACATTCCGTTAAAATATATAGGTTAAATAGCACTCTTACCGTCCTTCTATATATATTTACCAACCCCTCCGCACGAGCAGGATTTGACACAAGGTCAATTTCTTAAGCGGAGTTCAACAGGTTTGAATTCAGAGTTTTCCTTCTCCTAGACCGGTTGCCTAACCAAGGTTAAAGAGACCAGTCTGCCCTACTATTTATCCATAGCTTGAAGGAGAGTAGGATTCATACCTTTCCCAAGGGTATTAGCGCTAAGTGAAATGCAATTACCACGTCCAGGATTTGAACTCGGGGCGACGAGTCCATTTCCCATGATTTTAGCAATTACACCAAGCGCTTGCAATCCTTCTATAAGGAAGGCTTTGACATTGAATTAAGCTCGATGGTTGATATACCATTAAACAGAGAAACCTCACTAAAAGGAACGCATATATTCTCCCCGCAGTAATAAATGAATAGGGCAGATTAACGTCTTTAACCTTGATACTGCAGTGTTTTGTGAGAAGGTGTTGGATTATTTTGGTTTATAAGGTGTACTGAAGTCTACCACTTAAACTTATAGATTCTGCCTGGGCGCATGGATTCAATCAGCCAAACAACTCGCTCGAATACGTGGTTAGTTAACTATTTAATCGCTGATCTCGTAAGCTTCTAAGTTGTCAGTATTCGACATGGACGAACAGATCTGCAACCAAGGTATCTATTCAATCAAAGGATTCTAACCAACAGCAAGGAACACTGAGGAACAACGAAGGATTCTTCAGTAAGGAACACAAGGGATTTCCACTGTAAAGTGGTTTTTAACTCATACTTGGGGAAGGTAAGAGGGTTCATACCTTTCCCAAAAGCGAATGTATTATAAATAAGAAATCATTTCTATACAACATTTTATGAAAACCTTCCTGCATTCTTAATTATGTCACTTTTTTGTTTTTGTTTTACAACCACAAACATTGATATTATCTGCGTTATTCGGACTATTGTCCCCATCTTTATTGTTATTTGTACAACGTTTCGGCCGATATGCCTGAAGAAATACCTAAAGAAGGCCAGACTTCTTCAGGTATTTCTTGTCGGAGTCAGGAACCTTCTTTTCGGACTCGGGAACCTTCTTGACGTAGTCGGGAACTTTCTTGTCTTAATCGGGAGCCATCACGGAACTTCAAACCTAACCCTTTATTCAGTCCTCGAGGGTATCCTGTTCTCATTCCGCTAACTGTAGCTGGGGTAGGAGTTGTGTTAATTATTTTTCTATGTTACTGTCCCGACTACGAAAAGAAGGTTCCCGAGTCCGAGAAGGTACCAGAGTCCGACAAGGAATACCCGAAGAAGGCCGGAGGGCATATCGGCCGAAACGTTGTACAAATAACAATGAAGATGGGGACAATAGTCCGAATAACGCAGATAATGCTAATCATCAAGCCTCATTTCAAACATTCAGAGAAATAGCACAAACATTGATATTTACAAAAACCTTATTTACTAGCACATTAACGAGAAAACACAGAAATACCTGGGTTGGTATCCAGGCCCGTAATAGTCTAAATGCCCCCCCCCTGCCTTGTGGCTATCCTATGGATAAGGCTAAGGGAGAAAACTCTGACATAAATCACGGCTTGGACTCGGTTAGGCAGTTCAGAGTGTAAAACACTATCTGGCAACTCCTACGGCCGAATTGACGCCGAATGTATTGGTTCACCATTCCTTCGGATCACGCCAGCGAGGCAGAGATGAGGCCCTGTCACTTAGGCAACTCAGGGCCTCCATATATCTTGACCAGGCTCTTTTTTTTACAGCAGACTTACATTCTTATTCTTTAAAAACGTTAATTCAATTATACTCTAAATATATTAGAAAAACTTCAAATAGAAAACAAATTTCTAACTAGGTACATTTCATGAGGTCAGGCAATAAAAAGAAAATTTAAAAAAGAATATTTGATTGTAACTATTAAGACCTGACTAATCACTTTGCTTAATTAGATACAAACAAATGTCTTTCTTTAATCAACTTCATTGTTATTACAAAAACTTGTTGCAGATACAATTTAAACAAAAAATGAAAATTACCTTTCAATAATTAAACATCATGTAATCTTTAAAATAAAAAAAAAAGAATGTCTAAAAACAAATAATGTCTAAAGAAGCCTAAAAATGGCGACAAAACTCATAATAGAAAGAAAACTCTAAATTACAATCAGCTCTATTATTATAATATTATATTATTATTATTATTATTTTCTCTTTTTGAGTTTTCACATCAGCATTAGCTGTTGGCCTTTCACTGGAGTCTGAGTGACAGCAAGTCTCCTCAGGTCTCCAGGACTCTTTTGAGTATTCTGGCAGATTGCAGCAGTGCAGTGTTGCTGAATGGTTTCAATCCTTCGTCTGATATTCAAACTTTTCAAACCCTTTTCTAATCCTTTTGGGACTGTTCCAAGTGCACCAAACACAATTGGTATCACTTTCACTTTCATGTTCCATAACTTTTTTCAGTTCTCTGGCATGGTCCAGATATTTGTCCGTTTTTTCATTTTCCTTTAGCTTCACCCTGTGATCTGCTGGCACTGCAAAATCCACCAGTTGACAAGTTCTTTCTTTTTTGTTTATCCACACTAGGTCTGGTCTTCTTGCTGGGATAAGGTGATCCGTTTTTATTTCAAAGTCCCAGAGAATTTTATGCGTTTCGTTCTCAAGAACAGATTCTGGTTTATGCTTATACCATTTTGTTGTGTGGTCAAAATTTAATTTTTTTGCATAATTCCCAGTGGATCACCTTCCCAACCCAGTCGTGTCTAGTTTTGTATTCTCGTTGTGCTAGTTTGCTACATTCGCAGAGAATATGGCTTACAGTCTCATCTCTATTACCACAAAGTCTACATTTACTATTTTGTTGGGTCTTATCATTATTATTATTATTATTATTATTATTGGTTATTTCATCAGTTTTTCTCTTAGAAAAAATATTAAATTTTCATTTCATTTCATTTTCGATTTCAAAAATTAATACTAAAACCGAAGACATTTTTTTTAAGTCAATTTCACTGTGAAATTTTAACATTACATTGTTCAAGTTTTTATTCATTTTAATAGTAAATTTTAATATTAAAGTTTTATTCATTTTGATAGTAAATTTTGACTAAAAAATGTATGTCCGTTAAGGCCAGGCGTATGTAGATGTATAATCGTAAGAGGGTAATAATATGTATTTTTTTCTGTCTAAATTTCGGCCTGAAAATTACCCTTTCACATGTAATACGGATAGGTTTATTTATTTTTTAAGATAACGATGTAATTTTTCCCAATCGGATAATTTGATCTTTGAATTAACTGGAGTTTTTTTTTTTTGCTTTTTTTTTGTAACAACCCTGTATGATGATTAATTGTTTTTTACGAATTTTTGATACACAAAGTCCTGAAATATCTATTTCCGTTTTATTCAAGATGGCCTAAACTGATTTTGGTGATACCTAATTTAATTTATTACAAAACAAAATTTCAATCAGCTCTACTCCGCTAAAAAATTGGTCTAGTGTCGCACTCTGCTGGTAGTGGAGGGTTAAGGTAAATACATAATTTTATATCAATAAGAAAAACGTCTATTCATTTCTTTCTCTCCGGTAAACACTTACTGTTACCTAAGTGCTTCACACCACCCCTTACAAAGTGCATCGAACCTTTTGAGGACTGTACCCCACGGATATTGCACCGATTGAATAATAAAAGAAATATTAACAGCATATTAGGTTGCACTTTTTCTGGTCAAGATGTTTTCAGAAATAAAGACAAAATATTTATTCTCTGTGATTATTGGTAATTGTCTATGAAACACCCTAGAAACACAACCAGTCGGTGTATCGTAAATGAGCCATGAAAAGTTTATGAAAATCTTTCCAGGAAAAATCTAATAACAAATTATACATACACAAGAAACAATGGCATATATATATATATATATATATATATATATATATATATATACATGAGGTTAAGTAAACAAACAAATGTGTTTATTTTTATATGGCTTTAAGCCGACAATTTTTGGAGGATATGGCTTAATTCAAGCATACCTAATTTTGAAAATTAATTAGTTAATAATTAATGAATTTAGGCGGGCATATATGTTCAAATCTAAGGCTAAACGAATCGAGAAAATGTCAATCCCTGAATGTACATTTTGACTTATTAGGTCTCATCAGCAAGGTTATAAACATGGGAGAATGCTCCCTGTGTGACTCGAAACCTCGACTGTCCAGCTGACAGGCGAAGTCTCTAACCGTTACACTAGCTTACCATTCCGACATTCTTCGTTCGTTTTGAAACTTATTTATATTCTACTTTTTATTGACTTGCTACACGACAGTATGAATTTAAGTAAATAAACAAATGTGTTTATTTTTATATGGATTTAAGCCGACAATTTTGGGAGGATATGTCTATAACCTTGCTGATGAGACCTAATAGGTCGAAATGTACATTTGAACATATATGCCCGCCTAAATTCATTAATTATTAACTAATTAATTTTCAGAATTAGGTATGACTTCAATTAAGCACATATCCTCCAAATATATATATATATATACTTGTATAAAACTTGTTGGTAAACCCTTGCGGTAAGAAAAAGAAACGACAAATAGTTTGATTGCAAAAATATACTACCAAACATCACCTGGGAAAAAAATTGCAAAGAAGAAAAGACCAAGATAGTCGTATCAACCGAAAATAATCGGATGATACTATAATACTTGGCCAAAAGAAAAAAAACAATTTATATATATATATATATATGAAAAATATATTTATATAAACCGCCTGGATACTTTAAAACTAAAAGTAAAGAGTGCTCAATACCTATGTAGAACAAATTATATATGTATATATATATGTAAGTGTGTGTGTGTGTGTGTGTGTGTGTGTGTGTGTGAGAAGAGAGAGAGAGAGAGTGTATGTGTGGGGGTATGTACTTTCCAAGAAAGTAAAACTTAACAGACAGTCATTTGGCTATTATGAATTTATTTCGACCAGAATTCAATGTGAGCCGAGTCTCATTAGATAACTTATTACATAAAGACTTTTGGGTACGTCATTGTGGGTCATCCAGTAAACATGTTTAAAGAACTGGATGCATACCTTTCCCAAGAGTATTAGCGGTATATGAAATGATGAAAATAGCACCGTCCAGGATTTGAACTCTGGTTGCTGGGTCCCTTTTTTTACAGATTTTTGGCGGGAAATTTTCCGCAAATTATTTAAGCAGCCATTTTTTTTTGATCAGTTAGTATACCTTTCCCAAGAGTATTAGTGGTATATGAAATGAAAAAAAGCTCCGTTCAGGATTTGAACTCTGGTTGCTAGGTCCTTTTTTTTACAGATTTTTGGCGGGAAATATTTCGCAAATTATTTCGGCAGCCATTTTTGTTTTTTGATCATTAAGTTGAGAGTTCGGATTCCTAATTGTTTCTCATAAAATGGCCTCCGCATATCTTTTGGCCTTTGCACCGAAGTCAGTCTGATCCTCACAATAACACAATAAAACAAAAACGAAATGTTAGAAGCTGCGGGGGTGGGATGTTTGTTTCTTTGTTTTATTTTAGTATTTTTATTTTTATCTTATTCATTTTTATTTATCTGATTTTGATTTTGATTTATTGATACATTTTATATATTTGATTTTATTTATTTTTCAACTGTTTTTATAATTCTATTATTTTTTTTAAATTTATATTACTTTTTATTTATTATATTACTTTTTATTTATTATTGCCCCTCTTTAGGAGAGAAATCTACGAATTGAATGAATAGCCAACAATAAAAATTTTCATCTTATTTATGTATTATTTTATTTATTGATAAATTTTAATTATTTTATTTTATTTTTTTTTCAATACTTTTTATAATTTTAACATTTTTAACATTTTTTTATTTAATTTATTCTATTTATTTTTCAACTGTTTTTATAATTCTATCATTTATTTTAGATTCTTTTATATTACTTTTTATTTATAATTGCCCCTTTTTTACGAAGGGGATTCTACGAATTGAATGAATAGCCAACAATAAAATTTATATCTTATTTATGTATCATTTTTATTTATTGATACATTTTAATTATTTTATTTTATTCATTTTTTCAATAATTTTTATAATTTTAACATTTTTTAACATAAATTTTTATCTTATCTTTATTTGTTATTTTTATTTATTGATAAATTTTAATTATTTTATTTATTTTATTTTATTCATTTTTTCAATACTTTTTAGAATTTTAAAACATTTTTTAACATCTTTTTTATTTAAATTTCTTTTATTTTTTTTTTTTCAAACTATTTTTTTCTCATCTTTAGGAAAGGAATCTAAGAACAAAATGAATCGTGGAGAATAAAATTTCTAGAAATATAAAAAAGAAAAAGAAAATCCATTCAGAAAAAATGAAAAGAAGAAAATCAAGTCTGATTTTTTTTAGGGGTCTTTTTTAAATTATGATTCCGAAACTCCGAGGTTAACAGAATTGCATTCTTTAAAAGAATAATTATTCCGTCTTTGTCATTCCATTTGCTTTCAGGGATTTTCGCACAGTCGGTGAGGCTTAGAATACGATCATCGAAACACCGACTGTCACCATCTGCAGTTTATCCGTCTACGCTATCCTAGTTTATATATATATATATATATATATAATATATATATATATATGTGTGTGTGTGTGTGTGTGTGTGTGGTGTGTTGTGTGTGTGTGTATATGTATAATATATATATGTATATATATATGTATATATATATATATATATATATGTATATATATATGTATATATATATATGTATATATATATATATATATATATATATATATAGTAATGATGTTTTTATCATCTGAGGATTGCGTAAGCATGAAACTTTAAGTTATGAATCCAAATCATCCATAATACCATTACTATTGATTGTAAATCTGATCTGCTTTATTAGCATTGAACACCTTTTTATGCCAATACTTTTCTCATTTATTCTCTATTTATTCTATATATACCTACTAAAAGTTTCGCTTAGTGCTCTTCAGGGCTAAGATCTTACCCCTGAAGAGCACTAAGCGAAACTTTTAGTAGGTATATCTGACACATTAGGTTTATCTTTATTATATATTATATATATATATATATATATATATATAATATATATATATTTATTTATTTATTTATTTATTTAATTTTTAAAAACAGAATATGCATTTTCAAAATTCCGGCTCCGAACTTGAATGTTCGTTTGTACCACTTTTGTTTGTAACGGTTTACTCACACCGTCTTTCTATCACAAACATTTCGCTCTTGATGAAGACCGCTTTAATAAAAGGTCGAAACAGATTTCTGTCAGCGAATTATAACATCATTTGTTTGTTTTTTCTAAAAATATCTAGCCCCTAAAAAGTAGCAACTATACGGTTACTTTCCCCCGATTACATAAACCATCCAAATGAGACAAACAAGACATGTTTTGGTTGGCAGAGTGGACCATGAAGTAATGCCAATTAAACAGTACTCAACACTCTCATTATCTCCAGAACTTGAGCCTCGCCATCAAATAAAGAGATTTGGTTGGTTGGCTGGTTATGATTTACGGTAATTCAACCCATTGGGTTATGTTATGCCGAAGACATTTTGTTTTATTCATTCTGGATAGTTACTCAGGGTTTTTTTACTCATTTTTCAAAAATACATTTTTAGAACTCATTTTGTTCAAATTTAACTCCTAGATATGAACCCTAACAGATAATACCACTCCGGTCAGAGTGGACCTGATAGTAATGGTGATGAAGGGGTACTCCACATTCCCAAGGGTTCTAGAATTTAAACTTCACCATCAGATAGTTTAACGTCATACCCAGGACAATAAGACCCTCAGTCACTGCCCTCTTGTATCCATATTATAATAAAGCATTATGGTGTAGCCATAAGAGCAATAAAGTTGGGGTAGTCATACGGGTGCTTGGGCTTAACATATCCTATAAGAAGGGTCTGTTTAAGATCATTATAAAATACTAGCAAATATATGCACCCTCCGGGTGCAAGTATTTAAGTTTTAATGTAATAAAATATTGTATTAAATTAGAAAGGCTAATGAAACTAAATAAGAATACAGATAAAAAGATTTGAAACAGAGGGAGTATAATAAAATATTTGAAACAGAGGGAGTATAATAAAAAAAGGAACAACTACAACTTACTCTTCCATCACTCTCGTCTTTCATTGTTATTTTTTCTAATTTAAGTATTTAGTTATAAGAGGAAGTAAAGAATAAAATGACAGTTATTTTTTCTTGTTAATGGATTTCATTTAAGATTCATTGAAGAGATGTTTGCTTATATTAATTAAAATAAAACCAAACAATTAGAAATCAACAATACTAAGCACATATTTATTAAATTCGATTTTTTTAATATTAATATGCAAATTAGTCTTCCCGTTCACACTGTAAACCGCTATTTTGTTCTATATATAAATATAATTGCATGTTGCCAGTATGTAGACATAGATTATTAATAATGTAATACAATTTTATTAATAATTGAAGTTTAAATAAAAATAAAATCATGGAGAATGTGATGTCAATAACTAAGAGAATTGAGTTGGGATATAGTTTCGGTTACAGACAGAAAAACACACAATCTCCATTATAATAAGATAAGATGTATGTCCATTACCCAAGAACTATGTCCCATTTGGTTATATAGAATCACTTGGTAATAAGATTTTCTTTGTTAGAAATCTTATGTGGGGAAAATACAAAATTGATGTGGAAGATTGTGAGTTTGTTCCCAGAGAGACAGACAGAGTTGGCATCATATCATTCACTTGGGAAACCAAAATTCCAAGATGAATGTTCTCCTCAGTATTCTTCCTTCAACCATTCCTTTCACAGAACCC
>CM042172.1:54939769-54942269 GCA_023376005.1 Doryteuthis pealeii | reverse complement strand
CCCTTATGGCAAAACCCAACCATTTTTATCACATGGGTGCTAGAAGGCGGTGGTTGAGAGACTTCATGTTCTGAGAATAACGTTAAACTCTATCTGATGGTGAGTTTCCTGTTCTGAAGGTCTGGGAAGTGGGAAGCGCCACTTCATCACCATTGATCTCTGGTCTACTCTAATGCGAAGTGGTAGTACCTCTTAGGGTCCTATTTGTGGGCTTAATAGAAAAATGTATCTATAAAAGAATTGAGCTGATAAACAAAATTTGTTATCCATTTAGAAAGAATTTATTTCAAAACTTTGTCGACATTAAATGACTCACCGAGGTTGATATGCCGTAAAACAAACCAAACCAAACCAAACCTAAACTCTATTTGATGGTGGTGTTCTTGTTTCGGGGGTCTGGGGAATATGGAGTGCCCATTCATCACCATTGCTCCTTAGTCTACTCTGACCCGGAGTGGTAGTACCATTTATGGGTTAAAAATATAAAAAATGTGTTCATAAAAAATTGAGTATCCATTAAGAATGAACTTTATTCAAAACTTTGTCGGCATTTAATAACCCACCGAGCTTGAAATATGCCGGTAGAACAAACCAACCACACTCGTTAGATATATAAATAATCGAATTTCAGATGCCATGATGAGATATCCCCGATTATTGAGACAAGCAGTAATTCTTCTTCTATCTTCTTCTTCTTCTTCTTCTTCATTCTTCTTCTTCTTCTTCTCGTATGTCTCACCTTCTTCTTCTTCTTCTATAATATCTTCTATCTTGCTTCTTCTTCTTCTTCTACTTCTTCTTTCTTACTTCTTGCTTCTTTCTCATATTGTCCATCTTCTTCTCTTTCATAATTGTCCATCTTCTTCTTGTGTCTGGTTCTTCTTCTTCTCATTTGTCGCATACTTCTTTCTTCTTTCATATTTTCCATTCTTCTTCAATAGTTCTTCTTCTACTTCTCTCATACTTGTCCATTTTCTTCTCCTTACTTCTTCTTTCCTTGCTGTCATATATAATATACTTATATATATATAGTTGTCCATAATTTCTTCTTCTTTCTTCTTCTTTCTTCTTTTCTTCTTCTTACTTCTTCTTCTTCTATCTTCTTCATATTGTCCATCTTCTTCTTTTCTAATAAATCTTCTTCTCTTTTCATTTGTCCATCTTATATCTTGTTCTGGTTTACTCTTCACTTCTATAATGTCATCTTCTTCTTTATTATTTCCATCTTCTTCATGTTCTTGTTACTCTTCTTCCATATTGTCCATGAACCTTCTTTCTTCTTTTTCAATATTGTCGCACTTCTTTCTTGTTCTGGGTTCTTCCTTCTCGTCATTATTGGTTCCAGTCTTCTTCTTTTCAATTGTCCACTTCTTCTTGTTCTTGTTCTACTTCTTCTAAATTGTCCATCTTCTTCTTCTTTTCATATTGTACATCTCTTCCTTGTTCTTCTTCTACATATATATATATTGTCCATCTTCTTTTCTTTTATAATTGGTCCTCTTCTTTTCTATATATATATTGTCCATCTTCTTCTTGTTTCTGGGTTCTTCTGCTTCTTCTCATATTGGTCCATCTTCTTCTTTCATATTGTCCATCTTCTTTTGTTGGTTTCTTCTTCTACTTTCCTTCTCATATTGTCCACTCTTCTTCTTCTTTTTCATATTGTCATTTTTTTCTTGTTCTGGGGTTTCTGTCTTCTTTCTCATAATTGTCATCATTCTTGTGTTTCTTTTCATATTGTCATGCTTCTTCTTGTTCTTCACTTCTTCTACTTCTTCTCATATTGTTCCACGTGGCTTCTTTTCTTTTTCATATTGTCCCATCTTCTCTTGTTCTTCTTCTATGGCTTCTTCTGTGTTCTCTTCTAAACTTCTTCTCATATTTGTTCCATCTTCTTCTTGTGCCGCTGGTTCTCTTCTTCTTTCGCAGTATGTGTCGCGATCTTGCTGTCTTCTTTCATTTGTTCCATCGCGTTCTTCTTGTTCTGGTTCGTTCTTCTTCTCGATATTGTCATCTTCTTCTTTTCATTGTCCATACTCTTCTTGTTCTTCTTCTACTTCTTTACTCATAATTGGTCCAACATCTTGGCATTCTGGTTCTCTGTTTTCATATTGTCCATTTCTTCTTGTCTGGTTCTTCTTCTTCTCTATATTGTCCATTTTCTTTTTCATATTGTCCTTACTTCTTTCTTGTTCTTCTTTCTTAAGCTTCTTCTCATATTGTCCCATCTTTTCTTTTTCAAATATTGTCCATTCTTCCTTGTTCTGGCTTCTTCTTCTTCTCATAATTGTCGCATCTTCTTCTTCTTTTCATATTGTCATCTTTTCTGTCTTTTGTTCTCTTCTTCTATCTTTCTTTACTCAAATATTGTTCGCATCTTTCTTCTTTTCATATTGTCCATCTTCTTTGTTCTTCTGCTTGTAGGCTACTCTTCTCATATTGTCCATGCTTCTTCTTTTGTCAATATTGTGCCATCTTCTTCTTGTTCTTTCTTCTACTT
>CM042172.1:54923183-54939669 GCA_023376005.1 Doryteuthis pealeii | reverse complement strand
TCGACTTCTTCTTCATATTGTTCCAATCTTCTTTCTTATCTTTTTCATATTTGTCCCATCTTTTTCTTTGTCTGGTTCTTCTTGACTTCTCCATTATATGTCCATCTTCTTCTTTCTTTCATATGCCATCTTCTTCTCTGTTTTTTCTTTCTTCATTTCTATTTCATATTGTCCACCTTCCTTTCTTCTTCAATTGGTCCAATCTTCTTTATTTGTTCTCTTCTACTTTTTCTTTTCTCATATTGTCCACCATTCTTCTTCTTTTCATATGTGTCCAATCTTCTCTGTTCTTCTTTCTTCTTCTCATATTTGATCCATCTTCTTCTTTCTCCCAATATTGTCCATCTTCTTTCTGTTTTTCTCTTCTACTTCTTCTCATATTGGTCCATCTTCTTCTTCTTTTTTCATATTGTCATCTCTTTCTTGTTCCTGGTTTTCCTTCTTTCTTCTCATATTGTTCCCATCTTCTCTTCTTTCAGTATTGTCCACTTCTTTATCTAGTTTTTTTTTTGTCTTCTCTTATAGTATTTTAGTTCTACTTTTTTTTCTTTTCTCTCATATTGTCCATTCTCTTCTTTTTCATATTGTCCCATCTTCTTCTGCGCGTGACACTTATTGTTCTGGTTCTTCTTCTTTCTCATATTGATCCATCTTCTTTCTTTTCCTATGTTCCATCTTCTTCTTGTTTCTTTCTTCTTTTACTTCTTCTCAACCATATGGTTATTGCCATCTTCTTCTTCTTTCATATTGTCATCTTCTTCTTCTTGTTCTTTCTTCTCTACTTCTTCTAAAATATTTGTCCATCTTCTTTTTCTTAGCAAATATTGTCCATCTTCTTTTGTTCCTATTCTGTTAACTTCTTCTCATATTGTCCATCTTTTCTTCTTTCTTTTTTCATAATCGATCCTCTCTCTTGTTCTTCTTCTACTTCTTCTCATATGGTCATCTTCCGTCTCTTTCTTTATTCTTTTCATATTGTCCATCTTTCTTCTTGTCTTCTTTCTACTTTTCTCTCATATTTGATTTCCCATTCTTTCTTCTTTTCATATTGTCCATCTTTTTCTTGTTCTTTCTTCTTACTTCTTCTTCATTTGTCCATTCTTCTTCTTCTTTTCATATTGTCAATTCTTCTTTGTTCTCTTCTCACTGTCTTCTCATATTGTACATCTTCTTCTTTTCATATTTGTCATCTTCTTCTTCTTGTTCTTTCTTCTACTTTCTTCTCATATTGTCCATCCTTCTTCTTTTCAATATGTCCATTCCTTTCTTGTTCTTCTTCTACTTCTTCTCATTATTGTCCCATTTCTTCTTTTCATATTGTCCATCTTCTTCTTGTTCATTCTTCTACTTTTTCTCATATTGTCCATCTTCTTCTTTTCATATTGTCCATCTTTTCTTGTCTTCTCTACTTCTCTCATATTTTCGTCCCATCTTCTCTTCTTTTCATTTGTCCATCTTCCTTTCTGTTCTGGTTTCTTTCTTCTCATATTGTCCATCTTCTTCTTTTCATATTTGTCCATCTTCTCTGTTCTTCTTTCTACGTCTTTCATATTGTCCATCTTCTTCTTTCTTTTCATATTGTCCATCTTCTTTTGTTCTGCGTTCTTCTTCTTCTCATATTGTCCATCTTCTTCTTCATATTGTCCATCTTCTTTCTTGTTCTTTCTTTCTCTTTTCTCATATTGTCCATCTTCTTCTTCTTCTCATTATTGTCCATCTTCTTCTTTTCATATTGTCCATCTCTTCTTCTTCTTATTCTTCTTCTTCTCAATTAGTCAAGAGTATTGAATTAAAATTCATTATTTTATTTCTTTGATCAAAATGTCTGTTTATTTGTTTGGTTTATCTACACAAATATTCGTCAATGTAATTTAAATTTTTCACAATTAATATTTCATGACTTGTAGCCAAATCGAAAATTATTATTCCTAGTAAATATTATAAATTTATAAATCTTTAGAAAAAAGGTTTATCCTGAGGTCTATATTGTACAATAAGGCATATATATATATATATATATATATATATATATATATATATATTATATATATATATATACAATAAAGTATAGATATATATATTCTATTTTTATAATAGACATGCTCTGATTATGATCCAAAACGGAGTGAAATATTGCTATATAAGCTAATAAAACAACATTACTTAGCAAATCTGTGCATTTCAAATGTCTTTACTCTGATATATATATATATATATATATATATATATATATATGTTGTGTGTGTGTGTGTGTGTGTGTGTGTGTGTGTGTGTGTAATTAATTTTTGATATGGAATTGGACTAACCAAAACCTCACACCGCCATAATTTAGGAATCACACATATATATATATAAACGCACACAAAATAAAAAAAATAAAATCATCATAAAAACACGAGACTCAATGACGACAAATAGGAACGCCGGTGAATGAAGAACGCAAAAGCAAAAACGAATAACGGATCACATTCACACGAGGCACGAGTTTAAAAACTGTCCAATTTTTTCAAAAAGTCAACGTCTCTGATGACGGATAAACATCTGAAACCATTGGTAAGACGAACTTTGTATTGGTGACTTAAATAAATAAATAAATATAAATATATATATATGTTATTATTATTATTATTATTATTATTATTATTATTATTATTATTATTATTATTATTTATAAATATATATATAGTATTATTATTATTCATAAATATTTCATATGTATTTATGACTATTATTATCATCTATTTATTTTGTATTTCATTATTATTATCATTTTCTAATCATTACAATAATTCTTTGACAGGGATGGTGAACATGTGGAGACTTCGAAATTATATTATAAAGGAACTCCCTTAAAGGGAGTTATCATTTTTTGGCATGATATAATCCTAGTGAGATTGACATGCCATTAAAATCAATCCTTGAAGTATTTAAAATGCAATGTGAATTATTTTACTATAATCTAGAATTATAGTCGCATTAAGAAACCAATGAGAAGCCGTGAGAAGGCTTATTTGATTAAGGTTGGTTGATTGGTTGGTTGGTTGCTTTGGTTGGTTGGTTAGATATTATGACATGTAAAATCTTGGTGCCGAAAAAGGTTTTGTTTTAGTCGTTCTTGTTAGATATTCAATGTTTTAAACTCCAATTTTTAAACATTTTTGTAAAACTACTTTTTTTTTACTATTTCTCTTAAATTTTGAGATGAGACTTGATAATTTGTACCATCTGAATTATTCGGACTATTGTCCTCATCTGTATTGTTTCTGTACAAGTGTCCGCCGGCCTTCTTCGGGGATTTTTGTCGGACACGGGAGCTTTCTCGAACTGGGTAACCTTCTTTTCGAACTCGGGAACCTTCTTGTCGTAATCGGGAGCCATCACGGAACTTTGAACCCAACCCGTTATTCACTCCACGGGGGTATCCTGTTCTCATTCCGCTAACCATAGCCATAACCATTATTATTGATTTAACACTTAAATGGGACCCTAACAGGTACTACCACTCCGGATCAGTGTTGACCTGGCAGTTATGGGGAGAAGGGGGTACCCCACACTCTTCAGGGCTCCAGATTTGGAGCTTCACCACTCTATGTAGTTTAACGTCATACTCAGGACACGTTATTTCATAAACAGTTAAATATTTTGATACACCACAAAGATAGTGGCACTTTAGTTGCTTCATATCAACACTATTAAATTTATATTTTTAAGTTGAAACACATAAAATCACACTGCCCTATCAGATGATGCAGTAGAATACACTGATTATGTTACATAATTGTTAGTACCCTAACACTTATGTACAGTTAGTGTAGAAACCAAAATGGCTGAATGAGTTACAGCCAGAGGTCTTGGAGGATTGAGTGACACGGGCTGACCTCATCTTGATCTTCTTTCCGGTGGATACCAATAAAAAAGGTTTTTCAAAATTTTGTTTAAACAAAAATTGAGTTCACATTTATAAAAAAATGAATGTTTCATCAAGAATGAATAAAACAAAACAGACGAAAATAACCCAACAAAGGTTGAAATTCGCCGTAAAATCCAAACAATCAGCATAAAATTATATTGTTAAAAATTGTCATCTTTGAAAAGAGAAAATAGGTTTTTGTGGTTTGATTCCAAACCCTGGCGAAGAGGACCCCTCCGATCAATCAGCTGGTTATGTCAAGCCGTAGCACTTATATGATTGCCCCAACCCTATTGCCATTTAGTCAAGCCCCAATCCTTTTATCATATATGTGCTAGAATTCGATTGCTGCGGGTCTTCATGTCCTGGGAATGACGTTAAACTTTATCTAGTAGTGAGGTTCCAGTTCTGGAATTCTGGGGAATATCGAACACACCTTCATCACCATTGCTCCCAGGTCCACTCAGACCCGGAGTGGGAGTACCTGTTAGGGTCCCATTTATGTGTTAGATAGAAAAAAATGTTTATGAAAATTGTTTAAAAAATTTTCTACCAAAATATAATTATAACAACTAAGCTTTAACCTATAAACTTATCCCTTAAACTAATTCTCAATCCACTTAGCAACAAACAACTGCAAATAACATACAGTCAAAATTAATAAAAAATCATTGAAAAAAGCCATAACAATAAATTCGACCATTCCCCACGACCTACCGCTTGTCACAAAATAACCCTGAATGGGTTGGCATGCCGTTAAAATCAATCAATCAATCAATCAAATCCAACCTTGGCCAGGAAATTTCAATTTGTGCCAAGAAAATGTTACGGCTTTTGGGAGAAGATAATTTAAAGTCGATTTAATATTGTCTTGTCATTTGTCTTTGCAAAAGAAGTTTACACTGTCTTAGAGTTGATTCCGTTTTAAGCGGGAATGAGATGGAGAAAATGGTTGATTTTTACTTGTATGAATTGTCTAGAGAGAAGAAAAGGACAGACAGACAGACAGACAGACAGAAAGAAAGAAAGAAAGATATACTATGGTGAATGCTGAGATAGATGGATAGATAGAGAGATTGATTGATTTTTACTTGTTTGAATTGTCTAGAAAGAAGAAAAGGACAGAAAGAAAGAAAAAAAGAAAAAGAAAGAAAGAAAGAAAGAAAGATATACTATGGTGAATGCTGAGATAGATAGATGGATAGATAGAGAGATTGATTGATTTTTACTTGTTTAAATTGTCTAGAGAGAATAAAAGAAAGAAAGAAAGAAAGAAAGAATAAATATGCTGAGATCGATCGATAGATAGATTTTTACTTGTATGAAGTGTCATGAGAGAATAAAAGAAATACAGGAAGAAAACAGGAAATAAAGATAGACTATGGTGAAAGCTGAGATAGATAGATAGATAGATAGATATATAGATTGATTGATTTTTACTTGTATGAATTGTCTAGGGAGAATAAAAGAAAGAAAGAATGAAAGGAAGGAAGAAGAAGAAATATATACTATGGTGAAGCTGAGATAGATAGATAGATAGATAGATAGATCTTTACTTGTATGAAGTGTCTAGAGAGAATAAATGCAAAGAAGAAAGAAAGAAAGATAGACTATGGTGAAGGCTGAGATAGATAGAAAGATAGATAGATAGATAGATAGATAGATTTTTCTTGTATGAAGTGTCATGAGAGAATAAAATAAAGGAAGGGGGGAAGGGAGAAATAAATAAATAAATAAAGAAAGAAAGAAAGAAAGAAAGAAAGAAAGAAAGAAAGATAGACTATGGTGAAGTCTGAGATAGATTGATTGATAGATAGATAGATTGATTGATTAAATTTTACTCGTATGAAGAGTTGTGAGAGAAAGAAAGAAAGAAAGAAAGAATATGGTGATGGTTGAGATAGATAGATAGATAGATGGATAGATAGATATTATTAGACTAAGATAGTTCGGCTAGAAACCACAAGATTCCTAGTTCGATACCAGTCCTCCCCAACTCAGCGTATGAATAGCACAGGGATTTGTGCAGTAAAGTAAGGAGATGATGGTAGGCGTGGTGCTCCACCTCAGACGCAAAAACAATCTCCTTGGTCTACCTCTAGTGAAAAGTGGATAGTCTCCCTCGCTGTATGGCTCATCCCGACATTAGGCCGCCCCGACGACTTTACTTTTTACTTATGTTTGGTTGTTTTTTACGACAAGTCAACCCTTGTTGGGGTAATTTATGTTAAAACATTTTGATTTAATCATTCTTGGTGGGTAATGAAAAAAGCTTTTAAATTCAGTTTTATAAAAAAAAACATGTTTGTTAACTCGTTTTCTTCTATTTAACCCATAGATTGGACCATAATAAGTACTATCTCTTTGGGTCATGGTGGGCCTGGGAGTAATGCTGATGAATGTTGTTACGATTTTTGTGGCCATCCTTGAGACTTCAAGCAAGAGCGCTTGTCCAGCGGAGATCCTTTGTGTTAAACAGAGCGCGATCCGTAGTAAAGAATTCTTTGGTTGTTCCTTGGTGCTCTCAGTCTTGCAGGTCCTCCGTCAATGATTGCAAATGGACATCTCTCAGTATCAGTGATTAAGTAGTTAACCTCCCACGTATTTGGGCTGTTGATTGGCTGAGGTTTAAACCACTGACCTCGCTTAGTCTATAAATTTAAGTGGCAGATTGTAGCACGGCTTATATACAACAAATAATTCAACAAATGGGTACTTCCCACTTCCCAGAGGTCCAGAATGTAACTTTACCATTGGATGCAGTTTAAAGTTATACTCAAGATACTTTTAAGTACCGTATTTGACGGCATATAAGACGCACGGGCATATAAGACGCACGGGATATAAGAAGCAAGTCAGATCCAGGAAAAAATGTTTTTAGTGTATTTAAGCATATATTGTTGAAAACAGCATTTCAGATTGGATTGCTTTCATTTTTAGGAATTCATTTTTAAAGCACTGGTAATAATACAATAATACCAGCAATAAAATAAGGATGCATGGAGTTTAGTGTAGGTAAAAGTACTGAGCGTAATCTGGGTTAGTGAGCATCATAGAGAAGATTACCTTAGGCCTACGGGACGTCTCAAACTTCACCTAAGATGTATAGGACGCAGGGCAATTTTTTGAGACAAAATCTTGGGGAAAAATGCGTCCTATATACCGTCAAATACGGTAAGTAAAAACAAGTGATAAAGATGAATAAATGCTACAAGAAAGATAGAAGAAGAAGAAGAAGAAGAAGAAGAAGAAGAAGAAGAAGAAGAAGAAGAATGAAGAAAGAAAAACAAGAGGTAATGAATGAAAACGCAAAGAGAAAAGCATATAGGAAGAAGAAATAAAGAAAAAAAAGAAATGATTCTAAAAAGAAAGACTGGGAGAAAAAAGAACGAAAGAGAGGCAAGAAAGAAAGACAAGATCGAAATTTAAGAAAGAAAGAAGAGAAGACTGAAAACGCGGACTGAAAAAAAAACAAAAGAAAGATAAGAGAGCAATTTTTTAGCCAAAATTTTGGAAAAAAATTGCGTCCTACCGTCAAATACGCTAATTAATCCTATTGATGATAAATAATGATGATTATTTGCTTTAGCTCAGTCGGTAGAGTGTTCGGCTAAAAACTACAAGGTTCCTAGTTCGATACCGGTCCTCGTCAACTCAGCGTATGAGTAGCACAGGGATCTGTGCGGTAAAGTAAGGAGCTGATGGTAGGTTCGGCGCTCCATCTCAGATGCTAAATCAATCTCCTTGGTCTAGCGCTATTGAAAAGGGGATAGACTCCCTCGTTGACTGGCTGATACCGACTTGAGGCCGCCCCGTCGACTTTACTTACTTTTATTTGCTTAATAATGTAATATTGTTTCAATATACCTATCTAACATCAATAATGTGTATACAATGGCGTACCTTCAAGTATTTAGCATAATTAACTTATAGAATAAATTGCTGATGAAGTGTCGGCACATTGACGTTTGTTGTGTGGATGAGGAGTCAGCATTAATTCTTGATATTTTTGGATCAGCAGTTCTGATCGCTTTTAGCTTAAACCTTCTCTGAAATAATGAGGTTATCTATGTATTAAATGAAAAGTTATTTTTTTCTGACCTATTTTTGTTGTGATTAAAAAAAGCTGAACTAAAATTGTTTTGTTGAAAATCAGATTATTCAGCATTTCCTCTGGGGATTAAAAAAATTCTTTCAAACTAAATAATCAAAATTCAAATGAATATTATCACTTCTAACAATCTTATTACAGAAATATATTTTAGCTGGAATTTCCTAGATTTTCCCAAACTAAGGATTCTAAATCTTAGGACTCAATGGTTGTTTCAAGTAACATTTCTTCATATGAATAATTAGCGCAGTTATATTGTTTTAGGTAGTTTAACTGTTTGCCTACTTTAAACAGCTCACAGCGGCTCTCCAGTCACTGCATATCAAGTAGAAAAACTGATGGGTAGTTCATTACAATTGAGCAAAAGGACTCAGATTACAATAATAATAGGACTTTATTTGAATAGAATGAATTCTGAGGTGAATAGATAGTGAACTTTGAAATATTCCATAATAAAAGTAATGAATACAAAATACAGCTGCAGGGGTTTTTTGGTACGCAAAGAGTTAAGTATTCCTATGTAATACTAATAATCTTCTGACAGTTCTAGTTGATCTCTTGAATTAACCCTATCGCTATACTTCATGGAGTAATGGGAAGGAAAGTGTACCACACACTTCCTAGAGCTCCAAAATTGGGGTCTCCACCATCAGATAAAGTTTAGTGTCATACACAAGACACCCCTATTGGGCAGGGGATGCCATAGGCATATTCTATGCCTCTACAACAACAACCCCTTCATTGTTTCCAGGTCAACTCTGACTCGAAGTGGTATTACCTTTTAGGGTCCCTTCTATGTGTTAAATAGAAAAAATAGTTTTTTAAATTGAGTACCCATGAAGAATGAATATAACAAAACGCCTTCGGCATAAAATAACCCAACAAGGGTTGACATGCTGAAAAATCCAACCAACCTATCCCTACCCTTCCCCAGAGTGGTTAAATAGAACAAAATGAGTTTAAAAATTTGAGTTTAAAAAAAATCAAATACCCATCAAGAATGAATAAAACAAAACGTCTTCAATATAAAATAGCCCCAAAAGGGTTGACATGCCGTAAAATTCAACTCAACCGTCTCAATAGTCTTTCTTTGTTTGTTCTTTGGTTTGTTCGTTCCCGCTTGCTTTTATTTTCCCATGATAAGTCATACAAATAAAAATCTGCCTATCTATCTATCTATCTATCTATCTATCTCATCTATCTATCTATCTCAGTCTCTTTCTATCTATCTCTCTATCTATCTACCTACCTATCTACCTACTTATCTATCTATCTTAGTCTCTTTCTATCTATCAATCTATCTATCTCAGTCTCTTTCTATGTATCTGTCTATCTACCTACCTACCTACCTACCTACCTACTTATCTATCTATTTCAGTCTCTTTCTATCTATCAATCTATCTATCTCAGTCTCGTTCTATCTATATATCTACCTACCTACACACACACACATATATATATATATATATATATATATATATATATATATATATTATGTGTGTGTGTGTGTGTGTGTGTCTTTTTCTTTCTATCTATCTATCAATTTATCTATCGCAGTCTGTTTCTATCTATCTACCTACCTACCTAACTACCTACCCATTTATCTATCTATCTATCTATTTCAGTCTATTTCTATCTATCTATAAATCTATCTATCTCAGTCTGTTTCTATCTATCTATCTATCTACCTACCTACCTACCTACCTACCTACCTATCTATCTATCTATTTCAGTCTCTTTCTATCTATCTATCTATCTATCATCTCCCTATCTATCTATCTATCTATCAATCTATCAATCTATCTATCAATTTATCTATCTATCTATCTATCTCAGCCTTCACCATAGATTTTCTTGCTTGCCGGTTTTTATTCTCCCAGGACAATTCATACAAAAATCCAACCAACTACATCAACAACAGGACTTGAACTCGAGTCCACTTCCTACGATGATAACCATTTCGCTACAAGCACCTCCAATACAGATACGTTGGCACGTACCAAAAAAAAAAGGACAGGTTTTTGTTCTCTTCTTAGTAATTGACTCCCTCTTCTTAAAGCGGCTTGATTCGCCAACAGCCAGACCACGTGATATTCAAATCAATGAAATATTCAGTAGAAACTCACCACCTCACAATCGAGTGATTATTTCGCCATTTCCCCCTGTTTGTTAGTTAAACCCGGGGGCCATCTTCTTGTTGCCATGGGGGAGTGGTGTGTGCGCGCAATCGATGCCGTCTTTTGTAACTGGAGACGTAAAACAAATTCTCCAACGATTCCATTGTTAAACCGTTTACCAAGAAGCGAAGAAAT
This sequence comes from Doryteuthis pealeii, assembly GCA_023376005.1. Classification (NCBI taxonomy): domain Eukaryota; kingdom Metazoa; phylum Mollusca; class Cephalopoda; order Myopsida; family Loliginidae; genus Doryteuthis; species Doryteuthis pealeii. Next base: position 54,929,336 of record CM042172.1, on the reverse strand, counting down.
CGGCGTTGTGTCGCCTGCTCTCTGACAGCACACAATTCATCAAATTGCAAAACGGTCGATAGCGAATCCCGGGCATCGATCTCCGTGGGGGGGGGGCGCTGCGTCTCGTGACTCCGACGGGAATCGGTCGGCGTCTCCTAGTTTCCGACAAGATTCACTCTGATGTATCACAGCTCCCCATCTCGGTCCTCGATCCGCCACCGACGGATCCAATACGTCACTTAGAAACCTGCTCTATGTCAAAGCGTGACACGTAGCTTTTTTATTCGCAGTTGTTTGTATTTTACCCAACCCCTCCACCATAATAAGGATGTGACACAAGGCCAAATTTTAAGCTTGGTACTGCTAGTTTGAATTTAGCTTTCCTTCTCCTAAACTAGTTGGCTTGTAGTAAAATGGTACTTATAAACGTGCTGATATATATATATACACACACACACACAAACACAGACATACAGACACACAGACACACACACACACATATATATATATATATATGGAAGTACGTAAATAAACATTGTGTTTATTTGATATGGCCTTTAGCCGACAATTTTTTGGAGGATATGTGCTTAATTGAAGTCATACCTAATTTTTGAAAATTAATTAGTTAATAATTAATGAATTTAGGCGGGCATATATGTTCAAATGTAAGGCTGAACAGATCGAGAAAATGTCAATCCCTGAATGTGCTGATGAGACCTAATAGGTCGAAATGTACATTCAGGGATTGACATTTTCTCGATCTGTTTAGCCTTACATTTGAACATATATGCCCGCCTAAATTCATTAATTATTAACTAATTAATTATCAAAAATTAGGTATGACTTCAATTAAGCACATATCCTCCATATATATATATATATATATATATATATATGTGTGTGTGTGTGTGTGTGTGTGTGTGTGTGTGTGTGTGTGTGTAAAAATGGAATTGGAATTGAATCCGACGATATGAGGAAGAAGGAATAAAGAAAATAAAGTACAGAATAGATAATAAAAGATGAATTTAATTAATATCACTTACACATGTGTTTCGGTCAGTTTATCTATGTGTACACGATTCAAACTATTATTATTATTATTATTAAATAAACAAATGAAACTTTCTACTGTTATTATTTCATTTCATTTGTTTATTTAATAATAATAATAGTTTGAATCGTGTACACATAGATAAACTGACCGAAACACATGTGTAAGTGATATTGATTAAATTCATCTTTTATTATCCATTCTGTACTTTCTTTTCTTTACTCATTCTTCCTCATATATATATATATATATATATATATATATATATATATATATATATATATCACGGATTTTTGCCAATACACGAAGCAAACAAATATACTTCTGGATTAATTAAAAATCGATTTAAAAAGTGCTCAATAAAAAGAGCTAAATATAGTTGATTAATAAATGTAGGCACTTAAACTAACATAAACTGTGCCTGGAGGGTTCAGGCATTACGTAGGGTGGGTGGCACACCGACGTACTTAAGAATGGGTACAACCCGGATGCAAATAAAGTTAGATGGCTCTAATAAGCAATAAAATTCCCTGAAGATTTGCTACGGCAAGAAACTGCAGTCGGAATATTTTATAACATTCGCTTTTAAAAACGTATATTTAGCTCTTTTTATTGAGCACTTTTAAAATCGATTTATTATATATTATATATATATATATATATATGGTTTCAGGGAAAAGGACTAATCTAACTTTATTTTGGATATAGGTAATTGCAGGGCTTGTATTAGGTTCTCATACAACCCTGTATATATGATTCGCCGGCAATTTATGATACGGAGCCCCCACAATACAACATGCCATTGATAGAAAACATATGAAAACTGCCCTTCAGAGACTCTAAAGTAGGCTTGAACCCCTCGATAGAGGGTCAGGATAGGTCGTGCCGGCCCAGGTTACTTGAACTAAATTAAGGTATGTATATTAATTATTATACTATTCAATTATTTTACTATTCAATTCATCGGAAATAGTTTTTCTATAAAAATGTGCGTTGAAAATAATTTTACTATAACAGTACGTTGGAAACGAGTTTTAATATACATTCGTTGGAAATTATTTTACAATAGATATGTATTGGAAATGATTTTACTATAAAAATATATTCGAAAGGAATGTTTCTATGAAAATTCAAGGAAAATTATTTCACTATGAAATGCATTTTATCTGATTTTATCATAAGATTCGTTAGGAATTATTGAATATCCAAATGAATTGAACATGCTTTTATTAAATAAAGCATTGGCTTGTTTTAATATAAAAATGTCTTCGAAATCCAGGTTGGATTTTACGGCATGTCAACCCTTGTTGGGTCAGTTTATGCCGAAGACGTTTTTGCTTTATTCATTCTTGATGGGTACTCAATTTTTTACCAATCACTAGCAATACTACTGGCCTGATGGAATACTTAACCCCCTACATTGGTCATAATTAAAACCGCACTCTTTGAGGACGGACAGATATAGGAATACTGGACCTTTACCAATACTCAGCAAGGACTTATACGATTACCAGAGTAACCAAAGGATTCATTATCGAATGACTTTATACCAGTAACTGAGAACACTTTAGTAACCAAAAGGATTCATTATCGAAGGACTCTATACCAGTAACTGAGAACACTTTAGTAACCAAAAGGATTCATTATCGAAGGACTTTATACCAGTAACTGAGAACACTTTAGTAACAAAGGATTCATTATCGAAGGACTTTATACCAGTAACTGAGAACACTTTAGTAACAAAAAGGATTCATTATCGAAGGACTTTATACCAGTAACTGAGAACACTTTAGTAACCAAAGGATTCATTATCGAAGGACTTTATACCAGTAACTGAGAACACTTTAGTAACAAAAAGGATTCATTATCGAAGGACTATACCAGTAACTGAGAACACTTTAGTAACAAAAGGATTCATTATCGAAGGACTTATACCAGTAACTGAGAACACTTTAGTAACCAAAAGGATTCATTATCGAAGGACTCTATACCAGTAACTGAGAACACTTTAGTAACCAAAAAGATTCATTATCGAAGGACTTTATACCAGTAACTGAGAACACTTTAGTAACCAAAAGGATTCATTATCAAAGGAGTCAATACCAGTAACTGAGAACACTTTAGTAAACAAACAGTTCATTACCGAGGGACTCTTTACCAAGGATCCAATTCCACTGGATAAGCGCCTCTGCTTTAAGGCCAAGGAATGGCCCTTAAAAACGTAACAAAGGGAACCTCTCCGATCGCCTGTCTAGCATAAGTAAGCGCCAAAGTGGAATATCATTGACTACTCAGGCCCAGGGTTCCATCCTTAAGCATCATGGGTCGCCATTCTCGCCCAACAGGTTGCTCCATTTCTTGACTCTCTGCAGAGGTGCACTCGGCGTATTCTAAAGCTCCAGCCGACTGGGCTGGATTTTACTGTAACAGTAAAATTAGAAATGATTTTACTATAAAACGGATGGAAAATAATTTTACCATAAAACTTAATGTAGGACATTGCACCAGCTTCAAATAACCTGATGGGCTCTTAGTTGATTAAAAAAGAAAATACTTTTGACATCTCCCTCAATAGATAATGTGTCCTTTCGAAATGGGTTTTCAAATGTTGTACAGTCCTCTACGCTACCACAGCTTTCTATCCCGTTCTATGCCGTCCTGAAATGTTCTCCTTGTATTCGATTGGTCACTGGTCCCGTAATTATTTTACAATAAAAATGAACTAAAAATGAGTTTACTATAAAAAATACATTGGAAATTATTTTACTATGGGAATACATTGAAAATAATTTTTACAATAAAATGCATAGTGAATGTGCATATATATTTACTTTGCTGTTAATTATTCTATTTTCGTAGTTTCCTATACATTTTTATTGTAAAAATAAATTCCAATGCATTTTTATAGTAAAAATCATTTCCAATGCATTTTTATTGTAAAAATCATTTCAAACGTATTTTTATAGTAAAAATCATTTCCAATGCATTTTTATTGTAAAACTCATTTCAAACGTATTTTTATAGTAAAAATCATTTCAATGCATTTTTATAGTATGTAAGACCACATACTATAAAATGCATTGGAAATGATTTTTAGATTAAAAATGCGTTTGAAATGATTTCTACAATAAAAATGCATTGGAAATGATTATTTTTCCCAAAATACTGTGTTGGAAATGATTTTTACTATAAAAATGTATTGGAAATTATTTTTATTATAAAATGTATTGGAAATGTTTTCTACTATATAAATTCATTGAAAATTATTTTTACATTAGAAATGCATTGGTAATGACTTTTACTATGAAAATGCATTGGAAATGATTTTTAGTATAAAAATTTATTGGAAATGATTTTTACAATAAAAATTCATTGGAAATGGTTTTTACTATTAATTTTTTTTTTACAAACAACTAAAAAATCTAAGAAAGAAAAAACAGCATGCGAAAATATCGGACAAACGGGGTACCGTAAAACAGGTCTCATATAATACATAAGTCTTGCGGGTTTTTTTTAGGTTCTAATATAACACTCAGCTCTGAAATAACGAACTTGGCGTATTCAAAGGGTTAACCTGATTTTTGTGATAATACAGAAATAAAACCATAGACTGAATATATAATAAAACCCGTTTTTGTTGCTTCTTTAGTCTCTTACAACCAAAACAAACCATCAATATTCCTGAAGGACGTTTATAGCTGAAGTTGTGCCATTCCTTACGAATAAGCGAACGTTGTTATTCACCAATGTTCTTTCCTTATCGTCCCAATTTTTAGTAAGAAACACTAATGTAAAACTCGGCCATTACCTTAACTATGACTAAGTCCGGAAGCCACGTTGGTTAATATTGATCTTACTTTAAAACAAAATGCCTTGAAAGGTTGACGTTTTCTTCTACGCAGACAGAACAGATGGTGGGTCACGTTCAGGCGGTTGTAGGGTCCGGCAGGGGACGCCGTAAAGTGACTGGTGGGTCAGTGGCAGTGTTTTCGACATTACGATGAGGCAGGAAAGATAGGTAGAGTATACCTTATCGTATGCGAGTGTCTCAGTAAAAAGCTTACGGTGTGGGAGAGTATGGGTATGGGGATAGGAGGACTGGAAGAGGACGACATGCAAGAGGACTGGGGGTACGGTTTGGGTGTTTAGCTTAAAAGGGCGTGGTCGGGTGAGGAGTGGCTGTTAGCAGAAAATAGGAAATAACGGGAGAAAACAGGGAACTAAGTAGTACGGAGTTGAACCCTGGACGAAAATGTTTCAGAGTGAAGGAATTAGTAAGATAGAGAGAGAGAGAGACAGACAGACAGAGACGGAGAGAGAGAGGGGGGAGAAATGCTAGTAAAAAGAAATATGTGAAAAAAAGTGAAAGAAGTGAATGCATGAGAGAGAAAAAATAAAAGTTAGTTGTTAGATATATATATATATATATATATATATATATATATATATATATATATATATTACTATTACTTTTATAATTTTATATTATAATATATATATATATATATGTATATATATATATTATATATTATTATTATATATATATATATATATATATATATATATATATATATATATATATATATATATATATCTATATATTATTTATTTTTATTGTTTTTACTATGTTTTATTATTTGTTTGGTTTTCTTATTCAAATTTATTTTAAATTTATTAAAATTGAATTTATTTTGAATTCTACTTAAACTAAGTCGAAGTTAATAACAACCTCTCCTTAATCATTTTAAACCTTTTTAATAAAGTCTAGACAATTTTGTTCTAATTTTTGTTCTATTTTAGATATTAAATTCAAACATATACATTTTGAATATATCCGGTTAAAAAGGAAATTTAAAAAGATACATTGTAACCTTGTTAGCTTTGAATTTGTAAACTCATATTTACTGTTTGACACATATATGAGCGATTCTCTTAAAAAAATTTTTCCAGGTTTTCAATTCATTTTTATCTGTGCCGCCTGTCTGATGAGACTGACATTTTAAGGAGTTCTAGAAATTTATTTAAATTTCTAAAAGCCTTTTAAGTTTTGGTCGAAATAAATTTATTACAGGATGATGGTTTATTGAGTTTTTCCTTCCTGTCAAAGCTATATATATATA
>CM042172.1:54903183-54910683 GCA_023376005.1 Doryteuthis pealeii | reverse complement strand
CAGAGAGAGTTTAACGTCATTCCCAGGACATGTAGATCCTCAGCCACCACCTTCTAGCACCCATATGAGGAAAAGGGGTTGGGGCCTGTCATAAGGGCAATAGGGTTGAGAAAAATCATATAGGTGCTAGGGCTTGACGTGACCAGTCGATTGATCGATTGACCGTCTAGCCAAGATAGGGTCAAAGGGGAGTATTTCAAGTCATGAACTGCTCATTTACCTGGGTTCTATCCTTAAGCATCGCGGGTCGCCACCCACGACCAATAGCTGGCTCCATTGGGGGAGTCTTCCCTCTCTGCAGAGGTGCAGTCGCTGCATTCTAACACCCCAGTCGACAGGGCGGATAATTCTTTGTAGGAATATAGTTTGGATGAGAGAGTTGTTTTTTGAGCGGGGTGTTTAATGGCATATGAACCCTTGTGGGTTATTTAATGCCAAATATTTTGTATAACTTCATGTGTATTAATAAATTCATAGAAATAAAATGTGTATTCATGGATATAGGTGGTTGACCCTCAGCCACTGCATTCTAGCACCTATATGATAAAAAGGGATGGGTGTTTGCCATAATAGCAATTTGACAGTTGGGACAATCATATTGTTGCTAGGGCTTGACATGATCAGTCAGTTGATCAGATCGCGCCTCTCTAACTCCCTACCTGCTTATGGTCAAGTAACATTGAAAGTACCAGTTCCCATTAGATCATCGAAGTTAAGCAGCGATGAGCCTGTTCACTACTTAGATGGCTGACCATTTAGGCAACAGCAGGTGCTGTAAGTAAAACTATATATCAAAACAAAAAATCAGACCACTGTTTAAGAATTGATTTATTTAATGTGTAGGTGAACTGCCATTCGCCTAGAGATTAAAGTTTGAAGATTCAAGTCATATAAGATTAGATATTAGTAAAAATTAGTTAATCATGTATAGGATTGTCTTAATCGTATTGAGTTAGTCATGTTTGGTGATACTTAAGGACGGAATCCTGGTGGCCCTTACTTGTTACTTCATACCCCCAGTGTTGCGTAGCGGTTATAATTTGAAATCGGAATCATGATGTGTCTTTAAAAAATAATCACCATACTTATCTCTGGACTGATATTACTTTGAGAGGCTCGAATCTGGTCCTGGGTTGATGCTGGGTTGGCTGGCAATGCTTTGATGTTTTGTGTCTGGAAATAATTTGGGTTTGTTGGAGGACATCTTGTCTTGTGTCATTTATAGTTTTTTTTTTAAATAACACAAATCTACTTAATTTTTTCTCATGAGATTTTTATTTTCTTTAAAGTAAAACTGTCTTGAGAGAGAGAGAGCCACGTCTCACTCTGTCAATGCATCGTTCTAAACTCAATCCACATTCCTTTGTCCCACTTCTATTCTTCCACAATTCGCAACGTTACGTCTCTCGACCAGTAGAAAAATATACTAGTAATTCTTAGATATTAGTAAAAATTAGTTAGTCATCTATATGATTGTCTCAATCCTATTGTACCAACATTTAGTCATGCGTGTCGACGCGTGATACTTAAGGACGGAATCCTGGTAGCCGTTAATATGGCGGTCGGATAAGCCCCTTCCAATAAATTGGTTGATTATGTCATAACCATAGCACCTACATGATTGTCCCAACACTGTTGCCCTTATGGCAATCACCAATCCTTTTTATCATATATGTGCTCCGACTATAATTTCACGCAGTGTAGCGAATCCTCAGGGAGTTGCTTTGTCCAATCATCGACTTGTATTTATATCTGGGTTGTACCTATTCCTAAGTAGGTGGATGTGCCACCTACCCTCCTTACGTTATGCCTGAACCTACTTGGAATAGTCTATGTTTGTTAACATGTCTACATTTGTTTGTCAACTCCGATCGCGAGTTCAATATCGCATCTGGGTCCCTGCATTCAACTATTCTTAGTTTTTCTTGCAAGCACAGTATGCATGGGTTATCATTTCCTTTATGTGATGGTGCTCTCTTAATTATTTTTCACTCAACCTCTGGATCCCTATCATACTTTTCTTTTAAAGCCCACACATATTTTGCTAGTGTAGTTGTTCCTCTATATTTTTTATCCGTAAACTTCTCTGAGTTGCAAAAACCATTTACAGGGCACTCATCTTTATTCCTACAGTTGCAGTTAACCTTATATGTATTTTGAGTGCTCACCAATGATTCGTCAATTAATTTTTTATATTTGGTTAGTTATAATTTTAGAGATGTTATTAGTGCATGAATAACTAATTTTAATTGTTTTTCTATTGAAGATCTTATATAAAGGATTAGTGTATTTTTTTTTTTTAGTATTATTATTTTTAATTATTTTTAATTAATTTTTATTTTCTATTATTTATATTATATATTTTTTAATTTTATTCTCTTTAATTATTTTATTATTTATATCTTTACTAGTATTTCTTTTATACATCATTATACTCTAATGTTTAAATTTAAAATCTTTTTTTTTACTTGTCTATTTATATTTTAATATACTATTCTGTTTTTTCTGTCATGTCACCTTTTTGTCTGTCTGGACACCCTAGAAATCAACTTTGAGATGTATCTCTTTTTTCATTCACTTCCTGTTTCTATGGTTACACTCCACACTGTTAAAAATATATATAATTTTTTTTTTTTTTTTAATTATTTTTTTGTTTTGTCTGAATTTATATATATTCAGCTCTTTGGGTTTTTTGTGATATGCTTGTTCATAAGTGAATTGAGACCCATCTGATGAGGCAAAAATTTGGGGAGCCGGTTCAAATCAACTTAGATTTATATGGGCCCCAGATTTTGTCGAAATAAATTTATTATGGGATTACTGTATTGAGTTCTTCCTTTATTGATATATATATATATATATATATATATATATATATATATATATATATATATATATCACGGGGTTACTTTCTCGATTGTATACCCGATGATGTTCGATGATGAGTATACAACAGAAGAAATTGACACCCCCATCCGAAAGAGTACTCCGAAAGAACAAATCTCAAAGAAATGAAGAACAAGTAAGTTTCAACTCTGTCTGTCTGTCTGTCTGTCTGTCAGTCTCTGTCTCTGTCTGTCTGTCTGTCTCTCTCTCTCTCTATCACGAGGTTACTTTCTTGATTGTATACCCGACGATCTTCGATGTTTAGTATACAACAGAAGAATTTTAATACCCTCATCCGAAAGAGAACTCCGAAAGAACAAATCTCAAAGAAATGAAGAACAAGTAAGTTTCAACTCTGTTTTGTTCAAAAAGTAATAAAGTTAATTATTGTTAGTTGAACAAACAACTCCAACCAAAGGTGTTAAATACACAATGGACTTTAATAGATGGAGCACGTGGAGAAGCATTTATACAACGAGATACATAAGAAACAACACGGTAGATATATGAGTAACACATAAAAGGGATAAGATACAATAATGAAGTAGAAAGGTTATAGCGAGCCCATAAGTCAAAGTCACTTACTGCGTTGTCTGTGGGGAGGTCAAAATATGATTGGAACGTTATTTTTTCAGAATACAAGGTGTGTCAAAAAGCCCAAAAATCTCGATACGTTTTTGACACGTTTTTTGTATATATATAAAAACAGAAATGAAAAAACTCATTGCAACTAATAGTTCCACGTTTTCACAATCATCTAAGTATTCTAGCTGATTTTAAAAATGATGTGGTACTTATTCAAGATTATTATATTTTGTACGCATTGAACTATTTAGCAATTGCTCTGAAGTAAACATAACAAAGGTTGTAATAATTATATTATTATACTGTAGTATATCCACAGGTCCTGCTAGTATCGTTTAATATCTGAAGAACTCTCCGCGCTTTAAAACATCGCGAAGGTTTCTGAGATGCCTCATCTAGGAACACTATCTTCATCTTAGCATCTTTGTGGGGTTTCTCCAGGGTCTTAAGCCATGAAAGGATACGGCAAACAGAAGTCATAAAAACTCGGACTTAAGAAAGATATATTTTTTCCTTATCATAAAAGGCGAAAGATTAGAAGACGTAAAGAAAAAATACTATTAACAGAAATCCCCTTTTTCCATAGCGAAATGGTTAAGTTTTACGATTGAATATTCATACGCTTTACATTAGTGAAAACCCCACACACAAGAAGGGAGTAGACGAACTGTCTAACCCACTGTGCGTTCGTTCTGTCCCGTAGAAGAAAGAAAGTTCAAACTTGGTGCTTGCCTGCTTAAATAGTCAGTGCACCTAGTGGGGAAAAAAGGAAACACGAGGGAAGATAACTCTTCCAGTCAAACAAGGGCTGACAATCCCAAACCCCAATCCGAAAGAGAACTCCGAAGAATAAGTGGGTGATGAAAGATTGAGCAGAGAAAAAATGATTGAAGAAGATGAACTCAAGAAGCTGTATGCAACACAAGTGGTGCAGCCCTACGGTAGTACTAACATGGAAATATTTCAAGTAATGTGGATCTTGTGCTAAACAAAGCTGAACTTTGTAAATGACTACAGTTTGTCTTTTAAAAGCGAATAGAATCATAATCCTCTTGTAAAATCGCCGATGGAGAAATTGCCTTTATTTTTTCAAACTGAATCGAGTGGTTTATTTGCTCTGAGGGTATCTTCAACTTTCAATTTTTTCTCAGAGGAGGTGGAGTAGGCGGAGAGAGAATAAATAATAATGTTTTTTTTTTTTCAAATAAAAGCTTTTTCTTTATTAATATGTTAAATTTCAAGTGTATTATCAAGAAATCACGCTACAGGGATACTCGGTATTTTTTCTGATTTCTTCGTTCAACTTAAATCCATAATCTTTCTTTTTGGGGGGAGGGGTGGTGGTGATATACTGTTTTTATAATCATATCATTTGAGATGTACTGAGTGTTTCAGAAAAAAATTGATATCATTTAAGATGTACAGGGTGTTTCTAAAAAAAAATAATATCATTTGAGATGTACATGATGTTTCAGAAAAATATTGATATAATTTGGGATGTACAGGGTGTTTCAGAAAAAAAAATATTTTGAAGTGTACAGGGTGATTTAGAAAAAATATATTATTTAAGATGTACAGTGTGTTTCAGAAAAAAATCATTTGAGATGTACAGGGTGTTAGCGAGAAAATTGATATCATTTGAGATGCACATGGTGTTTCAGAAAAAATTGATATCATTTAAGGTGTACAGGGTCTTTTAAGTAAAAAATTAATCTTTTGAGATGTACAAGATCTTTTAGGAAAAAAATTATATCATTTAAGATGTACAGGGTATTTCAGAATAAAATATATCCTTTAAGATGTACATCGTGTTTCAGAAAAATCATATCATTTAAGATGTACAGGGTGTTTAAAAAAATTAAATATGTACAGGCTGTTTTTAAAAATATATATCATTTAAGTTGTATGGGGTATTTCAGAAAAAAATATATCATTTGATATGTACATCGTGTTTGCGATAAAATTGATATCATTTAAGTTGTACGGGGGGGGGGGGTTCAGAAAAAGAATTATATCATTTAATATGTACTGGGTGTTTCAGAAAAAAAAAATCATTTGATATGTACATTGTGTTTGTGATAAAATTGATATCATTTAAGATATACGTGGTGTTTCAGAAATATTTCAGCATGTGTAGAAACAACTCGAAATTATATTAGTATTATCTGTGTTATTCGGACTATTGTCCTCATCTTCATTGTTATCTGTACAACGTTTCGGCCGATATGCACTCCGGCCATCTTCAGGTATTTCTTGTCGGACTCGGGAACCTTCTTTTCGGACTCGGGAATGTTCTTTTCAGACTCGGGAACTTTCTTGTCGTAATCGGAAGCCATCACGGAACTTTGAACCTGACCCTTTATCAAATCCACGGGGATATCCTGTTCTCATTCCGCTAACCAGAGCTGGGGTAGGGGCGTTAAGCTGTATTAATTATTATTCTATGTTACTGCTGCCCTTGATCAAGATTGAACCTGCAATCTAGAGATAACTATCACTTAGAACTGTCTTAACCTAACAACCTTATCCATGTGTCCAATTGGAAAATCCAGTGTGAATTTTGGGAACTTATAAACCTAATCCTCTTGTTTTTGGCTAGAATATCTACCTATTCACTTATGTATGAGTTTTTACATAGACTAGTATTGTTTTTTTTCGAAAAGAAGGTTCCCGTGTCGGAGAAGGTTCCGGAGTCCGACAAGAAATATCTGAAGAAGGTCGGAGGGCATATCGGCCGAAACATTGTACAGATAACAATAAAGATGAGGACAATAGTCCGAATAACGCAGATAATACTAATCATCAAGCCTCATCCCAAACATTCAGAGAAATCAATTTTTTTATTTTGTAAACTCATTTTTTCTATTAACCATAGATAGAACCCTAACAGGTACTATCACTCCGGGTCAGAGAGACCTGGGAGTAATAGTGATGAAGGGGTATTCCACACTCCCCAGTACTCCAGAATTGGAACTTCGCCATCAGATAGAGTTTAACATCATACCCAGGACAATAGGATCTTCAGTCACCGCCTTCTAGCACATATATGATAATACGGGTTTGGGCTTACCATAAAGACAATAGGGTTGGGACAACCATATACATGCTAGAGCTTGACTTGAGCATCCGAGTGATCAGAGGGGGGGCTCTCCGACCGACCGTCTAGCCTCAGTAGGGACCATAGTGGCGCGTAGCATGTGATGGACTGCTCAACCACCAGAGCTCCATCATTAGACTTCACGGGTCGTCACCCACGGCAAACAAGTGGTCCTATTGGGGGGGGGTCTTACGTCTCTGCAGATATTCCGCCGGTGTATTCTAAAGCCCTAGCCAACAGTTATCACCATCTTCTAAAAATCTAAATGTTTTGAAACTACTTTATAAACACAAGGACGGGTACTCGTCGTATTACCGGAATAACAGACAAAATAATTACCGTTATTCTGGGACTCCAGTGTGCTTTTATGTAATGGGCAACGCTGTTCTCCCGAGAACTATTTTCCTTAGAGGAATGTTTTAATTTCATCTTTCTTGAGTGACATTCGGTTATTCTGAATCAAAATTGATCAGGATTGTTTCATTTTAGAGCGAAAAGTTAATCAGAAATGTCTACCCATTTGTCCAATGGCAATTTACCATATATATATATATATATATATATATATATATATATATATATGGATATGAATTATATATATATGTGTGTGTATAGTGAGAGATTGAGAGAGATTTCTAGATATATAATTAAGATGGCAATTTCCTTTAATCTATCTATCCATTCATCTCTCTCTCTCTCTCTCTCTCTCTCTCTCTCTCTCTCTCTCTCTCTCTTTCTGGCAATTGGTATCTGTCTCTCTCCCCCTCTCGGTCTCTATATCTCACTGTCTGTGCTCTATCTCCGCTCTAATCTCTGTCCCTCTCTGTCTTTCCTCTCTCTCTCTCTCTCTCTCTCTCTCTCTCTCTCTCTCTTTTCTCTTTCACCCTCTCTAACTCTCTCTGTTCTCTGTCTGTCTGATCTGTCTGTCTCTC
>CM042172.1:54840417-54903083 GCA_023376005.1 Doryteuthis pealeii | reverse complement strand
GAGACAGACAGACAGACAGACAGAGACAGAGAGAGTTAGAGAGGGTGAAGAGAAAAGAGAGAGAGAGAGAGAGAGAGAGAGAGAGAGAGAGAGAAAGATCAGAGGGGACAGAGATAGAGCCGGAGATTAGAGCACAGACAGGCAGATATAGAGAGCGAGAGGGAGAGAGACAGATACAATTGCCAGAAATAGAGAGAGGAGAGAGAGAGAGAGAGAGAGAGAGAGGAGAGAGAGATGAATGGATAGATAGATTAAAGGGAAATTGCCATCTTAATTATATATCTAGAAATCTCTCTCCTAATCTCTTCACTATACACACACATATATATTATATATTCATATCCATATATAATATATATATATATATATATATATATATATATATGGTAAATTGCCATTGGACAAATGGGTAGACATTTCTGATAACTTTTCGTCTAAAATGAAACAATCCTGATCATTTTGATTCAGAATACCGAATGTCACTCAAGAAGAGAAATTTTAAACATTCCTCTAAGGAAAAATAGTCTCGGAAGAACAGCGTTGCCCATTACATAAAAGCCACACTGGAGTCCCAGAATAACGGTAATTATTTTGTCTGTTATTCCGGTAATACGACGAGTACCGTCCTTGTTTTATAAAGTAGTTTCAAAAACATTAGATTTTTTAAGAATATTGGTGATAACTGTTGGCTAGGGCTTTAAGAATACACCGGCGGAAATATCTGCAAGACGTAGACCCCCCCCAATAGACCACTGTTTGCCGTGGGTGGACGACCCGTGAAGTCTAATATGGGCTCTGGTGTTGAGAGCTCCATCACATTGCTACGCGCCACTATTGGTCCCTACTGAGGCTAGACGCGGGTCGGAGAGGCCCCCCCTCTGATCACTCGGATGCTCAAGTCAAGCTCTAGCATGTATATGGTTGTCCAAACCCTATTGATCTTTTATGGTTAAGCCAAACCCCGTATTATCATATATGTGCTAGAAGGCGGTTGACTGAGATCCTATTGTCCTGGGTATGATGTTAAACTCTATCTGATGGCTCGAAGTTCCAATTCTGGAGTACTGGGAGTGTGGAATACCCCTTCATCACTATTACTCCCAGGTCCTCTCTGACCGGAGTGATAGATACCTGTTTAGGGTTCTATCTATTGGTTATAGAAAAAAATGAGTTTACAAAATAAAAAAATTGATTTCTCTGAATGTTTGGATGAGGCTTGATGATTAGTATTATCTGCGTTATTTCGGGACCTATTGTCCTTCAATCTTTATTTGTTATCTGTAACAATGTTTCGGCCGATATGCCCTCCGACCTTCTTCAGCATATTTCTTGTCGGACTCCGGAACCTTCTCCGACACGGAACCTTCTTTTTCGAAAAAAACAATACTAGTCTATGTAAGAACTCATACATAGTGAATAGGTAAGATATTTAGCCAAAAACAGAGGATTAGGTTTATAAAGTTCCCAAAATTCACACTGGATTTTCCAATTGGACACATGGATAAGGTTGTTAGGCTTAGACAGTTCTAAGTGTAGTTATCTCTAGATTGCAGTGTTCAATCTTGATCAAGGGCAGCAGTAACATAGAATAATAATTAATACAGGCTTAACGCCCCTACCCCAGCTCTGGTTAGCGGAATGAGAACAGATATCCCCGTGGATTTGATAAAGGGTCAGGTTCAAGTTCCGTGATGGCTTCCGATTACGACAAGAAAAGTTCCCGAGTCTGAAAAGAACATTCCCGAGTCCGAAAAGAAGTTCCCGAGCTCGACAAGAGAATATCCTTGAGATGGCCGGAGTGATATCGGCCGAAAGTTTGTACAGCATAACAATGAAGAATGAGGACAATAGTCCGAATAAACACAATAATACTATATAATCGAGTTGTTCACACATGCTGAAATATTTCTGAAACACCACGTATATCTTAAATGATATCAATTATCACAAACACAATGTACATATCAACATTGATTTTTTTTTTTTCTGAAAACACCAGTTACAATTAAATGATATAAATTCTTTTCTGGCGAACCCCCCCCGTACAACTAATGTTCAATTTTATCGCAAACACATGTACATATCAAATGATATATTTTTTTCTGAAATACCCCATACAACTTATAATGATAGGTATATTTTTTAAAAACAGCCTGCTACATAATTTTTAATTTTTTAAACACCCTGTTACATCCTTAAATGATATGAATTTTTTTCTGCAAACACGATGTACATCTTAAAGGATATATTTTATTCTGAAATACCTGTACATCTTAAATGATATAATTTTTTCCTAAAAGATCTTGTAACATCTCAAAAGATTAAGTTTACTTAAAGACCCTGTACACCTTAAATGATATCAATTTTTTCTGAACAACCATGTGCATCTCAAATGATATCAATTCTCGCTAACAACCCTGTACATCTCAAATGATTTTTTTTTCTGAAACACACTGTACATCTTAAATAATATATTTTTTCTAAATCACCTGTACACTTCAAAATATTTTTTTTTTCTGAAACACCCTGTACATTCCCAAATTATATCATTATTTTTCTGAAAACATCATGTACATTCTCAAATGATATGAATGTTTTTTTTAGAAAAACACCCTGTACATCTTAAATTGATTGTCAATTTTCTGAAACACTCAGTACATCCAAGATATTTTTTTTGATTATAAAAACAGTTACTCAGCGCGAGCGCAGCGCGCCTCCCCCCAACAAAAGAAAGATTAGGATTTAGTTGAACGAAGAAATCAGAAAAAATACCGAGTATCCCTGCTAGCCGTGATTTCTTGATAATACACTTGTAAATTTAACATATTAATAAGAAAAAGCTTATTTGAAAAAAAAAAAACATTTATTATTTATTCTCTCTCCGCCTACCCCACCTCCTCTGAGAAAAAATCGCGATGGAGAAATTGCCTTTATTTTTTCAAACTGAAATCGAGTGGTTTATTTGCTCTGAGGGTATCTTCAACTTTCAATTTTTTCTCAGAGGAGGTGGAGTAGGCGGAGAGAGAATAAATAATAATGTTTTTTTTTTTTTCAAATAAAAGCTTTTTCTTATTAATATGTTAAATTTCAAGTGTATTATCAAGAAATCACGCTACAGGGATACTCGGTATTTTTTCTGATTTCTTCGTTCAACTTAAATCCATAATCTTTCTTTTTGGGGGGAGGGGTGGTGGTGATATACTGTTTTTATAATCATATCATTTGAGATGTACTGAGTGTTTCAGAAAAAAAATTGATATCATTTAAGATGTACAGGGTGTTTCTAAAAAAAATTATATCATTTGAGATGTACATGATGTTTCAGAAAAATATTGATATAAATTTGGATGTTACAGGGTGTTCAGAAAAAAAAAATATTTGAAGTGTACAGGGTGATTTAGAAAAAATATATTTATTTAAGATGTACAGGTGTTCAGAAAAAAAATCATTTGAGATGTACAGGGTGTTAGCGAGAAAATTGATATCATTTGAGATGCACATGGTGTTTCAGAAAAAATTGATATCATTTAAAGGTGTACAGGGTCTTTAAGTAAAAAATTAATCTTTTGAGGATGTACAAGATCTTTTAGGAAAAAAATTATATCATTTAAGATGACAGGTATTTCAGGAATAAAAATATTCTTTAAGTGTTACATCGTGTATTCAGAAAAATCATATCATTTTAAGATGTACAGAGGTGTTTAAAAAAAATTAAATTATGTACAGGCTGTTTTAAAATATTATCATTTAAGTTGTATGGGGTATTTCAGAAAAAAATATATCATTTGTATTGTACATCGTGTTTGCGATTAAAATTGATATCATTTAAGTTTGTACGGGGGGGGGGGTTCAGAAAAGAATTATATCATTTAATATGTACTGGGTGTTTCAGAAAAAAAAATCATTTGATATGTACATTGTGTTTGTGATAAAATTGATATCATTTAAGATATACGTGGTGTTTCAGAAAAATATTTCAGCATGTGTGTAGAAACAACTCGAAATTATATATTAGTATTATCTGTGTTATTCGCGACTATTGTCCTCATCTTCATTGTTATCTTTACAACGTTTCGGCCGATATGCACTCCGGCCATCTTCAGGTATTTCTTGTCGGACTCGGGAACCTTCTTTGGACTCGGGAATGTTCTTTTCTTGTCGTAATCGGAAGCCATTCAGGAACTTTGAACCTGACCCTTTATTCAAATCCACGGGGATATCCTGTTCTCATTCCGCTAACCAGAGCTGGGGTAGGGGCGTTAAGCTGTATTAATTATTATTCTAGTTACTGCTGCCCTTGATCAAGATGAACCTGCAATCTAGAGATAACTATCACTTAGAACTGTCTTAACCTAACAACCTTATCCATGTGTTCCAATTTGAAAATCCAGTGTGAATTTTGGAACTTATAAACCTAATCCTCTTGTTTTGGCTAGAATATCTACCTATTCACTTATGTATGAGTTTTTACATAGACTAGTATTGTTTTTTTTCGAAGAAGGAAGGTTCCCGTGTCGGAGAAGGTTCCGGAGTCCGACAAGGAAATATCTGAAGAAGGTCGGAGGGCATATCGCCGAAACATTGTTACAGATAACAATAAAAGATGAGGACAATAGTCCGAATAACGCAGATAATACTAATCATCAAGCCTCATCCCAAACATTCAGAGAAATCAATTTTTTTATTGTTAAACTCATTTTTTCTATTAACCAAGATAGAACCCTAACAGGTACTATCACTCCGGGTCAGAGAGGACCTGGGAGTATAGTGATGAAGGGGTATTTTCCACACTCCCCAGTAACTCCAGAATTGGGAACTTCGCCATCAGATAGAGTTTAACATCATACCCAGGACAATAGGATCTTCAGTCACCGCCTTCTAGCACATATATGATAATACGGGTTTGGGCTTACCATAAAGACAATAGGGTTGGGACAACCATATACATGCTAGAGCTTGACTTGAGCATCCGAGTGATCAGAGGGGGGCCTCTCCGACCGACCGTCTAGCCTCAGTAGGGACCATAGTGGCGCGTAGCATGTGATGGACTGCCTCAACCACCAGAGCTCCATCATTAGACTTCACGGGTCGTCACCCACGGCAAACAAGTGGTCCTATTGGGGGGGTCTTACGTCTCTGCAGATATTCCGCCGGTGTATTCTAAAGCCCTAGCCAACAGTTATCACCATCTTCTAAAAATCTAAATGTTTTGAAAACTACTTTATAAACACAAGGACGGGTTACTCGTCGTATTACCGGAATAACAGACAAAATAATTACCGTTATTCTGGGACTCCAGTGTGCTTTTATGTTAATGGGCAACGCTGTTCCCGAGAACTATTTTCCTTAGAGGAATGTTTTAATTTCATCTTTCTTGAGTGACATTCGGTTATTCTGAATCAAAATTGATCAGGATTGTTTCATTTTAGAGCGAAAAGTTAATCAGAAATGTCTACCCATTTGTCCAATGGCAATTTACCATATATATATATATATATATTATATATATATATATATATATATGGATATGAATATATATATATATGGTGTGTGTATAGTGAGAGATTGAGAGAGATTTCTAGATATATAATTAAGATGGCAATTTCCTTTAATCTATCTATCCATTCATTCTCTTCTCTCTCTCTCTCTCCTCTCTCTCTCTCTCCCTCTCTCTCTTTCTGGCAATTGGTATCTGTCTCTCTCCCCTCTCGGTCTCTATATTCTCACTGTCTGTGCTCTATCTCCGCTCTATCTCTGTCCCTCTCTGTCTTTCTCTCTCTCTCTCTCTCTCTCTCTCTCTCTCTCTCTCTCTTTCTCTTTCACCCTCTCTAACTCTCTCTGTCTCTGTCTGTCTGTCTGTCTGTCTCTCTCTCTCTCTATATATATATAGAGAGAGAGAGAGAGAAAGAGAGAGAGAGATACATGGGGTAGATATATGCATTGGTATATACTTAAGATGTCAATTTCCATCAATGTATTTATCTATCTCTCTCTCTCTGTCTCCTTGTCTATCTCTCTCTCTCTCTCTCTATATATATATATATATATTTATATATATATATATATATATGTGTGTGTGTCTGTGTGAGTGTGTGTGTATCGTTCATAACCTCTATTGATTATAGCTTATAGACTCCAGGCAGACTTGTAATACTCGTCAAAACTTATTATTGTTTCAAACTTATCATTACTTACCAATTGTGATCAAAAGTATCGGGACGTGACGTTTAAGTACGAGGTTAAGTCAAAGGTTTTTACAATATTTGAAAACCGTTGATTCCGAGGCTGTACTCAAAGTCATAGAGGCAAATTCGACTCGTGGAACACGGAGAGTATCAAGTAAGCTCGGTAACTCACCGTCCAGTGTGGCTTGTGTTACGATGTTTGTGGCTATTATTTAAGGCTTCAAGCAAGAGGGCTGTCCAGCGGAGATCCTTTGTCTTAAGCAGAGCGTTATCCTTAGTAAAGAATCCTTGCGTTCCTCCTTTGGTTGTTCCTTGGTGCTCCTCAGTCTTGCAGGTCCTTGGTCAATGATTGCAAATGGACGTCTTTTAAATATCAGCCGATTAAGTAGTTAACCAACCACGTTTTCGGGTTGTTGGATGAGGTTTAAACCACGTGACATTGCTTAGTCTATAAATTTAAATGGTGGATCGCCGCACGGTTTATATACTACCTAATATTCTAATAGTTTGTCACTTTTATGACCTCGGGAAAAGCTCTTGTATTGGGCCCCACGAATTGACCCCATGTCAAGACGAGCGGATGTTTACAAGGATCTCCTAATAAACCATTTGATCTGCGCTTGCTTAAGGGACTAATATCGTGTGAAGAAAAGTGGATATTTTCCCGCAAACTTCAATGGGACTAACTGTTTGTCACGAGTGGTGACCCATGATGCTTAAGGCCCGAATCCTGGTGTCTGAGCAATCCATGATATGCAAAACACTACTTTGGCCCTTACTTGGTGTTGTAATGGAATATTGTTACAATTTATGAGAATCAGAAGTTGTTAGCAGACCCTGTAGAGTTTAAAATAGGTTCATTAGAATTAAAAGCGTAGGTGGGTAGATTTCCGTAACCATTGAGTTTTGATTGGCATTTTATTATCCCAAATGACCCCGGTACAGAGAACGTAGGAATAGGTAGTTTAGAGTTTAGATTCGATCCGACTTGGAAGCAGAGCGGACGTGTTTGTCTCTCTGCTGTGGACGACCTCATTCGCGCGGAATAGATTGAATCATGGGCTAAATAATAAACTTGATCCAGAAAAAACAAAAGTCTTGTTAGTTTAATTAAAAACAATGACTTGCTCGAAAGAAGCCCAGTTTGAATGATTAATGAGAACAGAAAAGAAATCAACTAGACAAGATGTCGGCCAGAGAAAAAGAGGAGGAAATAGAAGACAGAATAACAGGAACCAGAGTAATGAGGGTAACAGGAATCAAGTAGGAACCTCCTCTCTCTCTCTCTCTCTCTCTCTCTCTCTAGTCTGTCTGTCTGTCTGTCTCTCTCTCTCTCTCTCTCTCTCTCTCTCTCTCATCCCAGAACTCTCACACTGATTTATATACCCGATGTTCGATGTTGGGTATATACAAATATTCCACACACTCTCTCTCTCCCCCATGTGATCTGACTTTATATATAGTGAGCACGGCATTATGCTGGGATGGCTTCGAGGATTAGTAATGTGCCTCACTATTCCATGTCTGTCTTATTGTATCTCTCTGCAATAAAACTCTCTATCTTAAATCTACAAACGCGTTGACTGTTCCTTCTACTCGCCTGATTGCTTCCCTTTTAAAGAGACAACACTTGAGACGATAAGTACAGTTTCTGTTTCTGTTTCAATAGTATTCCCCCCATCTATGGGTAAATAGTAGGGCAGACTGGGCTCTTTAACCTTGGTTAGACAACCAGTCTAGGAGATGGAAAATGTTGAGTTCTTTTGGATATAAGGTGTGTGTTAGATGCCCGCTCTTACTTATAGTCGAGGCGAGATAGTGTGATCTTTTTCCTTGGCCAATAACTGGCAGTACTCTGAAGCTGATACAATACTTAACCGACCCTACTGATCATAATTAATTAATTCTTTGACGTCGGACATAGGATTAAATCACTGGACCTTTACCAATACGTAGGATAGGACTTATACGCTTACCAAAGGATCACCAAAGGATTCCATAACATAGGACTTTCTTTAACCCCTTTTCAACTGGCCAAGGATGGCACTTAAATACTTTACACCAACATATCACACAACCAACAACCTCTGAAAGAAAACGTGTTGTCATTTTGGACATGGTGATAGGCTACGGATGTAAGGGGATTCACATTTTTCGCAAAGGTATTTGTCCGAAAGTGAACGGGTACTCTTCGCGGAGTTCCGTCCCGGCCTCCTTCCTCAAAAACCGCTAGCCGGTGGCTTCTGAAAAAAAACACCAGCTACGATTGAAGTCAGTACCTGAATTCAAACCTCTTAAATCTCCGCTGGGGGGGGGGGTCACTCCTAGAATAGGCTCAGTCCTACTTAGTGATCTATTTCAATTTTTTAAAATTACATTGTACAGGTGTTTAAAAAGTGTTTTTCCACAAAACATG
The DNA here is from genome assembly GCA_023376005.1 of Doryteuthis pealeii. Lineage (NCBI taxonomy): Eukaryota > Metazoa > Mollusca > Cephalopoda > Myopsida > Loliginidae > Doryteuthis > Doryteuthis pealeii. Next base: position 54,894,482 of record CM042172.1, on the reverse strand, counting down.
AATTAGAATATTTTTAAGCAGATCAATTCAACCTGTAGATGAGACCCTAACATGTATTGACACTCACTCAGATTGAACCTGGCACTAATAGCAATAAACGGTCCCCAATAATAATCAGAACTCTAAAACAGGACGAAATCGTAGTGTACGAGTTCGAATTTCAGTCACGCTATTACGTTCACCGGGTATATTCGCGGAGTTCCCTCCTAGCCTTCTGCCTCAAAAACCGCTAGCCGGTGGTTGCTGTAAAAAAGTACAAGCTGCAATTGAAGTCCGTAGCCAAAGCGGTGTCACTTGAAAAAAAACTAGGGTTAGGGTTAGGGTTTGGGGTTAGGGTTAGGGTTGGGGTTAGTTTAATAGGAAAATAAATAAATAATTTGGGCTCTGTTTTTTACTAGTATGATCCAGAAAAAACTGAACCCACAAATTTTGTAATAAAACTGTTAATTTTAACTAGGAGGTTTAGGGTTAGGGTTTATGGTTAGGGTGAGGGTTGGGGTTGGGATTGGGTTTTCGGGGAAAGCGCCCTAAGTTGGTTGGTTTTTTTTTCAAGTGACACCGCTTCGGCTACGGACTTCAATCGTTGTTAGGTTTTTTTTTTCAGACGCCACCGGCTACCTGTTTTTAAGGCAGGAGGCCGAGACGGAACTCTGCGAATATTACCCATTCACTTTCGGACAAATACCTTTGCGAAAAATGTGAATCCCCTTACTCCGTAGCCTATCACCATGTCCTGAATGACAACACGTTTCCTTTCAGAGGTTGTTGTTTGTGTGATATGTTGGTTGGCTGGATTTTACGGCATGTTGGGATATTTTATACCGAATAGTTTTTTTTAACACAGCTATATTTTGAAGGAGATTAGAGTTTCATTCATTGTTTAATTCTGTCGAGGTAAATACAGCTTCAGTATCGACACATTTTAAAAAACAAACTTCACATTTTGAAGTAAATTAGCATTTCCTTCAGTATACACGTCTGTATTGAAACAGCTTCAGTCATGATACATTTTGAAAACAATCTCTTATTTTGAAGAAAATAAACGTTTCATTCATTGTTAATTTCTGTCTTGGTGAATACAGCTTCAGTCTCGATACTTTTTCAACATAGCTCGTATTTTGAAGAAAAATCACGTTTTATTCATTTTTAATCTCTGTCTTGGTAAATACAGCTTCTGTCTCAATACATTTAAAACTCAGCTCGTATTTTGAAGAAAAATTACGGTTCATTTCTTGTTCATTTCTGTGTTGGAAAATACAGCTTCAGTCTCGATACATTTTGAAAACACAAGTTGCGTTTTGAAGAAAATTAACTTTTCATTCATTTTTTATTTTCATAAATATAGTTTCTGTCCAGATACTTTTTTTTTCAACCAGCACATATTTTTGAAGAAAAGAAACGTTTCATTCGTTGTTTATTTCTCCCTTGGTAGATATAGCTTAGGACCATATGACTTTTAGGCAACCCCTTTTGCGATCTCGATTCTTGGGGACACTTTTCTCATTTACACTGTCAAATTCGTTTTTTTGTTTGGGGTTAGGGTTAGGGGTTAGGGTTAGGGGTTAGTTTTATAATTTTTTTAAAAAACTCTAAAAATCGTCTGTTAACAATTAACCGGATTTTAACGGTGTAAATGGAAAAAATGTCCCCGAGAATCGAGATCGCAAAAGGGGTGCCTAAAGGTCATATGGTCCATAGCTTCTGTCTCAATACTTTATTAAATGCAACAATATTTTAAAGAAAATTAGAGTTTCATTCATTGTTCATATCTGTCTAAGTAAATACAGCTTTCCGTCTTGACACATTTTAAAAAGACATCTCGAATTTTGAAGAAAATCAGCGTTTTTTTTTATTATACGTCTGTCTTGATAAAAACTGCTTCATTCACGATATATCTTGAACACAATTCATATTTTTAAAGAAAATTAACATTTTCATTCATTTTTTATTTCTATCTTGGTAAATACAGCTTCAGTCTCGATACTTTTTGAACGCAGCTCGTATTTTGATAAAAATCTACGTTTCATTTATTATTCATTTTCATCTTGGTAAGTAAAGCTTTCAGTCTCTACTCTTTTTGAACAAAGATCGTATTTTGAAATGAATCTAAGTTTCATTCGTAATTCATTTTTATCTTGATAAATACTGCTTCAGTTTCCATACTTAAAAAAAAAGAGCTCGTATTTTGAAGAAAATCAAAATCTCATTCGTTATTCATTTTTATTTTGGTCAAAGACAGAAATTAAGCCTGAATGAAACTTAATTTTCTTCAAAATATGAGCTTTGTTAAAAAAAAAAGAAGGGATGGAGACAGAAACAACTTCTGTCTCCATCCCTTCTTTTTTTAACAAAGCTCATATTTTGAAGAAAATTAAGTTTCATTCAGGCTTAATTTATGTCTTGGTAGATACAACTTCAGTCTCGATACTTTTTCAACACAGCTCGTATTTTTAAGAAAGATTACGGTTCATTTATTTTTCATTCCTTTCCTGGTAAATACAGCTTCATTTTTGAACAAAGCTCGTACTAATTCATTCATTTTTCATTTCTATCTCGGTAAATAAAGCACCAATCTCGACAGGTTTTGAAAATACGCCGTATATTATTTATCTTACTTACTTATACTTATATATATATGCTTATATATTTATTGAGAGAATTGTTTTATTTATTCAGTAATCATTTTATCTTCTTTTTTATTGTTTTTTTTTATTCCATCCGTTTTTATTTCATTGGTGAATATTTCATCTTTCTAATAATTTCTTATTTCTCATTCTGAGAAACAAACCTCATTCATCATGTTCCTCTTTCGGCGCACACTGACAGATAGGGGCCTCTTGGTTAATTAATAAGCTCAGCTGTGTCTGGCACAAGGCCAAAATATTGGAGCGCCCTGTCCAAGTCAAAGAAACTAGCAGATCGGTCAGGCGAAAAAGTTTATTAAATATCTCACCACGATATACGACTGTGGTTACATTTAAACTATTGCGTTGTCTGACACAAGGCAATATGAATTGAGCCCCGAGTCATGATGAAATAAACTATAAAAATAATTTGTAGAGGTGCATGGTGTAATGGTTACGTCGTAGGAAATGGACACGGTGGGATGAGTTCAAATCCTGGACGAGGCTGGTTTTTTTTTTTATTTCCCATATCGTATAATACCCTTGGGAAAGGTACGAATTCATATATTCTCCCTCCAACTATGTTGTAGAGAAGACTTGGCTCTTTAACATTGTTTAGGGCAACCATTCTAGTAGAAGGAAAACTCCGAATTCAGACCTGTTGAATTCCGCTTAAAAATTGACCTTGTGTCACATCCTACTCACATACACACACACACACACACACACTATGCTCTACTAACCTTTTTCAATTAGAAATTTAATTTCTTTTGTAAAGGATTTAATAATCTTCTTACACAAATCACTGAAATCGATTTTCTTTTTCGATTTAGTATTAGACCAGAGCAGAAACCTCGCAGTCAGATTTTAAAGATAAAGGATGGTGTCGAACAAATATAAAAATGGCATCGGGACTAAAAATACTAAAAATTAATTCTACTAGCAAATACATGCACGTTCGGATGCAAATATTTAAGTTTTAATGTAATAAGTTATTATATTTAATTAGAAAGGCTAATGAAACTAAATAAGAATGCAGATAAAAAGATTTGAAATAGAGGTGGGGGTTAGTATTATCTGCGTTATTCGGACCATCGTCCTCATCTTCATTGTTATCTGTACAACGTTTCGGCCGATATGCCCTCCGTTACAGATAACAATGAAGATGAGTACAATGGTCCGAATAACGCAGATAATACTAATCATCAAGCCTCATCTCAAACATTCAGAGAAATAGAGGTGGGGGTATAATCGAAAAACAGAACAACTGAAACTTACTCTTGTTACGTACTGAGGTTTTCACTAAACCAAATCGATATAATGTTGTATACTCTTTCTTACTTCTTTCACTTACTTCTAGTCGTCTTTTCTTCTGTCCGGCTTTGGTTCTATCTTCTAACATCTTGCGTCTGGGTCTGGAATCTTCTAAGGTCTGGTCTGGTCTTCTATGGGATTTCGGGTCTGGTTTCTGTTAGGGATTTCTCTTTATCAGAAGCCCTGTATCATTGTTAGATTTTTAGGTAATAAACACAAGACTTCGATTTATGTTGATGTTACTTTATTTCTCCAAATCCCCAACCAGACACCTGCGCAGTTGAGGGACCGCGTGTATAACACCACTTACCCCTTCGAGCTCGCTGCTACCTTCTAACTGACTGAAACTTACTATATCCTTAAACCGGAAGACAGGGTTTTCTATGCCTTCCGGTTCTCACGTTTTATCCCCGGAAGGCAAGGTGAGAGTGAGGTCAAGCGCTGTCATTCACCCTCAAGGCCATCAGTTGCACTAATCGCCATTATGATTCTACACTACCTTAAAAAAGTATTAGGGATCCAATAATTATGTAACACTCTTCCATCACTCCCGTCTTTCATTGCTAAATTTTCCTATTTAGTTAAATTAGGAAGTATGGAATAAAATGACAGTTATTTCTTCTTGTTAATGTATTTCTTTTAAGATTTATCCCCGAGATAAATGATACCAAGCACTTATTTATTAAAATCATTTTTTTTATATCAATACGCAAATTAGCCTTCCCGTTTATACAGTAATCCTCTATTTTGTTGTATATATAAATACAATTGTATGTTATACATTTGGTACAAATTCAGAAATATAGGCCTAGGTTGGCACAGGGCCGAAATAATAGGGCACAAGAGAGGATTTTTCGGACCATATGTATATATTTTAGCTTATATAATATAGCTACAAAAGTGAGATATCATTGGGGTATTTTTTTATGCACTAACAAACATATGTGTGAGTATCTTACTAACCACAGCATTACAACATGCTTAATAGGTATTTACTAAATTCAGATGAGTCTGACACAAGGCTAGAGAAATGGAGCGCAATAAGTAACCAATGTAATGATTTTACAAATGTTATACATTTGGTACCAAATTCAGAAATAGAGGCCTAGGTTGGCACAGGGCCAAATAATAAGGCAAAGGAGAAGATTTTTCTTACTGTATTATTTTTTTTATAAATGTTGACATGATTGGGTCTGCATGAATATATGCATGTACAATTAGATATACATACAAACACAGAGGATAAAAAGAACAAGATAGATAGATAGATAGATAGATGGAATAGAGTGAGATAGATATAAACAAAGATGGATAGAAAGAGAGAAGAGGGGGGAGATAGATAGATAGATAGATAGATAGATGGAATAGAGTGAGATAGATAATAAACAAAGATGGATAGAAAGAGAAGAGGAGGGAGATAGATAGATAGATAGATAGATAGATAGATAGATAGATATAAACAAAGATGGATAGAAAGAGAGAAGAGGAGGGAGATAGATAGATAGATAGATAGATGGAATAGAGTGAGATAGATAAAACAAAGATGGATAGAAGAGAAGAGGGGAAGATAGGATAGATAGATAGATAGATAGATAGATGGAATAAAGTGAGATAGATATAACAAAGATGGATAGAAAAGAGAAGAGGGGAAGATAGATAGATAGATAGATAGATAGATAGATGGAATAGAGTGAGATAGATATAAACAAAGATGGATAGAAAGAGAAGAGGGGAAGATAGATAGATAGATAGATAGATAGATAGATAGATGGAATAGAGTGAGATAGATATAAACAAAGATGGATAGAAAGAGAGAAGAGGAGGGAGATAGATAGATAGATAGATAGATAGATAGATAGATGGAATAGAGTGAGATAGATATAAACAAAGATGAATAGAGAGAAGAGGGGGAGATAGATAGATAGATAGATAGATAGATTGGAATAGAGTGAGATAGATATAACAAAGATGGATAGAAAGAGAAGAGGGGAGATAGATAGATAGATAGATAGATAGATAGATGGAATAAAGTGAGATAGATATAAACAAAGATGGATAGAAAGAGAAGAGGGGAAGATAGATAGATAGATAGATAGATAGATAGATGGAATAGAGTGAGATAGATATAAACAAAGATGGATAGAAAGAGAGAAGAGGAGGGAGATAGATAGATAGATAGATAGATAGATAGATAGATAGATGGAATAGAGTGAGATAGATATAAACAAAGATGAATAGAAAGAGAGAAGAGGAGGGAGATAGATAGATAAATAGATAGATAGATAGATAGATAGATGGAATAGAGTGAGATAGATATAAACAGAGATGGATAGAAAGAGAAGAGGGGGAGATAGATAGATAGATAGATAGATAGATAGATAGATAGATGGAATAGAGTGGATAGATATAAACAGAGATGGATAGAAACAGAGAGGAGGAGGGAGATAGATATATAGATCGATAGGGACAGAGTAAAGAGGATATGAATACATTGAGATAGATAGAAATTGGGAGAGAGAGAGACCAGAAACAGAGACAGAGGGAGAGAGAAGGGGGGAGGAGTAACAGAGATAGGTTGATAGATAGATAGATATGAACAACTGGGTAGATATGGACAGAGTAAGATGCTTAGAACAGAAACAGATTGAATAAACGTATATATATTATATATATATATATATATAATATATATATACATATATATATATATATATATATATATATATATATATATATATAGAGAGAGAGAGAGAGAGAGAGAGAGAGAGGAGAGAGAGGGAGAGAAAGAACGAGATGGATAGATACATAAATAGGATATATATGAACTACGTGTTAGATATGGACAGAGTGAGATTGCTTAGAACAGAAACAGATAGAAACCGATAATAGATAGTAAGAGAGAGAGAGGGGGGGGAAAAGAGAGAGAGAAAGAAAAAGGAAAAAAGATCGATAGATAAATAAGTATATAGATAGATATGAACAGCGTGTGTTAGATATGGACAGAGTAAGATTGCTTAGAACAGAAACAGATAGAATAAACCAAAATAGATAGATAGATAGATAGATAGATAGATAGATAGACAGAGAGAGAGAGAGAGAGAGAGAGAGAGAAAGAGAAAGATAGATAGATAGATAGATATGAACAGCGTGTTATATATGGACAGAGTGAGATTGCTTAGAACAGAAACAGATAGAATAAACTGAAATAGATAGATAGAATAGATAGATAGATAGATAGATATGAATTTTGTGTTAGATATGGACAGAGTGAGATTGCTTCGAACAGAAACAGATAGAATAAAATGAAATAGAGACAGAGAGACAGAGAGAGGGGGAGAGAAAGAGAAAGATATAGAAAGATAGATAGATAGATAGATATGAACAGCGTGTTAGATATGGACAGAGTGAGATTGCTTAGAACAGAAACAGATAGAATAAACTGAAATAGATAGATACATATATATATAATATATATATATATATATATATATATATATAGAGAGAGAGAGAGAGAGAGAGAGAGAGAGAGAGAGAGAGAGAGAGAGAAAGATACAGATAGATAGATAGATAGATAGATAGATAAATAGATAGATCTGGACATTGATGTGCGTATTCGCACCCAAGACCCTCAATGCTGATGTAAAGACTCTTAAGCGTTCCATTTACAAAGAAATTTCTCCGTATTTGTTCGCACTTCCTATTGGTAAAGAGTCTTTTTCCCGCGTTTATTACACTTATATGAGGCGATTTATTGAAAGAAAAAGCAATTTCTATATTGCGTTTTGCACACACCATAGGAACCCTTTACCTCATTAGGCAACTTATAATTGGCGTTTACCCCCTCCACCCTCTTCAGTCAACCATTAAAAACAGCACCCCTACTCCCCTCTCCCCGGGGGAATTGAAAAGACAACACAAATCTCTGTACTGATAGCCCGCTTATTTATTTATTGATACGAAAATATATTAAAGAATTTAATTGGTCGATAATATGTATATATTGATCTGTCAGTGTGTGCTCGGTTTTAATCACGATAAGTGAAAGGACGCGGGGCAGCGTTTGGCTTTTGAGTCAATAACATATTGCTTGTCGAGAGTCCTTTCAAAAATCTTCCCTAATAAACTCGGACCCCTCAGTACCCCCCGGCACCACTCCGAGCCGGTGCAAACCCAGCCCCCCGGAAAACTACTTTGAACCTCGACAAATCAATTCCGTCTATTAATATAGTTAATATGAAAAGAAAAACGGGAAACAATTTTGTTCGGTTTTTACCTTGAATTAAATTGACTGAAAGAAAAAGAAGAAATAAGAATTGAATGAAAAGAGAAAGAAAGAAAGAAAGAAGAAAGAAAGAAAGAACAAAAGGAATGTGTTGAATTGAATGATAGAAATTTTCTTCGGTTTTTACCCTTGAATAGAAAAAAAAATAACAGAAGAATAATCGCTCAAAACCAAAAAGAAAGAAAAGAAAGAAAGAAAGAAGAAAGAACAAAAGTGAATGTGTTGAATTGAATGATAGAATTTTTCTTCGGTTTTTACCGTGAATGGAAAAAAATAACAGAAAGAAATAATCGCTCAAAACGAAAGAGAAGAAAGAAAGAAAGAAAGAAAGAAAGAAGGAAAGAAAGAACAAATGAAGGGAATGTGTTGAATTGAATGTGTTAAATTGAATGATAGAAATTTTCTTCAGTTTTTACCGTGAATTGGAAAAAAATAACAAAGAAATAATCGCTCAAAACGAAAAAAGAAAGGAAGAAAGAAAGAAAAATCAAGGGAATGTGTTGAATTGAAGGACAGAAATTTTCTTTGTTTTTTTTACCGTGAATTACAAAAATATAAAGAAATAATCGCTCAAAAGGAAAAAGGAAGACAGAAAGAAGCGTTTAGAAAGAAAGAAAGAAAGAAAGAAAAGAAAAGAAAGAAAGAAAAAGGAACAAAGAAAGAAAAGAAAAGAAAGAAAAATAATGGAAAGAAAGAAAAAGAAAGACACACACAAAAGGAAAGAAAAAAACAAAAAAAGAAGGAAAGAAAAAGAAAGAAAGAAAGAAAAAGAAAGAAAGAAAAGGAAAGAAAGAAAGAAAAAGAAAAGGAGAAAGAAAAGGGAAGAAAGAAAGAATCACTCAAGAGAGAAAAATAACGGAAAGAAAGAAAGAAAGAAAGAAAGGAAAGAAAGAAAGAAAAAGAAACAAGGAAAGAAAAATAAGATAGAAAAAGAAAAACAGAAAACCCGTTTAAAAGGAAAGAAAAAAGAGTCACCCCAAAAATGGAAAAAATACTCAAAAAGAAAAGACAGAAAGAAAGAACGAAAGAACGAAAGAAAAGAACGAAAGAAGTGAAAAACATCGGAAAGAAAAAAAGAAAAGGAAAGAAAGAAGAAAAAGAAAGAAAGAAAGAAAAGAAGAAAAGAAAGAAGAAAAAGAAAGAAAGAAAGAAAGAAAGGAAAGAAAGAAAAAAGAAAGAAAGAAAAGAAAGGAAAGAAGAAAGAAAGAAAGAAAGAAAGAAAAGGAAGAAAGAAAATGAAAAACACCGGAAAGAAAGAAAGAAAAGGGAAGAAGAAAGAAAAAGAAAGAAGAAAGAAAAAAGAAAGAAAGAAAGAAAGAAAGAAAGAAAGAAAGAAAAGGAAGAAGAAAGAAAGAAAGAAAGAAAAGGAAAGAAAGAAAGAAAAGAAAGAAAGAAAAGAAAGAAAGAAAGAAAGAAAAGGAAAGAAAAAATGAAAACACCGGAAGAAAGAAAGAAAGGGAAGAAAGAAAGAAAAGAAAAAAAAGAAAGAAAGAAAGAAAAAGAGAAGAAAGAAAGAAAAGGAAAGAAAGAAAGGAAGAAAGAAAGAAAAGGAAAGAAAGAAAAGGAAAGAAAAAGAAGAAGAAAAGGAAAAATGAAAAACACCGGAAAGAAAGAAAGAAAGGAAAAGAAAAGAAAAAGAAAAAGAAAGAAAGAAAAAAGAGAAAGAAAGAAAGAAAGACAGTGAAAAACAACGGAAAGAAAGAAAGAAGAAAGAAAGAAAGTTAGACAACGTGTTGGAAGAAAAAAAAATAGAATTGAACGAAAAGAGAAAGGAAGAACGAACAAATGAGGAGAACGTGTTAAATGGAAAGAGAGAAATTTTCTTCGGTTTTTACTGTGAATTAAAAAAACTAACCAAGAGAAGGAAAAAAGAAACCGTCTAGTAGGGAGGAAGGAAGGAAGGAAGGGAATAAAGAAAGAAAGAAAAAAGAAAGAAAGTTAGACAACGTGTTGGAAGAAAAAAATAGAATTGAACGAAAAGAGAAAGGAAGAACGAACAAATGAGGAGAACGTGTTAAATGGAAAGAGAGAAATTTTCTTCGGTTTTTACTGTGAATTAAAAAACTAACCAAGAGAAGGAAAAAGAAACCGTCTAGTAGGAGGAAGAAGGAAGGAAGGAAGGAAGGGAATAAAGAAAGAAAGAAAAAGAAAGAAAGTTAGACAACGTGTTGGAAGAAAAAAAAAATAGAATTGAACGAAAAGAGAAAGGAAGAACGAACAAATGAGGAGAACGTGTTAAATGGAAAGAGAGAAATTTCTTCGGTTTTTTACTGTGAATTAAAAAAACTAACCAAGAGAAGGAAAAAGAAACCGTCTAGTAGGGAGGAAGGAAGGAAGGAAGGAAGGAAGGAAGGAAGGGAATAAAGAAAGAAAGAAAAAAGAAAGAAAGTTAGACAACGTGTTGGAAGAAAAAAAATAGAATTGAACGAAAAGAGAAAGGAAGAACGAACAAATGAGGAGAACGTGTTAAATGGAAAGAGAGAAATTTTCTTCGGTTTTTACTGTGAATTAAAAAAACTAACCAAGAGAAGGAAAAAGAAACCGTCTAGTAGGGAGGAAGGAAGGAAGGAAGGAAGGAAGGGAATAAAGAAAGAAAGAAAAAAGTAAGAAAGAAAGAAAAAGAAAGAAAGAAAGAATCATTCAAGAGAGAAAAAACAGTAGAATGAAAGAAAGACAAACAGCAGACAAAGTAAAAGAAAGACAGAAAGAAGTTAAGAAAGAAAGAAGGAAGCAAAGAAAGAAAAAAGAATTGCTCAAAAGAAAAAGAAAAGCGATAAAAAATCGCTCAAAAGAAAAAGAAAGACATAAAGAATCGTTTAGAAAGAAAGAAAGAAAGAAAGAAAGAATCACTCAGGATAAATAAGGAAGGAAAGAAAAAAAAGAAGAATGAGAGAAAAATAGACAACGTGTTGGACCGGATGGGAAACAATTCTGTTTGGTTTTTACCTTGAATGAAATTAACTAAATGAAAAGAAAAAAGAATTGAACGAAAAGAGAAAGAATGAATGAAGGAATAAAATAAAAATGAAAGAAAGAAAGAAAAGAAAATTAGGAAAGAAAGAAAGTAAGAAAGAAAAGAAAGGTAGGAAATAAAGGTAAGAAATAAAGAAAGAAAAAGAAAGAAAGAAAGAAAGAAAGAAAGAATGAATATGAAGGAAAAAGAAAGAAAGAAAGAAAGAAAATGATTTAATATTCAGAGAAAGAAAGAATGAATGAATGGGATAAAACACAACAAATGAAAGAAAGAAAGAAAGAAAACAAAAGAGAAAGAGAAAGAAAGAAAGAAAGAAAGAAAGAAAACAAAAGAGAAAGATAAAAAGAAAAGAAAATAACGAAGGAAAAATAAATATAAAAGATCAATAAAAAATATTCTTTATTGATTTTGTAATTATGAAAATATTTAGGCGGGTGCCAAAGTTTTTGTATGAGATTTGATTGGAGCTTTTCACTCATCTGAAAAGATCTCTTTCTTTGATATCTACTGACGGTTAAGATCACAGACAAGACCTCACCCATATCAAAAGAGGCTCAGTTTCACTTTAACCTGACGACCGTCATCAGTCACCCTCAGATTTTCTAGACTTCCCCAATATAAAAAATCATACTCTTTTTATATTGCAGTCATATTGTGGATAAGTGTTGTCTTAAAATTAAAGTGACATATCTTATTATAATGGAGCAAGAGCCAATCTCCCAAATAAAATGTTTAATATAAAAGTTGTTTATATACCAGGATAATAGGGTAAAACTGCAGACGATATCTATATCAAGAATTAGGAAAATGATTGATTGGTTAATTGGTCTGACACAATCTCAAAACTTTTTTATTTATTTGGGGCCTCCAAAATAAAAAAAACAAAGACACGATGTCATTTTATAAAGTAGAGCAATTTCTAAGCCGAGTTTAACAGGACAATTTTTAAGGAGAGTTTAACGGGACAATTTTTAAGGGAGTTTAACGGGACAATTTTTAAGGAGAGTTTAACAGGATAATTTTTTAAGGAGAGTTTAACGGGACAATTTTTAAGGAGAGTTTAACAGGACAATTTTTAAGGAGAGTTTAACGGGACAATTTTTAAGGAGTTTAACGGGACAATTTTAAGTAGAGTTTAACGGGACAATTTTTAAGGAGAGTTTAACGGGACAATTTTTAAGGAGAGTTTAACGGACAATTTTTAAGGAGAGTTTAACGGGACATTTTTTAAGGAGAGTTTAACGGGACAATTTTTAAGGAGAGTTTAAACGGACAATTTTTTAAAGAGAGTTTAACAGGACAATTTTTAAGGAGAGTTTAACGGGACAATTTTTAAGCAGAGTTTAACGGGACAATTTTAAGTAGAGTTAAAACAGGACAATTTTTAAGTAGAGTTAAAATAGGACAATTTAAGCAAAACAGGAGAATTTTTAAGCAGAGTTTACAGACAATTTTTAAGCCTTTATTTTTTAGCAGAGTTTAACGGACATATTTAAGTAGGTTTAACGGGACTATATTTAAGCAGAGTTTTAACGGGACAATATTTAAGCAGATTTTAACGGGACAATTTTTAAGCAGTGTTTAACGCGACAATTTTTAAGCAGAGTTTAACGGGACTATTTTTAAGCAGAATTTAACAGGATGATTTTTAAGCAGAGTTTAACGCGACAATTTGTAAGCAGAGTTTAACGGGACAATTTTTAAGCAGAGTTTAACAGGACAATATTTAAGCAGAGTTTAACGCGACAATTTTTAAGCAGAGTTTAACGGGACTATTTTTAAGCAGAATTTAACAGGATGATTTTTAAGCAGAGTTTAACAGGACACTTTTTAAGCAGATTTTAACGCGATAATTTGTAAGCAGAGTTTAACAGGACAATTTTTAAGTAGAGTTTAACGGGACAATTTTTAAGCAGAATTTAACAGGACAATTTTTAAGCAGAGTTTAACGGGACAATATTTAAGCAGAGTTTAACGCAACAATTTCTAAGCAGAGTTTAACGGGACTATTTTTAAGCAGAATTTAACAGGATGATTTTTAAGCAGAATTTAACAGGACACTTTTTAAGCAGAGTTTAACGCGACAATTTGTAAGCAGAGTTTAACGGGACAATTTTTAAGTAGAGTTTAACAGGACAATTTTTAAGCAGATTTTATCGGGACAATTTTTAAGCAGATTTTAACGGGACAATTTTTAAGCCGAGTTTAACAGGACAATTTTAAAGCAGAGTTTAACGGGACAATTTGTAAGCAGATTTTAACGGGACAATTTTTAAGCAGAGTTTAACGGGACAATTTTTAAGCCGAGTTTAACAGGTCAATTTTTAAGCTGGGTTTAACAGGACAATTTTTAAGCAGAGTTTAAAGCAGAGTTTAACAGGTTTGAATTCAGGTTTTTTCTTCTTCTTCTCATGCCCTACTATTTTACCCATATCTGGAGGGAGACTAGTTGGATTTATACCTCCCCCAAGGGTAGTAGCCCTAGGTGAAATGAAACCAGCGTCATCTAGGATTTGAACTTGTGTCTCGGTCTCCATTTCTTACGACGATAACCTTTTAGTGGAGTAAAACTGGTTTGAATTCAGAGTTTTTTCTCCTCGTAGACTACTATTTAACCAGAACTAGAAGGAGAATAGCTAGATCCGTGCCTTTCAGAAAGTTATGAGCGCTATGACAAATGCATAAGGTATCTTGCAGAATTTGAACTCGGTTCGATGAGTCTTTACTACGACGATAACCGTTACGCTGCGAGCACTACAAACCTCATTTTTTTATGCCGCAGTTTACCAATCATAATTTAGATAAATGAATTAAAAGAAAGAAAGATTTAAAATTTGTTTCCGTTGTTTACTCTGCTACTCTTTAGGAGTATACGATGATGACACCTTTATTCAACGACATAGGGGTTATTTTCTTAGTTATTCAAATACACAGTCGTCAAGTTTAAGCTCGGTGACATCAAGTTATAATAGTAACTTCAGCCGTCTCGAAAAAATGTTACAACTGGCAAATGAAAGAAATAGTTTCTTGTATATATAAAGAGACTATATATATATATATATATATATATATATATATTGGGAGAATGTGTGCTTAATTGAAGTCATACCTAATTTGAAAATTAATTAGTGGTTAATTATTGAATTAGGTCGGCATATCTGTTCAAATGTAAGGCGTAAACAAATCGAGAAAAAGTCAATCTTTGTATGTACATTTCGGCATAGTATGCCTCATCAGCAGAGTTATAGACAGGAAACTGCTGATGAGGCATAATATGCCGAAATGTACATACAGAGATTGACTTTTTCTCGATTTGTTTACGCCTTACATTTAAACAGATATTCCCGCCTAATTTATTAATTATCAACTAATTAATTTTCCAATTAGGTATGACTTCAATTAAGCACACATTCTTCCAAAAATTGTCAGCTATCGCCATCTCAAACACATTGTTTGTTTACTTTCATATATATATATATATATATATATATATATATATATATATATATAGAGAGAGAGAGAGAGAGAGAGAGAGAGAGAGAGAGAGCGAGCGAGATACAGACATAGACAGACAGAGACAGAGACAGAAGCAGAGAGAGAATTATGAATGGACAGAGATAGTTTCAAGGATGTCTGCAAGAACGATTTCAAGTGATTTGGTAATGCCCCTCCCAGCTGGGAAAATCTGGCTCAGGATTGCCCTCGGTGGCGTTAGACTCTCTGTAGAGAACTGTTCATGTCTGAAGTCACCCTGGCGCAACACCATGAAGGTCCAGAAGAAAGCGGCGGCAACAAAGCACCGGCACATCAACATCTTCAGGGACAGCCTTCACATGCGACATCTGTAGTCGAGAATGTTTTATCAAACATCAAAATTCACAGTCATAGGAGGCGCTGTAACTTCCGGGCACAAAAATTTTATTACAGTCTTCCGAGACTGAAATGTCGATAATCATAATTTCAGATCGGGTCAAGGTCCTATTGCAATTTTTGATTTGTCTATAATAATATCCATTTGCACACGGTTAGATGATATCACATATTCCTATTTAATATTAATAACTAGCACACAATTAAATATTTCAAGTATTCCTTTCTAATACTAATAATTTGTACACATATATGTTTTCATGTATTTCAATCTATTACTGATACATATAGCAATTATATAGTTTCCAGTAACTAAAAAGTGGCTGTATTGGTTTTATTGCCTAGGGAGCCTAAATGAGGAATGCCGACGGGATACATGCCATTTTTACACTGGCCACCACATGAGTTGCGGTTTGTCCGTAGCTCCCCAAAATAATCGGATTTACGTTCCTTTGAAGTAAGGTCAGAAAATAACAATTGGTTCAATTTGTTTGGTTGTTTATTAATTTTAACGACATATCAACCCGTCTGGGGTTATGTCATGCCTAACGGTTAGGAAGTAATACATATCGTGTATTTATATTTATACTTTTTAGTAATTGGTTTTAAAAATGTGTTAGCATTATTGGGGATTATGTTGTATGGTATTGATTTGTTTCATGTTTATGTTCTATGGTATAATTTTATTTCCCTCAAAAAAGAGAGAATATCCTCCATGTTGATATTTTCAAACAGATTTTTCATATTGTTTGCTTTAAAATAACGGTTTCTGAAGTGAGCAAGAAAACTGCATTCCATGAATAAGTGTTTAACTGTCAAAGGTGTTTGACATGTTCCACATTGTGGTTGTTGTTCTTGTTTGAGTATATTGGAGTGCCTTAGTCTTGTATGACCAATGCATAATCGGGACACAAAGTAACCATTTTTATTTGATAATAATCATTTGTCTGCATTTGTTTTTATATTTATTATAGTTATATTATTATAGTTATAATATTATATAGTTATTATTAGTTATAATATTGTAACTATTCCCATCTGACACAAATAATTGCAGACAGTTATATGGTTTGAAGTATTCTTATCTAATATTAATAATTTCGACAAAGTTCTATTTTTTAAGAATTCCTATCTAATATCAATAATTTACACACAATAATATTGTTTCAAGTATTCTTATTTAATAAAAGAAAATGCATACAGTTATATAATTTCAAGTATTACTATCTATTACTAATAAGTAGAGCGTTCGGCTAAAAATCACAAGGTTCCTAGTTCGATACCGGCCCTCACCAACTCAGCGTATGAGTAGCACAGGGATCTGTGGTGTAAAGTAAGGAGCTGATGGTAGGTGTGGCGCTCCATCTCAGACGCAAAAACAATCTCCTTGGTCTAGCGCTAGTGAAAAGGGGATAAACTCCCTCGCTGTCAGGCTGATACCGACTTTAGGCCACCCCGACGACTTTACTTTACTTACTAATTATTTGCAGATATTTATATGGTTTCAAGTATTCCTGTCTCATAAAATAAAAACTCGTTGTTTTTCTTCCAGTCATTTCTCTGTTAACTCTGATATTCGGTTTACAATTGATAGATAGATAGATAGATAGATAGATAGATTTCTACGGCCCCGTAGATGGGCAAACTTTATACGGGTGACGAGGAAGTGAAATCTGTAGTGAAGAAGTGACTCAAAGAACAGTCAACAGAATTTTACGGGACAGGGATACATGCTCTCATTTGGACGGTGACTATGTGGAGAAATAGGGATGTGATCCCCAGAAGACCATATTCATTTTGATGTATGATACATGTTCATGTGTTAGCAATTATACCTGTCCTAAACAAAATGGCATTACTTTTTTACTAACCCTCGTAGATAAGTGAACAATGAGAACATTCGATAGAAAAGACAAAATTATTCATTTATTTACTTAAAATTATTATATGAACTAGAGTAAAAAACATGATTTTTAAAACTGATTACAAATTTCGCAAATATTTTTTTCCATTTAAAGTAATATAACTTTTCAAATAATTTCATAGTTTATATAGTTTATTTATTTAAATAATATATAGTTTATTCATTATAATGTAAGGGATTCAAACGTTGAATTATAAGGAATAGCTTTTATCTTATTAGTAATAATTGTTCTTTATTCTATGTATTGGCGACTTTGCTAATTGTGACGTAAGCAGTGACGTATTTTTTGTTACAGACAAATAGAGACCTAATCTCTATTATTGATACTAGTACAAAATAAAAAAAACACCCTCCGAGCGATGTAAAAATAGATTTTTGAAACATATTGCCTGAGGGGTGAGGAGTAAAAAATTCAATGTCAGCGAGTTTGTACCCTAAGTAAGTAAATCATCAAATTCATTAAAGGATTAAAAAATAAAACAATTTGAAACGTAAACTTTAAATATGTATTAAAATAAAACAAACTATATATAGATATATAATACCAGTCATGTATTTATTAAAACTTGTTTAAAAAAAACAATGAGGACTGTCTAATGCTGCATCTTCAAATTTTGAGTGTATTTATTCTGTTATGACAATTTTGGGTAATATGACGTAAGCAGTGAAGTAATTTTTGTTAAAGAGAAAAACCGGAAGCGAATCTCCATTATTGATAGATTATGTCATCGGAATTTGATTTGACATTGAGCTTATTATACGTCTGAGGCGGCCTTTAAGCCAGTATTAAAATAGTAGATATTTTATTGGTAATTGTTTTATTATTACTAAACTGTTTATCAGCCTGAAATATTTACTGGCAATTCGTTTGATTTTTCCCATCAATAGAACGCCATTATTCAACAGTTCCCATTTTGTGTGTCTTTCTTCTGTCACGTCGTCACTCCTAAAATAAGAATTCTTTTTTTAAGATGGATTGGAAAATTGGGATAAACATTTTGACCCGCATCCTCAACCATCCTGACCCCCCGCCCATATCCTTTTGTCGGCGTCTTTTGTGTTTATGATGAATTGGAGTCACAAACAAAGCGATAAGACCCCCACTCCCGGCGATGAGTGTTCGATTTCAAGGTTTTCTTCCAAAATTTCCTTATTCATTTATTATTATCTTTTTTAAACTTCAGTCATTTTTTATGGATATTGACGGCAGTCCAATTATTACCGATGGGGCTTAAAATACGACTGTAATCACACACCTTTAGAATACACTGTCTGTACCTCTGCAGAGAGGTAAGACTTGTTGGCCGTGGGTGGTGACCCATGATGCTTAAGGACTGAATCCGGTTGGACGAGCAGTCCATGACATGCAACACTCCACTTTGGCCCTTACGCTAAACGGGCGATCAATAGGCTGGTCATGTCAAGCCCTAGCACCTATATATATTTACCGCACGAGCAGGATGTGACACAGGGTCAATTTCTTAAGCGGAGTTTAACAGGTTTGAATTCAGAGTTTTTTTCTCCTAGACCGGTTGCCTAACCGAGGTTAAAGAGCCCAGTCTGTAGAATTCATACATTTCCCAAGGGTATTAGCGCTAAGTGAAATTCAATTACCCCGTCCAGGATTTGAACTCGGGATGACGAGTCCATTTTCCTATGACTTTAACCATTACACCACGCGCTTCCTACCCTAGCACCTATATGATTGTCCCAACCCTATTGCCCTTATGGCAAGCCCAAACCCTTTTTATCATATGGGTGCTAGAAGGCGGTGTCTGAAGGTCTTCATGTCCTGGGAATGACATTAAACTCTATCTGATGGTGAGGTTCCAGTTCTGGAAGTTTGGGGAATGTGGACAATCCCTTTACCACCATTGCTCCCTGGTCCACTCTGACCCGGAGTGGTAGTACCTGTTAGGCTCCCATCTATGGGTTAAGTAGAAAAATGTGTTTATGAAAAAAAAATTGAGTATACATAAAGAATGGATTTATTTCAAAACTTAATCGGCATTAAATGACCCATCGTGGTTGATATGCCGTAAAACAAAACAAAACAAAACGACATCCCTTAAACAAAAGGTGTGTCCTGATTATGACACTAAACTGTATTTGGGTAAGACACCAGCTCTGAAGTTCAGGAGACTGTAAATACCCCATGATTACTATTACTCCCATGTCCACTCTCATCTGAACAAGTTTGTTTGCTTATTGATTTTAACGGCATATCAAGTCGTCTGGGGTTATGTCATGCCTAACGGTTAGGAAGTTTTACATATCGTGTATTTATATTTATACTTTTTAGTAATTGGTTTTAAAAATGTGTTAGCATTATTGGGGATTATGTTGTATGGTATTGATTTGTTTCATGTCTATATTCTATGGTATAATTTTATTTCCCTCAAAAAAGAGAGAATATCCTCCATGTTGACATTTTCAAACAGATCTTTCATATTGTTTGCTTTAAAATAACGGTTTTTGAGGTGAGCAAAAAACCTGCATTCCCTGAATAAGTGTTTAACTGTCAAAGGTGTTTGACATGTTCCACATTGTGGTTGTTGTTCTTGTTTGAGTATATAGGAGTGCGCTCGTCTTGTATGACCAATACGTAATAGAGATACAATGACTTGTTCCTATCTAGACTTCCTTAAAGTTGGTCTCCAGCCTCCCAAAGTGGGTTTGATTAGGAAGAGTTTATTGTGGATGTTGTTATTTCAGTGTTGTTGCCATTATGTATGAAGGAATTTATTAATTTTAGGTTTCAAATCTAGAGCCGATTTAGCTGCAGAGTCTACTCTTTCATTCCCCCTCACTCCTATATGACTTGGGATCCCGCATATCATAATCTCCTTAGAGTTAGACATCAAGTCTAATCTATTGAGGAGCTTAATGATGAGAGGGTTTTCCAGTTTTTTATTTCTTAATGAGAGTAGGACAGAGAGCGAGTCTGAGAAGATGATATTTCATCCAAACAAGTATTACCTGCTAATGTACTACGGGTCAAACAAATTTTCTTGAATATATTAGCATTGGATTAAACCATGATTGTGTGCAAATTAATTATTATTTCACTCCATTCGAGTTTTTTCGCACCCGCCTTAGCCTGTGGTTCACTGGATGCTGAGTGACAGCAAGTTTCCTCAGGTCTCCAGGACTCTCCTGAATATTCTAGCCGATCTTAACGATGCTGTAGTTTGGATGATCTCGATTCATCCTCTGATTTCTAATTCACCAAATTTCTTTTCCAGACATTTGGAGACCGTTCCAAGGGCACTAATTAAAATTAGCACGACATTCACTTTCATGTTCCACAGTTTTCTTAGTTCTCTGGCAAGGTCCAAGTTGTTAAGTTTTTAAGGGCCATTCTTTGGCCTTAAAGCAGAAGCACTTATCCAGTGGAATTGGATCCTTGATAAAGAGTCCCTCGATAATGTGAATCCTTTGGTTACTCTGGTAAAGAGTTCTCAGTTCCTGGTAAAGAGTCCCTCGATAATGAATCCTTTTGTTATTCTGGTAATCATATAAGTCCTTCCTGAGTAATGATAAAGGTCCGGTAATCCTATATCCGTCTTCAGTGAGCGCATTGTAATTATGACCAGTGGGTGGGGGTAAATAGTGTGTCTTACACGCAGTATGTTTAGTGATTGGCTACATGAGTCAATCACGTGACCTTGGATAGTCTATAAATCCAGGAGGGTAATTAGAGCACATCTTATATCAGAATACTTTAGGGCACCCGACGTGGTGTAATGGTTAGCAAGCTGGCTTCGCAGACCATTGGTAGTGAGTTCGATTCTCACTGGGCGCCCCACACTCTGGCCTTGTGCTATATCTCAAGCAAAGCTTAGTAAAATAACTATATTCAGAATACTTTAGGCACTTCACGTGGTGTAATGGTTAGCAGCTCGCTTCGCAAACCATTGTTAGTGAGTTCGATTCTCATTGGGCGCCCCATACTTCTGGCCTTGTGTCATACTAAGCTAAGCTTAGTAAATAACTATAATCAGAATAACTTTAGGGCACTTCACGTGGTGTAATGGTTAGCAAGCTCGCTTCGTAAACCATTGTTAGTGAGTTCGATTGTCATTCGGAGACCCATACTTCTGGCCTTGTGCGATATCTTAGCTAAGCTTAGTAAATAACAATATCAGAATACTTACAACACAACTATTTTCTATCTTTCGCTTTCTTTAACTCGGTGATCGGCCGGGGTGGTAAAATCCACGAGATGACAAGTCCTCTTCTTGTTGTTAATTAACCTCTAGGTCTCGTCTCCTCGTCTGGATTAGACAATCCGTCTGTATCACAAAGTCCCAGAGAATTTTTTGCGTCTCATTCTTCAGGACAGATTCAGGTTTACCAGTGGATAACCTTTCCCACCCAGTCGTGCCTGGTTCTGTACTCTCTTTGTGCTAGTTTGCTAAATTCACTTATTATATGATTGGCCGTTTCGTGTTTTTTCCATATATTCTACACTTACTATTCAGTTGCGTCTTATCTATTTTTCCTTTTATATTATTTGTTCTAATGGCAAAGTTTTGTGCTGCTATTATCAAGAAATTCAGTTTCTTCGCGAGGTTTCCTTTTCTTAGCAATATCCAGGTTTTCTTATGTGGCAATCTATTATTATTATATATTATTATTATTATTATTCACTCCTGTTTGTTTTTTTCACATGACGTCAGTTGATGGTATTTCACTGAGTCTGTGACAACAAGTCTCCTCAGGTCTCCAGGACTCTGCTGAGTATTTCTGGCAGATCTGCAGCAGTGTAGCTATTCAGGTGGTCCTGAATTCTTCTGTTGATTTCCCAGATTTGTCCAATCTTCTTTCCAAAGCTTTTGGGACCGCATCTCTCTCCNTACAGTGGATGAAAGAGGAGAGGAGGAGATAGTAGGATATGATAGATAGATAGATGAGTTGGAATAGAGTGAGATAGTATAACAAAGATGGATAGAAGAGAGTGAAGAGGAGGCGAGATAGTAGATTCGATAAGATAGATAGATAGGATTAGATAGATGGATGATGAATAGATAAAAAGATGGATAGAAAGAGAGAAGAGGAGGGAGATAGATAGATAGATAGATTAATACCGATAGATAGCTCGATGATAGATAGGAATAGTGAGTATGATATAAACAAGATGGTAGAAAGAGTAGGGGGGATAGCATAGTAGATCGATAATACGATAGATGGAATAGAGTGAGACTACGATATAAACAAGATGGAATAGAAGAGAGAACGGCGGAGATCAGATGATAGATAGATAGATAGATGGACTAGAGTGAGTAGATATAAAAATGGATAGAAAGAGAGAAGAGGAGCGGGATAGATGATAGATAGACTAGATAGCTGCAATGAGCTGAGTGATTATAAGAGATGGCCTTAGAGCAGATGGGGGAGATGAATAGATAGATAGGATGGGAATAGAGTGAGATATGATATCCAAGAGATGGATAGAGAGAGAAGCGGAGGGAGATAGATGATAGAAGAGTAGATAAGATGCATAGGATAGAATAGATGATAGTAGATAGAATAGATGGATAGATGAGATAGTATAGCGCACGAATGGAAGAAAAAGTAGAGAAGAGGGGAGTAGATTCAGATAGATAGATGATCTAGATGGAATAGAGCTGGTATAGAGTTAAGAAAATGGGATAGAAAGAGAGAAAGGAAGGGGGAGATGTGATAGATAGGAGCTAGATAGTAGATAATGGATAGAGTGAATAAGAGTGCGATAGATTATAAACAGAGTATGGATTCGAACAAAGAAGCAGGGGGAGATAGAATAGATAGATAGATAGATGATAGATGGAATAGTGGATAGATTAACAAAATGGATAGAAAGAGAGAAGAGGAGGGAGATAGATAGATAGATAGATAGATAGATGATGGAATAGGTGAGATAGATATAAACAAATGGATAGAAGAGAAGAGGGAGATAGATGATGATAGATGATAGATAGATATAGATAGATAGATATGATGGATGAGTGAGATACGGATATCCAAGAGATGGATAGAAAAAGAAAGGAGGGAGATAATAGAGTAGAAGATACGATGAGATGGAATAGGCGGTGAGAAGATAAACAAATGTAGAAGGGAAGAGGAGGGAGATAGAATGATAGATAGATGATTAGATGGATAGAGTGAGATAGAATAAAAAATGGATAGAAAGGAGAGAAGAGGGGGAGATAATGATAGATAGATAGATAGATAGATGATAGTGGGATAGATATACAAGTTGGATAGAAGAAGAGGGGGAGATAGATAGATTGATTAGATAGATGGATAGATGATGGAATAGAGTGAGATAGATTAAACAAGGAGATGGATAGAAGAAGAGAGAGGGAGATAGATAGATGATGATAGATAGATGGAATAGCGTGGATTAGGCTCTACAGAAAATGGATGAAGAGAGAGGGGGGAGATTCATAGGAATAGATATGATGTAGATTGATGGCAATAGATGAGATAGATCTATAATAACAAGATGGAATGAAGAGAGAAGAGGAGGGATAATGAGATGATAGATAGATACGATAGATGGATAGAGGAGATATGATATAAATGAAGTGTAGACAAGAGAGAAGAGGCGGGAGATAGATAATTAGATGATGCTAGATAGATGGAAAGAGTGAGATAGATATAGAACAAGATGGATAGAAGAGAGAAGGGAGGAGATAGATAGATGATAGATAGATAGTGATAGATGGAATAGAGTGAGAGTAGATTAACAGATGGATAGAAAGAGAGAGAGGAGGGAGATAAGATAGATAGATAGATAGATAGAATGATAGAATGGAATAGAGTGAGATGATAATAGCAACGGGATAGAAAGGAGAGAGGGGAGATAGGATAATAATAATGAGATAGACTGGACGATGTGAGATACGCTAATTAAGAAATGATGAGAAAGAGAGGGGGAGATGATAGAATAATAGATAGATTGATGGAATAGAGTGATAGGAATAAAACAGAGATGGATGAAGAGAGAAGAGGAGGGAGATAGATTATTGATGGAAGCGGAGTACTTGCGCGCTCTCAATAGACTGTAGATGTCAGACGGCAGAGAGAGAGAGAAGATGGGTGAGTTAGAGATAGAATCACTCCCGATAGATAGATAGATAGATATGCGGCGGTGTTATTGCTCGCAAACAGAGTACGGAATTGCTTAAACAGAAAATGATGAAATGAACTGATTTATATCTATATTATATATACGTATATGATAGCATAATATATACTATGCTTACATTGAGACGGCAGTCAGGGAGGTCGAGAAGAGAGTGGAGAAGAGAGAAAGATGCAAGTTATGTGTAAGATTGACTGCGTGTTAGATATGGGAAGGGTGAGATTGGTATGGAGGGAACTGATGGGTTACTTACGAAGGTAAGTAGATACGTAGATAGATAACGCTCTGTGTGGAGACCATGCGAGAGAGGAATAGGTGTGAAGGACGAGAAGAGCAAGGGAAGAGAAAGGGAGAGAAGATAGATATGATAGTAGGATAGATAGATAGATGATGTAGACAGGTGGTCTAAGTATGGGACAATGAGTGAGATGAGTCTGATAAACGAATAGATCGATACTGTATGATAGATAGTTCGAGATGATGAGTAATTTGACGATGACTTAGGAAAGAGAGAGATAAGAATATGTAGAAGATTAGAGAGATAGATAGAGAGTATACTGCGTGTTAACTGGGAATAGTGAGATTGCTTAAGTACAGAAAGATGAATAAACAAAAGATAAGATAGATAGAAGATAGTAGTGATAGAAGAGAGGAGAGAGAGAGAGGAGAGAGAGACGGAGCGGAGACGAGAAAGCAAGAGAAAAGAGAAGAGAGGATAGATGATCGATAGATTAGAACGTCGTGTTATATATGCGAACGGAGTGAGTATGCTTAGATACAGAACGAGATGTAAATAAACTGAAATAGATAGTTAGAGTAAATGAAGATATAATAGAGAGAAAAGAGAGAGGGGGGTAGATGGAGGTGATAGTGAAATAAGTAGATCTAATGATAAGATAGACTTGAGTTTTGGGTGTGGGATTTGCGCGTCTGACGACCTGTGTCAGTACAGGACAGAGTGAAGATTAGCTCCGGACGCTAATCAGAATAGAATACACGAAAAATGAAATAGAGAGCAGAGAGTACAGAGGAGGGAGATATATGGGAGAGAAGAGAAAGACTTGATCCGATAGATCAGATGAGAAACAGCTGTTATTAGACTGGAACGGAACTAGAGGAGTTCTGTGGAACACATACCGATAGAATACAATCATGAATAGATAGAGCTATCATTATTATCTATAATATAGCTGTATATTAGATAGCTAATAACTATACACGTAATTCACTAATGTAGATTATCGTAGATCGATAGAGGAGAGAGTAGAGGAAGGGAGAGTTCACGTGATACTGATAGCAGTGACAGGAGAGACAATGGGGAAGGATAAGACAGGGGGAGAGAAACGAAGGAATACAGATAGAGAGATCGAGAGATAAGAAGTAAGCAATACAAATATGATAGATTGGATTGATGTGGCGTGATCACTTCCAGAGACCTCAACTGCTGATGTAAGATCTTAAGCCGCGTTCCATTTAAAGAATTTGCTCCCGTATTTCTTGCACTGTCTATTGGGTGTCTCTTTCGCTCCTCGGATTTTATTTCCATTATATGAGGAGATTTAAGTTTGACGTAGAAAAGCAATAGTCTATATATTCTGCAGTATTCTGCACAAATAGTGAAACCACTTTACCGCGATACTCTCGTCTAATATCAGAGACCATAAACTTGAATCACTTAGGCGTATTTCAGACCCTCCGATCATATTCAATGCAGCAACTCTCCTATTAAATCACAGACCTTATAACTAGCTCGCGCTCTCAACGAGAGGGAGATGTGAAAGACACACATCATCTGTACTGAGAGGAAACACCGCTTAGTTTTATATTTTATGTAACGAAATATATTAAGAATTAATTGGATCGATATAAAGTACTGACAGCATTATTTGATTGTAAGTGTGTGTCGGTTTGTAATAGAAAGTAGAAGGAGCGGCAGCGATTTTGGAGCATTTGGAGAAAGGTAAAATAACAATAATTCGCTTGTTGGCCGAAGCTACCTAATGTCACAAGTCTTCCTATAAGGAATTACTCGGACGACGCATGGTATAGGAACGCAGATCCCCACGGCAAGCACAATAAACGCAAGAGCGGGTGCAACCAACCAAAGCCCGGGTCTCCATGGAAAAGATACCTGTTAGAACCTCGAGATTCAATTACGGGTCTAATCAATTACAATTACCGTGTAAGATCGAAAGACACGAGAAAAACGCGAAATCAAATAGTTGATTCGGCGTTTTACCGCTTGAATTAAGTTGACTGAGAAGAAAAGCGAAATGAGAAATTGAATGCGAAGAGAAGACAGAATATAAGAAAGCAAGAAAGAACAAGGGAATGTGTTGAAGTTGAATGGATAGAAATTTTTCTTCGGTTTTTACGTGGAATGGAAAAATAACAGTGAAGAGATAATGCTCAAACAAAGAGAAAGAAGAAGAAGAGAAAGAAGAAGCAAAGAACAAAGGGTGGAGTTGAAATTGAATTGTTATCGAAATATTTTTTCGGTTTTTATCGTGAATGGAAAATAAAGAAAAGAATATCGCTCAAACGAAAAAAAAAGAAAAGAAAGGTGGAAGAAAGAAAAGTGAAGGGAATAGTGTTGAATTGGTAATGTGTTTGATTGAAATGATAAAATTTTCTTCAATTATATTACCGTGAATTGGAAAAAATAAAGAAGAATAATACGTAAAAAAGAAAAAGAAAGATAAGAAGAAAAAATCAAGGAATGTGGTATTGAATGATCGGGAATTAGAATTTTCTTGTTTTTTTACCGTGAACTTAGAAAATATAAGGAATATGCTCAACAAGGAAAGGAGAGACAGAAGACGCGTTTGAAGAGAAGAAGAAAGCGAGAAGAGAAAGACAAGAAAGAAAGAAGAGAAAAGGGAAAAAGAAGAGAACAGAAGAAAATAATGGAAAGAAGCAAAGAAAGACACACACAAAGGAAGAAAAAACAAAAAAGGAAAGAAAAAAGAAGAGAAAGAAAGAAAAAGAAAGACAGAAAGGAAAGAAAGAGAGAAAGAATAGGCGAAAGACAGGAAGAAGAAGAATCACCAAGAGGAAAATATGGAAGAAAGAAGAAAGAAAGAAAGAGAAGAAAGAAAGAAGAAAGAAAAAAGGAAGAAATACGATAAGAAAACAGAACCGTTTAAAGGCAAGAAAAAGAGTCACTCCAAATGGAAAAAATTACTCAAAGAAGCGAAAGAAAGAAGGAAAGAAGAGAGAAGAAGAGTGAAAACTGAGAACCAAGAAAAGGAAGAAAGAAGAAGAAGAAGTAAGAAAGAAAGTAAGAAAGAAAGGAAAGAAAGGAAAGGTAAAGAAGAAAAGGAAAGAAGAAGAAGGAAAGAAGAAAAGGAAAGAGAAGAAGAAAAGGAAAGAAAGAAATGAAACCGGAAGGAAGAAAAGGGAAGAAGAAGAAAAAGAAAAAGAAGAAGAGAAAGAGAAAGAAGAAAGAGTATGAAAACACGGCAAGAAAGAAAGAAAAAGAAGAAAGTTAGACAGTGTTGGAGAAAAAAATAGATTGAAGAAAAGAGAAGGAAGAAGAAAATGAGGAGAAGTTAAATGGAAGAGAGAAATTTTTTCGGTTTTTACTGTGAATCTAAAAAAAACTAACCAAGAGAAGGAAAAGAACGTCTATACGGAAGGAAGGAAGGAAGGAAGGCAGAAGAGGAAGAAAAGAAGAAAGAAAGAAAAGAAGAAGAACGAATCAATTCAGAGAGAACACGTAGAATGAAGAGACAACAGCAGACAGTAAGAACAGACAAGAAGTTAAGGAAGAAGAAGGGCAGAAGAAAAAGAATTGCTAAAAGAAAAAAGCGATGAAGATCGCTTCAAGAAGAAACGCAATGACAGAAAGATCGTTTAGAAAGAAAGAAAGAAGAAAAAGAAGAATACTCAGGATTCAATAAGGAAGAGAAGAAAAAAGAATGAGAGAAAAATAGACAGTGTTGGCCGGATGAACATTCTGTTTGTTTTTACCTTCGGATATTTACTAATGAAAAGAAGAAAGAAACTTGAAGACGAAAAGGAAAGAATGAATGAGGATAATCAAATGAAGAAGAAGACGATTAGGAAAGAAAGAGTAGAAAAGAAAGAAGGTGGACATAAGGGTAGAAGATAAACAGAAAGAAAGAAAGAAGAAGCGGAATATGAAAAAGAATGAATATGAAGAAAAAGAAAGAGAAGAGAAAATGATTAATTTCGAGAAAGAAAGAGATGAATGAATGGGATAAAACACACAAATGAAAGAAGAGAAGAAAGAAACAAAAAGAAGAGAAAGATAGAAGAGACAAAGAGAAGGAGAAAGAAAACAAAGAGAAGATGAAAGAAAAGAGAGGGAAATATATAAAGATATAAGTATTACTTTTTGATTGTTGTAAATTATGAAATTTTGGCGGGTGCAAAGTTTTTTGTATGAGATTTGGATTGGTTTCACTATTGTGGAAAGATTCTTTCTTTGTATTACGACGGTTAGATACAGACAAGATCCATGTAAAAGGAGGCTAGTTTCACTTTAACTGAGACGTCTAACGTCAAGCCTCAGATTTCTAGACCTTCCCATATAAAAATTCATGACTCTTTTATGTTGCCAGTCATATGGTGTGGATAGTGTTGTCTTAAATAAGTGACATATCTTTTATAATGGAGGAGAGCCACTACCCAATAAATGTTTAATTGATAAACGTTGTCTTATAACAGGTAATAATACCCTTTATCTGGTATATAACAACTTTTAATATTCAATTAAAACTGCAGACGATATCTATATCAGAGTTAGAAATGAATTGACTGGTTAATTGGTCTGACACAATGCTCAACTTTTTATTTACGCACCCTCCCGATAACAGACATTGTCATTTTTTAAATAGAGATGTTTTACAACTCCACACGAGTTATTTTTAAGCAGATTTTACAGGGCCATTTTAGCGAGTCTTAACAGGAGCACATTTTTAATAAGTTTAACGGGACGATTTTTAAGCAGTAATTTAACAGGACAATTTTAAGCAAGTTTACGGACAATTTTAAGCGAGTTTAACAGGAGCAAATTTTTAGCAGAGTTTACAGGGCAATTTTTTAAGCGAGTTTAACAGGGCAGTGTTTGAAGCAGTTAACGGGACAATTTTTAGCAGGGTTTTAAAAAGGACAAGTGTTTAAGTAGAGTTTAAACGGGACTATTTTTTAAGAGTTTAAACAGAACAATTTTTAGTCAGAGTTTAACGGGAGCATTTTTAGTAGAGTTTAAAGGACAATTTTTAAGCAGATGTTTACGGACATTTTTAAGCGATTTTACGGGACAATTATTAAGCAGGAGTAACAGGCATTTAAAGCAGAGTTTAACTGGGAAGTTTGTAAGCAAGATTTTAAGGAGCAATGTTTTAATGCAAGTTTAACGGGGACAATTTTTAAAGCGAGTTTAACAGGTCAATTTTTAAGCTGGGTTTAACAGGACAATTTTTAACCAGAGTTTTTTTAAGCAAGAGTTTTAACAGGTTTGATTCAGAGTTTTTTCTTCTTTTTTCATGCCCTACTATTTACCCATATCTGGAGGGGAATAGTTGGATTATACCTCCCCCAAGGTAGTGCCCTAGGTGATGCAACGCACGTCATCTAGCATTTGAACTTGTGTCTCGGCTCCATTTCTTACGACGATAATTTAGTGGAGTAAAATGGTTGAATTCAGAGTTTTTTCTCTCGAGACTACTATTTAACCAAATAGAAGGGATACTAGAGGTATGATCTTTCAGAATTGTCATGAAGCGCTACTGAATGCATAAGTATCTGCAGAATTTGAACTCGGTTCGATGCGATCTTTAACTACGACGATAACCGTTAGCTGCGAGCACTAAACTTATTTTTAATGCGAGTTTACACATCATATTTAGATAAATGAATTAAAGAAAGAAAGATTTAAAATTTGTTTCCGTGTTTACTCTGCTACTCTTTAGGTATGCGATGATGACACCTTTATCAACGCATAGGGGTATTTTCTTAGTTATTCAGATACACAGTCGTCAAGTTTAAGCTCAGGTGACATCAAGTTAATAATAGTATTCAGCCGTCTGAAAAAGTTAAATGGCAATAAGATAAAGTTCTTGTAGATCTAAAGAGACACATATAATTATACATATATACTATATTATATATTAATATATTATATATATATGGAGAATGTGTGCTTAATTGAAGTCATACCTAATTTGAAAATTAATTGATTATATTATTGAATTAGGTCGGGCATATCTGTTCAAATGTAAGCGTAAACAAATCGAGAAAAAGTCAATCTTTGTATGTACATTTCGGCGTAGTATGCCTCATCAGCAGAGTTATAGACAGAAACTGCTGATGAGGCATAATTATGCCGAAATGTACATACAGAGATTGACTTTTTCTCGATTTGTTTACGCCTTTACATTTAACAGATTATCCCCCTATTTATTAATTATCAAACTTAATTTTCCATAGGTATGACTTCAATTAAGCACACATTCTTCCAAAATTGTCAGCTATCGCCATGCTAACACATTTTGTTTTTTTATATATATTATATATTATATAAATATATATATATATTATATATAGAGAGAGAGAGAGGGAGAGAAGAGAGAGGAGGGGGCGAGAACCGACATAGACAGAAGAGACAGAGACAGAAGCAGAGAGGAGAATTATGAATGCGAGTAGTTTAGGATGTCTGCAGAAACGATTCTCAAGTTGTAATGCCCCTACTCCAGTGGAAAATCTGGCTCAGGTTGCCCTCGGTGCGTTAGACTCTCTGTAGAGACTGTTCATGTTCTGAAGTCCACCTGGCGCAACACCATGAAGGTCCAGAATGAAAGCGGCGGCACAAGACCGGCACATCAAACATCTTCAGGGACAGCTTCACATGCGAGACTCTGTAGTCGAGAATGTTTTATCAAACATCAAAATTCACAGTCATAGGAGGCGCTGTAACTTCCGGCACAAAAAATTTTATTACAGTCTTCCGAGCTGAAATGTCGATAATATATTTCGATCGGTGGTCCTATTTCAATTTTTGATTTGTCTATAATAATATCCATTTTGCACACGTTAGGTAGATATAATATTCTCTATTAATATTAATATAGCACACAATTAATTTCAAGTCATCTTTCTAATACTAATAATTTGTACACATATATGTTTTCATGTATTTCAATCTATTATGATACATATACGCAATATATAGTTTCCATAAACTAAAAACGTGGCTGTATTGGTTTATTGCCTAGGGAGCCTAAATGAGGAATGCCGACGGATACATGCCATTTTTACCTGGCCACCACATGAGTTGCGGTTTGTCCGTAGTCCCCAAAATAATCGGATTTACGTTCCTTTGAAGTAAGGTCAGAAAATAACAATTGGTTCAATTTGTTGTTGTTTATTAATTTTTAAACAAGCATCCGTCTTGGGTTTTGTCATGCCTAACGGTTAGAAGTAATACATATCGTCGTATTTAATTTATACTTTTTGTAATTGGTTTTAAAAATGTGTTAGCATTATTGGGATTATGTTGTAGGTATTGATTTGTTCTATGTTATTTCTATCGTATAATTTTTATTTCTCCAAAAAGGAGAATATTCTCCATGTTGATATTTTCAAACAGATTTTTCATATTGTTTGCTTTAAAATAACGGTTGTGAGAAGCAAAAACTGCATTCCATGAATAAGTGTTTAACTGTCAAAGTGTTTGACATGTTCCACATTGTGTTGTTGTTCTTGTTTGAGTATATTGGAGTGCCTTAGTCTTGTAGACCAATGCATACGGGAACAAGTAACATTTTTATTTGATAATAATACATTTGTTTGCTTTTTATAGTTATATTATATAGTTATAATATTATATAGTTATTATTTGTTATATATTGATAACTTATTCCCATCACACAAATAATTGCAGACAGTTATATGGTTTAGAAGTATTCTTATCTATATTAATAATTTCGAAAAGTTCTATTTTTTAAGATATCTCCTATCTAATATCAATAATTTACACAAATAATATTGTTTCAAGTATTCTTATTTAATAAAAGAAAATGCATACAGTTATATAATTTCAAGTATTACTATCTATTACTAATAAGATAGAGCGTTCGGCTAATACAAGGTTTTAGTTGATACCGCCTCACCAACTCAGCGTATGAGTAGCACAGGGTCTTGTGGGTAAAGTAAGGAGCTGATGGTAGTGTGGCGCTCCATCTCAGACGCACAAAAACAATCTCCTTGGTCTGGCTAGTGAAAGGGGATGACTCCTCACTGTGCGGCATGATACCGACTTATTACGGCACCGACGCTTTACTTTATTACTATTATGCAGATATTTATAGTGGTTTCAAGTATTCCTGTCTCATAAAATAAAACTCGTTGTTTTTCTTCCAGTCATTCTCTGTTAACTCTGATATTCGGTTTACAATTGATGAGATAGATAGACATAGATAATAGATAGTAGATATTCTACGGCCCCGTAGATGGGCAACTTTATACGGGTGACGAGGAATGTGAAATCTGTAGTGAAGAAGTGACTAAAGAAGTCAACAGAATTTACGGGACAGGGATACATGCTTCTCATTTGGACGGTGAACTATGTGAGAAATAGGTGATAGTGATCCCCAGAAGACCATATTCATTTTGATGTATATACACTGTTCATTGTTAGCAATATACCTGTCCTAAACAAAATGGCATTACTTTTTTCTAACCTCGTAGATAAGTGACAATGAGAACATTCGATAAGAAGACAAAATTATTCATTTATTTACTTAAAATTATTATATGATAGAGGTAAAAACATGATTTTTAAAAATGATTAAAAATTTCGCAAATATTTTTTTCATTTAAGAGTAATATAACTTTTCAAATAATTTCATAGTTTATATAGTTTATTATTTAAATAATATAGATTTATTCATTATAATGTAAGGGATTCAAACGTTGGATTATAAGGAACTAGCTTTATTTATTAGTATAATTGTTTTATTCTATGTTGGCGACTTTGCTAATGTGACGTAGCAGTGACGTATTTTTTGTTACAGACAAATAGAGCCTAATCTCTTATATTAGATACTAGTACAAAATAAAAAAAAACACCCTCCGAGCGATGTAAAAATAGATTTTTGAAACTATTGCCTGAGTGGGGAGTAAAACTTCAATGTCAGCGAGTTTGTACCCACTAGTAAGTAAATCATCAAATCATTAAAGGATTAAAAATAAAACATTGAAACGTAAACTTTAAATATGTATTAAAATAAAACAAACTATATATAGATATATAATACCAGTCATGTATTTATTAAAACTTGTTTAAAAAAACAATGAGGACTGTTAATGCTGCATCTTTTCAATTTTGGTGTATTTTATTCTTGTATACATTTTGGGTTTGACGAAGCTAGTGAGTATTTGTTACGAAAAAACCGGAAGGAATCTCCATATTGATAGATATGTCATCGCAATTTGATTTGACATTGAGGCTTTATTTATAGCTGAGGCGGCCTTAACCCAGTATTAATAAGTAGATATTTTATTGGTAATTTTGTTTATTATTACTAACTGTTTATCAGGCTGAATATTTCTGGCAATTCGTTGATTTTCCCATCAATAGAACCCATTATTCAACATTCCTTTTGTGTGTCTTTCTTCTGTCACGTCGTCACTCTAAATAAGAATTCTTTTTTAAGATGATTGGAAATTGGGATAAACATTTTGACCCGCATCCTCAACATCCTGACCCCCCCCCCCCCATATCCTTTGTCGGCGTCTTTTGTGTTTATGATGAATTGGAGTACAAAACAAGCGATAAGACGAACCCCCGGCGCGAGGGTTGCGATTTCAAGGTTTCTTCCAAAATTTCTTATATTTATTATTATTTTTTAACTTCAGTCATTTTTAATGGATATTGACGGCAGTCCAATTATTACCGATGGGGTTAAATACGACTGTAATCACACCTTTAGAATTACACTGTCTGTACCTCTGCAGAGAGGTAAACTGGTGTTGGCCGTGGGTGTGACCCATGTGCTTAAGGACTGAATCGGTTGACGAGCAGTCCATGACATGCAACACTCCACTTGGCTTACGCTAAACGGGCGATCAATAGGACTGTCATGTCAAGCCCTAGCACCTATATATATTACGCACGAGCAGGATGTGACACAGGGTCAATTTCTTAAGCGAGTTTAACAGGTTTGAATTCAGAGTTTTTTTCTCCTAGACGTTGCTAACCAGCGTTAAAGAGCCCAGTCTGTAGAATTCATATTTTCCAAGGGTATTGGTAAGTGAAATTCAATTCACGGTCCAGAATTTGAACTCGGGATGACGAGTCATTTTCCTATGACTTTAACCATTAAACACGCGCTTCCTACCCTAGACATATATGATTGTCCCAACCCTATTGCTTATGGCAAGACCAACCCTTTTTATCATATGGTTGCTAGAAGGCGGGTCTGAAGTCTTCATGTCCTGGGATGACTTAAACTCTATCTGAGGGTGAGGTTCCAGTTCTGGAAGTTTGGGGAATTGTGGACATCCCTTTACCCCCATTGCTCCTGGTCTTCTGACCCGGAGTGTAGTACCTGTTGGGTAATCTAGGGTTATAATGAAAATGTGTTTATGAAAAAAAAATTGAGTATACTTAAATAGATTTATTTCAAACTTTGTCGCATTAAATGACCATCGTGGTTGATATGCCGTAAAAAACACAAAACGAAGATCCCTTAAACAAAAAGGTGTTCCTGGATTACACTAACTGTATTTGGGTAAGACACCAGTTCTGAAGTTCAGGAGACTGTAAATCACATGATTATCTTACTCAGCCCATCTCACTCGAACAAGTTTGTTTATTATTGATTTTAACGGCATCATTAAGCGTCTGCCAACGGTTAGAAAGTTTACATATGCTGTATTTATATTATACTTTTTAGTAATTGGTTTTAAAAATGTGTTAGTTATTGGAATTAAGTTATAAATCTTGCGAGTTTTTCCCACAGCATAAGCTGATGTTTTTTTAGCTGGAGTCTGAAAGGATACAAATATGTTTTAAGATTCAGGATGTAACAAATATCTTTAAGTCTCCAGGACTCTTCCTAGTATTCGATCTTAACAAATACTGTTCCTAGATAGTCTTGATCCTGGTCCTGTTTTCAATTCCCCTGCATTTGAAAAAATTTGAGGACCAACTTTCCAAGATTACCAATGACAATTGGTAGTCACTTTCATTCCGCAATTATCCACATTTTTTTTAAAATTCTCTGGCAAGGTTGTGTGCAGCTTGACTTATCGAAATAAGGAACACAACGAATAGTCCAGTGTGTACGTTATCTGCGAGAGGTTAAATCCTCACCTTTCCGCCTTTTTATTATCACAACTCAAAGATGGCCGAAACGAGTGCTTTCCGTTCTTATTAACCAATATCCACTAAGAAGCCGCGTGGCTTAAGCAGTCATGGGAAATGATCTCGTCGGCCCGACTTCAAATCCTCGACGTGGTATTGATTCACTAAGAGCTAATACCCTCTGGGCAGAAAAGGATAATGAATCCTCTCTCCCTATAGCTATGGGTAATTAGTAGGGTAGACTGGGCTCTTTAACCTTGGTTAGGCAACCGGTCTAAGAGAAGGAAAACTCTGAATTCAAACCTGTTAATCTCCACTTAAGAAATTGACCTTATGTCGCATCCTGCTCAGTGCGGAGTTGTTGGTAAATATGAAAATATACGACAAAGGTCCAGGTATTTATCTATCTTTTTGGGTTTTTTCACCTTCCCACTTTCATCTGCTAGGACTGCAAAATCTGTCAGTTGACAAGTTCTCTTTTTCTAGATCTGGTCTTTCTGGCTGAAATATATTAATAGATAAATAGATAGAGATAAGATAGAGATATGAATAGTGCACTATTCATGTCTGACGTCACCCTGGCACAACACCATGAAGCCAAGAGGTCCAGAAGAATGCGACGGCAACAAAACACTGGCACATCAACATCTTCAGTGACAGCCTTTTCATGCGACATCTGTGGTCGAGGCTGTTTTTCGAATATTGAAGTTCACAGTTACAGGAGGCGCTATAACTTCAGCGGCATAAGGATTATATAGTCTTCCGAGACTGCAATGTCGACACATATAATATATAGATATTAGTAGATAGATAGATATGAGCAGGTTGATTATATATATATATATATAATATATATAAGTAAAGGGCGGACTAAAGTCGTATCAGCCATATAGCGAGAGAGTCTATCCCCTTTTCAATAGCGCTAGACCAAGGAGATTGTGTCAGTATCTGAGGTGGAGCGCCACACCTACCATCAGCTCCTTACTTTACCGCACAGATCCTGTGCTACTCATACACTGAGTTGGCGAGGATCGGTACGGAACTAGGAACCTTGTGGTTTTCTAGCCGAACGCTCTACCGACTGAGCTAACCCGGGCCCCTCCCTCTCTCATTTATTATTAATAAATATATATATATAAATATATATATATATATATTATATAAGGACCGACGAGAAGAGAGAGAGAGAGAGAGAGAGAGAAGTACAATAATTATAGTCTTCTGAGACTGCAATTCCAATATCTATAATATATAGATATGAATAGATAGATAGATAGATAGATAGATGGATG
Organism: Doryteuthis pealeii; assembly: GCA_023376005.1. NCBI lineage: Eukaryota > Metazoa > Mollusca > Cephalopoda > Myopsida > Loliginidae > Doryteuthis > Doryteuthis pealeii. The sequence continues at coordinate 54,857,735 of CM042172.1, read as the reverse complement.
GATGGATAGATATGAACATGTTGAGAGAGAGGAGGAGAGTGAGAGAAGCAAAGAGGTCCAGAAGAAAGCACCGTAACAAATACCGGCACATCAACATCTACAGGGACATCCTGCGAGGCTATTTTTCGAACACGGGACTTCACAGTCACGGGAGGCGCTGTAACTTCAAGGGCACAATAATTATAGTCTTCCGAGATTGCAATGCCGATATATATAATATATTGTTGTGGCCTGGTTAGGGGCCAGAATCAAGACACAAGAGAAGAAATGAGTTAAACAAATATATTAACAAAGAACAACAGTACAAACATACAAAAAAGGTCCCTCGCGAGACTGTCGTATCAGCTATCCGCTGAAATATTAACTATCGCTTAAAGTGCAGAACCTGCTGCTATTTATAATTGGAAGAGTTCATGCGTGCCTGGTAAATTGCCATAACATATATGGATATAGATAGATAGATAGATAGATAGAGAGAGAGAGAGAGAGAGAAGAGATAGAGAGAGAGAGAGAGAGACGAAGAGGTCCAGATGAAAGCGACGGCCACAACAAACCACTGGCACATCAACATCTGCAGGGACAGCCTTTATATACGACATCTGTGGTCGAGGCTGTTTTACGAACATTGGACTTCCCAGTCAAGAGTCTTACTTCAGGGGCACAAAATTGTATAGTCTTCCGAGACTGCAATGCCGATATATATAATATATAGACTATAGACATGAATAGATAGCTAGCTAGTTAAATGGATGGATAGATAGATGTGAGCAGGTTGAGAGATAGAGAGAGAACAGAGATGGAACAGAGACAGAGACAGAGAGAGGGGGTAGAGAAAGAGAAAGAGAGAGAGAGATACGAACAGGTTGATATACAGACAGACAGACATACAAATAGATTGACTGATAGATATGAAGAGGTCCAGATAAAAATTAATTTAGCTAAAAATAGATTTACTATCGACTTTTATTTGTGCCTACTCGTCTCCCAGCGGCTCAATAATCGCAATAATTTCTTTTTGTTCCACCATTGTTCTTTTTTTTCTTTTCTTTTTTCTTTTTTTTTTTTTTTTTTTTCAGTTCTTGCTCAACAAAAAATCCCTGTCAAAAATAAGTTAAAAATAATTTCCTATTCTTAGGAAAAAAGGTTTTCCCTTAGATTATTTTTTTTTTTTTTGTAGAGAATGGTATCTTCATTCCCATGCTCCCAGACTTTTAAAAAAATGTCCAGTCCGTACCATTTTTTGCAAATATCCCCGGTCTGCGATGAAGAATATAATTTCCCTTCCAACCATAGACTTACAGGAATACCACTCTTTTTCTTTTCCTATGTTCTTCGGTTTTTGGGATTATGGCGCATAGAATTCACGTTTAGAAGAGAACGGAATAATTGTCTATGATTTTGGTCAGAATCATTACCATACCGAAATTTGTAGGGAGAATTCTATGCATTCTTCGTATTTTTATGCGGTTAACACTTAAAATCAGATAGAAGAAGGGAGATATAAGTGAGCTATCACCAAAATTCTTGATATATTTTATTAGCAGCTTTTTGTCGAAAAGCATAGAATGATAGATAGATAGGAACATATTGACAAAAAGAAAGCTATAAAAGCCACTGTGTAATATATATATATATATATATATATATATATATATATATATATATATAACCCCCCTCTTAAAAATAATAGACTCTCTGAATTTGATAAAAGCATAGATAACAGAACTAAAAATCAACTAAAAACCAAATTACATAACCCCATGAATACGACTGGGGTAACAGTCGAAAGCGCTCGGGAAATCAGTATGAAAAATATCATGAATCAACTCAATCCAGATTCAAAAAGGATAGCCAGAAAACTGGAAAAATATCCATACAAAAAATGAAAAAAGAATACTCCGTGTTATTCAATAACACATGTCTTACGAATATATATATATATATATATATATATATATATAATATATATATATGGTATTTGTGGAAAAGGTGACTTACCGGTGAAAATGGTCACAGTGGTTAGTTGATTCAAGTTTCACAATGATAAGGCAGCGATATAACAAATATAAAGTGCTCAATACGTTAGTAGAGCAAATTTGTTCTCATAAAGGTACACGGCAATAATCTACTCGAGTTTCACAATAAGGATCTTCAGGGTTAAATCCATTGGATTAATCAAGATATTGATTAATTGCAGTCGATTTCCGTGTGTGTGTGGGTTTTTTTCGGGATACACGGTTGATTATAGGTCCGCTGTCGAAAAACACTGGTTTGAAATTCAAAAATTCGAAAAGAGCAGAAGTTGCATTTTTTCGAAGAATCAAAATATAAACATTGTTATAAATCAGCTCTGTGCTGTTGTTTTAAAGTTTTACGACAATGAGGAGGATTGTCTATATTATTATAGAGTCTGTAGTGATTAAACGTGATTTTATTAATATATGTCTAAAGTTATTTATTTTGATTAAAGCCAATAGAATGTGTATATATGTATACACACATGGAGGTGTATTTTTACCATTTCAATGGTCTTATTATTTTTTTAAATAAATAAATAACCCTGAAGATCCTTATGGTGAAACTCGAGTAGGTTATTACCGTGTACCTTATAATATATATATATATATATATATATATATTACTGTGGTATGTACAGAAATAACCTACTCGAGTTTCACCATAAGGATCTTCAGGGTTAAATCCACTGAATTAATCAGGATGTTGATTAATTAAAGTTAACTGCTGGAGTTAATGTTGTAGTTATCTACAATAACTCTCTATCTAGATAACTACAAATATAAACTCCAGCAGTTAGCTGTAATTAATCAACATCTTGATTATTCAGTGGATTTAACCCTGAAGATCCTTATGGCGAAACTCGAGTAGATTATTTCTGTACATACCACAGTAATAAATTCGCTCTATTTACGTATTGAGCACTTTATATTTGTTATATCGCTGACTTATGATAAAACTTGTACCAACTAACCATTGAGACCAATTTCACTAGTAAATCATCGTATTTCCACATATATATATACATATATGTAGTATATTAAGAAAATTGAAAAACACAGGTTTAAATAAATTGAGTGTCAAGTTTATTAGCCGTCGCTGCAGTGTTTCGATCTATTAATTAGATCATCTTCAGGTCATTTGTTGGTATAAGGAAGGTGATAAAAAGTTTTTATCACAGAATAACGAGAAAAGCAAGCGATAGTCCTTGTTTAAAATTTGAAAGTCTGAAAGAAAGGACGCTGAAATATGACGTCAAATATTTTCTTTTACGGTGTGAGTATGATTGTGAGTGAGTGGGTGTATCGAAAAAAGGCATTGGCATTTTTAGGTGTTTTGTGTGTGTGGTTGCGCGTGTGTGTATAAATCTTTTGCGATAAACGACATCGAAACAAACCTCAGGGTTGGTATGTGTGTGTGTGTGTGTGTGTGTGTGTGTGTGTGTGTGTGCGAGCGTGAATGTATGTTCATTAAGAAAAATGTTACTCTCATACTCACACCATAAAAGAGAATATTTGACGTCATATTTCAAACCGTCCATTTTTTTTCAGCGTCCTTTCTTCAGATTTCAAATTTTGAACAGACTGATAAACAAGGACTATCGCTTGCTTTTCTCGTTATTCTGTGATAAAAATTTTTATTACCTTCCTGATACCAACAAATATCCTGAAGATGATCTAATTAATAGATCGAAACACTGCAGCGTTGGCTAATAAACTTACCACTCAACTTCTTTAAACCTGTGTTTTTTCAATTTTCTTAATATACTACATACCGTCGGATTCACTTCCATCTCTTCACATATACATATATATATATATATATATATATATATATATATATATATATATATATGTGTGTGTGTGTGTGTGTGTGTGTGTGTTATTGTGTGTTATTATTATTATTATAGTGTGTGCAGATATAACCTGCTCGAGTTTCACCATAAGGATCTTCAGCTTTAAATCCACTGAATTAATCAAGATATTACAGATATCCAAATAAAATGCTAATGCCTACTGCCTCCATCTATCAATATATAGTGATCTGTCTAATGGTAGATCACTGGTAACATGATCTACATGTCACAAACTTGTACGTGCAAAAATATTTCAAGCGCTTTTGGTTGCATCTCCAACCATTTTCAAAAATTATATTTTTGTTGAATCTATACAAGGCCATTTTTCATTGTCTTGAGCCATATTAAAAAAGTAAAAAAGAGACGTGCTTTTTGTTTAATTCTACATGTATAAATGAAAGAATGCTGCCAAAATACACATATACATGTCCCCTAACGTCAAATAGGGGAACTGTAACAACTAAGAGATGTACCGTATTTGACGGCATATAAGACGCACGAGCATATAAAACGCATTCCCATTTCAACAGGTCAGATTCAAGAAAAAAGGTTTTTAGTGTGTTTAAGCATATATTGTTGAAAACAGTCTAACTGTTCTTGATTATAACAATACCAGCAGTAAAATAAGGATGCATGAAGTTTAGGGTAGGTAAAGGTACTGAGCGTAAGCTGGGTTGGTGAGCATCATAGAGAACCTCAGCCTAGGCCTACGGGAGGTCTCAAACTTCTCTTACGATGTATAAGACGCAGGGCAATTTTTTGAGCAGAAACTGGAAAAAATTGTGTCCGATATGCCGTCAAATACGGTAATTCCTACACTGTTAAGTTTAAAAATCATTGGACGCTGTTGTGTGTGTGTTTTTTAATATATATATATCCCAAACAAGGTGTAGCGGTAAAATATTCCAAATTGTAGCATTATATCTTTCTGTGACTGTTATAAGGTGTCCCCTGGCGTCAAAAAGGGGAACTAAGGCAAGTAAGGAATGTAATTTGATTTTAAAGATTATCTTGAATAAAATATTTTGAACGGGTTTTACAAACAGTCAGCATTTTTGATCGGCGGGGGGGTATGTCTTGAGACTTATTATTCTACTCCCACCGCCACCCTCTCATTCAAGTTACTACTACTATTACTACTGCTACAACCAGTAAAACGATAAAAGTTTGCAGTCTGTTGTGTTTATTCGTTCATTAGATACGTTTTACGTATGGTAAAACTAAACTTCTACTCCTAACTTACAACAGACTAAGAATGTAACTTCTGTTTTATACCATGGAAGGTGTAAGAATAAAATATTCCAATATGTAGAATTCGATCTGCCAGTGACTGATATGTTCGACCTGAATATTATAACTTTTAAAGATTGAACAAAGACAGAAAAAAAAAAGGAAGAATTTTTTTGAAAGTTTTCTAATAGACCGCTTCCAAAATGAAAGACAATAGTCACTTCGTTTTTCGTTTTTCGTTTGTTTTTGGTTATTTCCAGGTTTCATCATACCGCTCTTGGCGCTCTTTTTAGTCGGCTGTAAACAAGAATAATGAAAAGCCACTCTTTGCGCCTTTTAAAAAGGAAAGTCAATTCGGAATTTCTTTTCAGCTTGGTTGGCGACTGAGAAACAAGAAAGAAGGCGAGAAAAGAGGAAATACTATATACGACTGATGAAAACAAAACAGAACGAAACGAAGAAAAAAATTTTTTTTTTTATAACAAAAACTTATTTTTGCGCAACGATTCTGATGAAATAATAAATATTGATTTGTATCGATTTATGGACTGATGGAATGATTGAAAAATGTTGCCAGGTTTTAATAGAATTGTAAACAGTTGATTGAATATCTTTTTAGATCGATTTTAATTAGAAAACGAGTAATTAAAATGGACGCTGTTCCGACATTCGCTAAATTAGACAGATATTCGCCTCTTTAGAATTGCAATCGATTTGAATACGAAAATATGTTTTCTTATCTTTTTTTTTCTTCTTTTCATATACATATCTATATTATAAAACGTGTGAATTCTTACAGTTGCTTATTTCTTCAAGATTCTAAAGTGAGATCTTATCGTTTTTATTGTTATTTCAAATATTAATGCGAGAATAATTGTTATTAGGCTGGACAAGTAGTTTCCCATAATGCAATGTTCATAAACGCTGTAGAAATTACCACCCATAAATATTTGAACAGAGCCCAAATCTGTTGAGTACAACGACGAACATGTATTGGAGGGGGCCTGTCTTGGACACTCACCGGGAATAGTGGACTCAACCATGCACATATGTTACTAGAAGCGGCTACCCGGCCTTTCGTGGGTAGGGAAAATAATAAAAAGTTAGTCTCGCAGATCCATGGATTGTTTTGGTCTCATATAATAGATTTATATTTCAATCACGAACGCAACCAATGACTTTCCCTTCTCTTACTATTCAAATCCTAATTTTAAATATCCACCCATATATAAATTGATTCTTTAGAATTTTTGCACAAAAAGCAAGCTCTGGTGATAGTGAATGTGTATATACATATATTTACTTTGTCATTAATTATTTTATTTTCATAGTTTTCTCCGGACATATATACATGTATACATACCAACTGTCCTTTACATATGTATAAAGTAAGTAAAGTCGTCGGTATCAGCCAGACAGCGAAGGATTATATCCCCTTTTCACTTGCGCTAGACCAAGGAGATTATTTTAGCATCCGAGGTGGAGCGCAGCATCTACCATCAGCTCCTCACTTTACCGCACAGATCCTTGTGCTACTCATACGCTGAGTTGGCGGGAGTCGATATCGAACCAACAACCTTGTGATTCCTAGCCGATCACTCTACCGACTGAGCTAAATCGGCCCCTTTAATGCTAAAACCATCCTCGCAGAAGAATAGTAGTGGTACTATTTAACTAATAGCCCAAGTGGGTCATAACTTTCCCAAGGGTATTAGTCCGAAAGTGAACGTTTCTTATTTCTTATGAGTGTTATCACCTGAGCTAAATAATGGACCATTCCGTTTTTATTATAAAGAAAAAGGATGAAAAAGGACATGCTACATAGAAATAATATGAGAAAGAAAGAGATGGGGAAACATAGAGACTGATGTGACCGATAACGCTAATCTGTTTCAATCAAACATAATGAAAAGCTGAAAAGAAAGAATGAAAAAAGAGAAAGAAAGAGTTAATCAAGATTATTATAGTTTACACATTGAACTATTTAGCAATAGCTCTTAAGTAAATATATCAAATGTAGTAATTAAATTATCATACTGTGGTATATCTCCAGATCCAGCTAGTTCATATTATTACTCTTGGGAAAGGTGTGAACCGACTTATCCCGTAGCAATGGGTTAAATATTACCGCCATTGTTAAATATATATATATATATATATATATATATATATATATATATATATATATATAAAAGTAATTGGTAATTTGCTTGAAGCATTGTTAAGTATGTTATAAAATAATAAAATTCGAAGGCAATACAATGCGTAAAAAATAAAGACAAATAAACATCTTTCGAAAAAAATAAAGACATATAAACATCTTTTTGTCTTTATTTTTTACGCATTGTATTGCCTTCGAATTTTATTATATATATATATATATATAAACCACCAGGATATTCTAAAGCTAACAAGTAAAGAGTGCTCAATACCTAAGGGGAAAGACCTGACTCTTTGCTCTGAAGAGCACTAAGCGAAACTTTTAGTAGGTATGTCTGACTCATTAGGTTAAACTTTATATATATATATATATATATATATATATATATAATCTCAAACCCTACGCGCGAGTACGATGTGACACATGGCCAATTTCTAAAGCGGAATTTAAATTCAGTTTTCCTTCTGCTAGACTGGTTGCCTAGCCACGGTTAAAGAGTCAATTCTACCCTACTATTTACCCATAGCTGGAGGGAGAACAGGTTCATACTTTTCCCACGTGTATTAGCGCAATGGGAAATGTAAACAGTTTAGTCCAGGATTTGAACATTGGTCGACGAGTCCATTTCCTACGACTCTAACCATGCATCTAATATACTCTCCTTCTTTTACTAAGGTTATGCCCTCTAACCCATACCGTTACTTTCTGAGGGAATTTGCAACAATTTCTCGTATCTCTATCTAATCAAAATTATTAGTCCTTTCTGGTAGGTTGAACAAACCTTTACTCCAAACACCTGGGGCTGATGTAGGTATTTTCCCAACCAAGGTAGGTTTGGTTTGTTTGGTTTGTTTTGTTTTACGGCATATCAACCTCGGTGGGTCATTTAATGCCGACTAAGAATTGAAATAAATTCATTCTTAATGCATAATACAATTTTGTTTATAAACTCATGTTTTTCTATTCAACCCATAGATGGGACCCTAACAGGTACTACCACTCCGGGTCAGAGTGGACCAAGGAGCAATGGTAATGAAGCGGTGCTCCACATTTCCCAAACCTCCAGAACTGGAACCTCACCATCAGATAGAGTTTAACGTCATTCCCAGGACATGTAGACCATCAGCCACCGCCTTCTAGCACCCATATGATAAAAAGGATTAGGGGTTGGCATAAGGGCAATAGGTGCTAGAGCTTGACGTGGCCAGCCGATTGATCGGAGGGGGCCTCTCCGACCGACCGTCTAGCCCAAGAAAAGCCTAAAGTGGTATATTGCAAGTCATGGACTGCTCAGTCACCTGGGTTCTATCCTTAAGCATCACGGATCAGTCACCTGGGTTCTATCCTTAAGCATCACGACCAACAGGTGGCCTCATTGGGGGAGTATTACCCCTCTGCAGAGGTGCAGTCGGTGCATTCTAACGCCCCAGTCGACAGGGCGGCACGGGTAGGATGTGACACTACATCCCAAGTATGGGATATTTACATAATTTTTGCATTAAAATGTAACAAATTGATTGTACGAGTTGTATGTCACTTTTTCCTAAAGTTATAAGGAGCTCATTTTGTTGCGGACGGTGTATGTGTTATTCCACTAATGATATTTATATGTAAAATGTGATTCTAATGATATTATCTCTTGCGCGCTATTCCGCATTTGTACCAAAATGAAAATTTCTAAAAAGAAGCTTCTTGATAATTGCCATAAAATAACACAAGCGTTCTTTACGGAGAGATTAGAGATGTTATACCCGCATTATATCCCTCTAAGAGCCATAAAAATTGCATGATGGGTATTATTTTGTCATTGTAAGAAATGATCTTCGAAAATAGAACAAAAAAGGAAAAGGTTATTAAAAAAAAACAAGCCTATTATAATTTCTGATTAAAATTTCCGTTTTACAATAACAAAGGGAGTTTAATTAATTTAAAAGGATTCTCATGTCTTTTTCTTCCTCCACTTCTGTCAAAAGAAGATTTCCTCTTTTTATGTTTCTTACTCAATTACCCGCCCTTGTCATTTCTCTTTCCCGTCTTCATTGACAATAACGATGTATTTTGACGTCATCAACTCATTAACGACAAGTTTATTATTCAAGCGATACGAACGTTTGGGTCTTCTCCTCGTTCTTTATCTTACTAGATGAATACACCGCATCATGTCATCAACGGGCGAAGAAGAAGAAGAAGAAGAAGAAGAAGAAGAAGAAGAAGAAGAAGAAGAAGAAGAAGAAGATTATCTTAATACAACAAATGATTAATGTGTGGAGGATGATGACTAATTAAGACCGAGCCTATTCTAGTAGTGACCACCTCTGTTATTCCATAGTTTTTCAGGTATAAAATATTTAACATATATATTAAATATTTGATATTTTTGCTTAAAGGCAATTACAATGCGAATATCGCATGAATTCGATAATTATAGAAGATAACAATGACAAGGGAATTTCGCAAAGAATTACTCGGTGTGTAGAATATCGTACAGACTGTTTCAACTTTATTGTTGAAACAGTCTGTACGATATTCTACACACCGAGTAATTCTTTGCGAAATTCACTTGTCATTGTTATCTTCTATAATTATCGAATTTATGCGATATTCGCATTGTAATTGCCTTCAAGCAAAAATATCAAATATTTAATATATATACTTTATCAGCAATGCTTCTAAAAAAAAAAAAAAAAACATCAAAAAACATCTTATTTTAACATATATTTTGTTAAAAAAAGGGTGTTAATTTTAAATATACAGTAAAGACTGAATTTTTTGTTGGAATTTGATTACTTCATGGTGTGCGCCATCCTGGTGCAACACCATGAAGCAAGAGGTTCAGAAGAAGCCACGGCAACAAAGCACCGGCACATCAACATCTTCAGGGACAGCCTTCACATGCGACATCTGTGGTCGAGAATGTTTTTTTCTAACATTGGACTTCACAGTCACAGGAGGCGCTCTAACTTCGGGAGCACAAAAACTATATTATAGTCGGACCATGTGCGATACCCTATTGTTTGTTAAGGGTTAGGGGTTAGGGTTAGGGTAGCGGTTAGGTTAGGGGTTAATTTTATAATTTTTAAAAAATCTAAAAATCGTCTCTTAACAAACCGGATGTTGACGGTGTAAATTAAAAAAATGTACTTATGAATCAGCAAAGCAAAAAAATGTCATATGGTCCTTATAGTCTTCCGAGACTGAAATGCCAATGATGATGATAACAGTAGAGACTAGGTCTCTTTTTTGTAGGTATTTGATTACTTCTCTATCTTTTGAACCAACCAAATAGAAATTCTTCTATTAAAGTGAGACGAGTCTCTTTCGAATTGTCGTCGATTTTGTCTTCTTTGTGACGATGGTCGACATTCTGGACATCTTGGTCGGAATTTTCAGACACCCCCCCCCACACACACACACACACATATCTTTCCGTTGTATCAGGTGAACATTTTTCTGTGTCACCGAAGTCATTGCTAGTGTAGGTCTCTGTCAGCTGATAAAGGTTTGCTTTCGTAAATACTGCTGATCTCTTGTTTGTCATGATATTCTATTGCCTCCAAAAAAGTAAATGCGTTGTTAAGAAAATTACAAAATAAATTCAACTTGAAACTGCTAAGATGAACGGACGTTATTTATTCATTCATCTATTTATTTTATTCTATATCTTTAATACCCTGTCCGGTGGTCAAACGGCTGCTTGGTGGCACTAGGTGAGCCAGTCTCGCTTTTAGCCGCCGAAACTCTCCTATCACACGTAGTTAGCAGTTGATGAGAATAGGGTATCGCACATGGTGTTTATTACATGTTGAATGATAAAAAAACAACTTAAATTTCTATATTTCAGTAGTTCCAAAGTGAGCAGTACCTCCCTCTAGGGGGTTGTAAGAAGAGTACCACGAATCGACCGTCTCATAGGACATACAAAGTCCAGAATGCAAATGGCGGCGCCCACCAGTCATTAATTAGAGACTTACTGACGACCTGCCACTAATATTTGCGTAACACCACGCTTGGTCACTCTAAGTTAACTATCAATAAAGGGAGGTTACTCTAACCTATCCACACGGGGGTGAGACAAAAAGAGAATATGAGTGGATGTTCAGTCTAAAAGGAGTGGTGGGAGCGAAAGAAAGGCAGTTCTTGGATGGAGCAGTTAATGAATAACTTTTTTCTAACAAAATGTAAATGACAAAATATGTGATAAATACTAAGGTAAAGGAACACGTATGCAGTTTATACAAAACAAAACTGACATAAGAATTATAAGCGAATGTATAGTTTTGTTACGTAGTGAGAAATCAGTAAAAAGTTTGAAGGTTTGCTTGACGCCTGTATGCAGCACTTACAACGGCTCACCTGTTATCACCTACCGTTGTTTTCGATTTAAAGCATACACAAACGTAGTGTGTGTTCGCATGTGTTTTATGAGGCAGGCGCTTGGAATCCACTACAGCGTGCTAGCCTGAAAAAGTTTTGGGAACCACTGCTCTTTATTATAAACACATGAACTCAATGGTTATAGCGTAGAGCCCTGATCCTAGAGATTTAATTGATTGATTGTAACGACATATCTTGTTACAACTAGCACAGTGGACGAGATTTTGAACTCTTTATTTCGTCTCTCTTCTGGCTATTAGTTTTTAAAAATGAACTTGAGATACCGGTTTTGCTCTGTGAGTAGACCATCTGCCTAAGAATTGCAAGATTCCGGTTTTTATACCGGTTCCATCAAATATACGCATGAGTAGCACATCTAAGAATCACGAGGTTCCACCTTTAATACTAGCCTAGCGAATTCAGCGCCTGAGTAGCACAGACTGAGTTTGTGCGGTAAATTGAGCTCCACATCAGACGGTAAAAAAACAAACTCCTAGTCTAGCACTAGTGAATGGGAGTTAGACTCCCTCGCTGTTCGGCTGATACAGACAATAGGCCACACCACCTACTCTGTACTGTTTACCGGTTTAAAATGTTTTAAACTTTATCAATACATTGCTTGTTTTAACTCATCAGGAAATGTTTGCCTGTATAAATGTATTCTTGTATCATATTTAATTGGAACTATAGTTGTTTTGTAAGTTGTCAAGTGGCTTAGGTATAACTCAAGAAGGGTTGACATGCCGTAAACAAACTCTCTCTCTCTCTCTCTCTCTCTCTCTCTCTCTCTCTCTCCTCTCTCTTCTCTCTCTCTCTCTCAGGAATAGCAACTGATGCGTCTGGATACCAGCTAAAGAGGCAGACTTCTCTTGTAATCTGTTAGTTCTTCGGTATTAAATATTCCAATAAGATGACATGCCATAACAATCAACTCAAAATATCTCTATCTCTCTATCCGGCTAACTCCAACTGATGTGTTGTTGCTCTCGAGGCGGGACTAATTGCCAGCCTTCTCTTAAATATGGTAAAGTGTCTTCGGATAATATATACAATAAGGGTTGACTGCCATAAAAAAAAAAAAATAAAAAAAAAAAACAATCAAAACTGTATTGAATTGTCTCACCCATCTCTCTCATGTCTCTCTCAGTCTTCTTCATCTTCGATCTCTCTTATATCGTCGATCTATTTTAATACCAAACTCGACTCATATCTTATTCAAAACTTTACTAGTAACAGAGAAAGTAATGGATGTAGATACTAGATATTAACAAACACAGGCAAACAAAAACAATAAAAATTACAAAGACCTTCACTGAGGCTAAGATAATTGTAGTGACACGAAAGATCTATGCTACGAATTATTATGTAGTATATAGAGATGTCTTAGGGATATATAGAAAAGAATATCACAAACAGAGGCATTGACAGCGAACGAAAGCTGAATAAAGCAGAGAGAGAGAAGAGCCGAAGCAAGAGAGCGAAACGCAGTATACGAATGCTAAACTCTAGATATACTGCGTCGCGATCTGACTAAGACAGTTCTCTCACTATCTCTGCAATCATTCGTTACTCGTGCTCATATCTTCATGTTATAGAATTGAGTTCGAAAAAATAGTACTCACATGAGCATAATGATTTAGCTAATACATATGTTATTGTGATTGCTCACTCAGTATACGATATAGATAAATGCGAGATCAAGCGCTGGACTGATACTTCAAAACTCCATAATGAAACGTGACGCTCAAACCCCAGAGCTCATAGTCTCATCGCATGGAGATCTCTCTCTACTACTCTCGTCCCGATCCTCTCTAATGGAATGCATAGCCGGATCTCGATCAAGCTGACTAAACGCGTCTGTTACATGTCATAGAAGAGAGTACACAACTATAAGCCATTAAACACGCCCAGAGAACATACATACCTAAACCAGTAATAAGATTAAAAACGAAATAGATCTACATCGTTATCATGAGAATAGATAAGACGACAAAGACAAGAGGGATATAGAAAATGCAAATAAAAAAAAAACACAGCACCGCACAAAAAGCATCGTTCTATCATTGAACAAAAGCAGAAAAAACGCAAAAAATCAGATGTGAGTAGTACAGTACAGCCATATCTGAATAACAGTCTCATAGCAAAAAAACTATATAAGACACCATGCCAAAACAAAAAAAAAAACCACAGAAAAAAAAAACAACACAAAAAAAAAAGAAAAAAAACAAAAAAACAAAAACAAAAAAGAAAAAACAAAAAAACCACAAAAAAAACAAAAAAAAAAAAAGACGAACAAAAAAAGAGAAAAAAACAAAAAAAAAAAAAAGAAAACACAACAAAAAAAAAAAAAAAAAACAAAAAAAACCGCAAACAAAAAACCCCAAAGAAACAAAACAAAACAAAAAAATAAAAACAAAAAAAACAGAAATCAAAAAAAAAAACAAAACAAAAAACCCCACCACCAGAAAGAAAGACGCTATCGTCTGGATCATCTGAAAGTAGATCACTGCATTTCGACACTGCTCATCTATTCTCTTATCGCGCTCTGCTGACTCATCTTCAGAATGTCAATCTGAGAATATAGTCATATATAGATAACCTAATATACTATGCTAGAAGATAAACATTAGAGATATAGTAGAGATATAAACGTGCTCTATTGATGATACGGTCGGAATATACCATCAGAAAAGGGTTGAATAGAAAGTAAAACAGCACCAGCAAAATAAAACGACGAAAATTCTCTTTTATTGAGTTCTTGATCTATCAATCACAATCATATAAATATACATCACTACAATAACCAAAAACAAATTCACAAACCCCCTCCAAAAAAAAGAATACACTACAACAAAAAAAAAACAAAACCAACAAAAAAAAAAAACTACCACACAAAAAAGCACAATGTCTCCAAAATAAAACAAACGCATAAGCATACAAACCCCACATAAAACAAACGAAAAAAAAAAACCAAAACAAACAAAAAATCAAAAAAAGAGAAAAGAAAAACAAAAAAACAAAAACACAAAAAACAAACACCAAGAGAAAACACAAAAACAACACAAAAAAAAAAAAACAAACTACAAAAAAATAAAAAAAATCAAAAAAACAATATACATCATCAACTCAACATCAGAATAAACAAAAAATCAAATACAAAAAAAAAAGAAATCAAACAAACAAAAATCAAAAAACAAAACAATAAAACAAAACACAACATCATAAAAGAAAAAATAAAGAGCTACGAAAGAGACGAAAAGAAATCACAGTAGCAGAAGAAGAACTGCAGAACGTAAGAGGAATAGAAAAGGTGAAAGTATTAGATAACGAACACAACAAAAAACTAATAAAAACTACGAGCCAAAAGAATATCTCTAGTACTAAGTGAATCATATTGTATTGAATAAATAAAAAAGAAGGGTAAATAGACTGACCGTAAATAAACAAACACCAACCAACCTTACTTGGCCTTCTCATCAATAACTCATCAACTACAACAAAAAAAACAAAAACACAAAAAATAAAGTCTACCAATACCTTTTAAAAAAAAGACTAAATACAAAATCCACCTGAGGGGCCCCAAATTCCTTTTAACCCTGAGGTATTATTCAATAATAACAACCCCACATCATCATCTCTCTCTGCATATCTCTGCATCATCAATACTACTCTCATAATCAATCTACTCTCCTTCACAAAACAAAAAAAACCACAAAAAAAAAAAAAACAAAAAAACAGACAAAAAAAAAAAAAAAAACTCAAAACAAAACCACAAACAAAACAACAAAACACACACAACAAACGAACACCAAAAAAAAAAAAAAAAACACAAACAAAAAAAAAACAAAAACCCACACACAAAAAAAAAACAAAAAAACAAAACAAAAACAAAAAAAAACAAAAAAAAAAAAAAAACACAAAAAAAAAAAACAAAAACAACAAAACAACAAAAAACCACAAAAAGACACACAAACACACAAACAAAAAAAAAAAAAAAAAAAAAAAAAACCAAAAAAAAAAAACAACAAAAAAAAAACAAAAAACAAAAAACAAACAAACACCAACAAACCAAAACAACAAAAAAAAAAAAAAAAAAACCAACCAACAAAAAAACAACACAAAAAAACAAAAAAAAAAAACACCACAAAAACAAAAAACAAAAACAAAACAAAAACCCCGAAAAAAACCACAACAAAAAAAAAAAAAAAAAAACAAAACCCAAAAAAACAAAACCCCTCTAATACTGTTATTATTTATATTACCATAAGTTTTTTTATATATACAATCCAGCCTTCACACGTAATCAATTATTCATGGGCTAAGAAAGGTGTTGTCAAATCTCTTACTGGCAAAGGTAAGTTAACAAAATTCTAACTATAAAAATAACTCAAAATAAGTATCAAACTTTCTTTTTGCATTTTCTTTTATTCATCCAGGCCCGATTTATTCGTAGAAAACCTGGAAAATGACACGTTTGACTCACTTGATGTATGGAATCACAGTGGGGGACAGTCATTACCTAATGAAATATTAATTCGTGATTTTATGCAGGTTTAGCAATTTAAAAATTAACATATCAAAGTCCATATATAGAATACTTGTTGCCTTACACGGAATGCTAAACGTAAATCCCTCGTTTGCGTGGTGTAGCATTATCTCTTAAAGAATATTTGTAATGTTATCAGGCAAATGAATATCAGAAGTGTGGTTAGTTGCAACTGCTGTGTCGGTGAGGCTATTTATCGACTAGGAAGTAAATAACACAAAATACATCTCGATTTTTAGGTACTGACCTATAGATGATACTAGAATCGGCTACCCAGCGTGTCCTGGGTTGTGGGGAACACTGGTGTATTGATTTGTCTACTTTTGAGATTTAAAATGCTTGACATTTTCAAGTAGAAGTTTAATGCTATTTCGGTAATTATGAACTTTTGTTTAGTAAATTAGGGTGACCCAGAAAAAACAGAACCCAAAAATATTGTAATAAAACTGTTAATTTTAACTGGGGGTTTAGGGTTAGGGTTTAGAGTTAGGGTTGGGTTGGGGTTGGGGTTAGGGTTAGGGTAAGAGTTTGGGTTCTGTTTTTTTCTGGGCCACCTGTACAGGATGACTCAGAAAAAAACAGAACTCAAATTATTTATTTATTTTCCCATTAAACTAACTCTAAACCCTGACCCTAACCCTAAACCCCAACGCCAACCCTACCTCTAACCCTAACCCTAACCCCCAACCCTAGTTAAAATCAAACAGTTTTAATACAAATTTGTGAGTTCTGTTTTTTCTGGGACATCATAATTTACTAAAAAAAAGTTCATAATTACCGATATTTCTATGTATATTTTGATTTTTAAATATCATAGAATGTAAATTAAATTTTCAAAATTTTAACCCAAAAAGCAAGAACGGGTGATATTTAATGTATCTATTTTCTTTGTCGTTAATTGTTTAATTTTCGTAGTTTTATTCGAATATACGTACACACCAACTGTATTTTATGTATAGATTGTTTGCCATTCATGCAGTTTAATTTACGGTGATTTCAAGGGAAAATATAGAGAATTAAAATTAATATAAAATAATCAATCATAAAATAAAGAAAATTAATACAACAATAATTATAAAAATAAATTATAAAAATACAAATATATCAATATATATATAAAATATATATTGGATTTT
>CM042172.1:54817917-54835417 GCA_023376005.1 Doryteuthis pealeii | reverse complement strand
ATTATGGGTCTCATGTTGACTACTTTATTGTTTAGTATGTTGTTGCCTCCTATCATTTCTCTGAGGTTATGAGATCGCCGATAGGTCACTATACCGGGTTCTTGGAAAATGTCTCTTAGTTCAGGATTTATTTTCAGGATGTTCCAGTGTTTTTTGATTATTTGATTAAGTGGTGGGAGGCTGTTATTAAATGTTGTTATTAGGGGGATGCGATGTGTCTTCTTTTTGTGTTTTGATTTTAGGGTTTCTTGTCTAGGGATGGAGATAGCTTTGGCTACCTGGCTATCTATTAAAGTGTGGGCGTATCCACGTGCTGAGAACTGTTGTCTTAGTTTATTTATTTGTTGTCTTAGCTCATTATATATATAATATATATATATATATATATATATATATATATATATATATATATTGCATCATGAATGTTTTCGTTTTGAATTCATATTATTTTCGTCTCTGCTCTTGTTAAGTCCGGAGTAAAACAAGCTCTGAAGATGATTTTATAAATCGAAATATTGTTCAATATTAGCTATGAATATGATATAAAATATTTTCACTTTAATAGCATATTGTGCTGTTTTCATATCCTTTCATCTATACTTATATATATATATATATATATATATATATATATATATATAAAATAGATAAAAAATGAGTTTTAAAATATTTGAATACTCAATAAGTCTAGAATCGCGTCGCTTGTTCTTCAAGTTACAATTGTCTTTGCTACTTATAGTAGTAGTAGGATCAGTCCATTATGTAAATAGGTTATATCATCTATAACAATAAATGACTCTGGTTATGATATTTGGCAGGAGTCACACAGAGAATCGGTGAAATTGCCAGAAATCAGAGAGGGGATATCTTTGTTTAATGACATATCAACTTTTCTGGGTGATTTAGTGCAAAAGCTATCTTTATAGAACTAGTAAGTAAAGACGTCGGGGCGGCCTAATGTCGGTATCAACTAGACAGCGAGGGAGTCTATCCCCTTTTCACTAGCGCTAGACAAAGGAGATTAGTTTAGTATCTGAAATGGAGCGCCACACCTACCATCAGCTCCTTACTTTACCGCACAGATCCCTGTGCTACTCCTACGCTGAGTTGGCGAGGGCCGATATCGAACAAGGAACCTTGTGGTTTCTAGCTGAACACTCTACCGACTGAGCTACTGTTTAATTAGTCCGAAGGTGAACGTAATAGTACGACTGGAGTTCGAACTCGCTTATTACGATATCGCAGTCCAGAATGTTAGCCATTATGCTACGGGAACTTACACCAGAAAAATGAGAAAAGAGAGCAAATGAAAAGGGGACATAGTGAGTGGGTGAGAGTGTTACGTACTCCTTTCTCGTCGGGTACATAACAAGGGTTCTTATGTGATAGAGAGAGAGATTTTGTGTGGACCAAGATAGAGGCATCTGAGAGAGATATAGACAAATAACACAGATAGTCGTTTAGTTACTTCTTCTCTTTCTACTTCGGCCATGATGTGATAGCCTAGTTTTGTTTACTTGTTTGGCCGGACATGCTGTCTCTTTTTACTTGTTGCTTCTTTCTACTTTTAACTCAGGGCTTCTTTTGAGGGCATCTTTTGAGGGCATCTTTTGAGTCATGCAATGTTTGAGTCATGTAATAACTAATCAACAAGACTCATGGTTTTAGATTTATGACTTTAGCTCTTTTACTAACACATCGCGCGGAGTGAGTCCCGCCCACAGTCACACATCAGTGGTGCATCACATCTCGGCTGGAACTGATTACCACATTCCCCAGAGCTTCAGAATTGGAACTTCACCATTAAATGCAGTTTAACACCATACCCAGGACACTAAAGTGATTATAGACACATGTCAGGGTGGACCTGGGAGTAATGGTAATAAAGGGTACTCCACATTCACAAGAGCCCCAAAATTGGAACCTCACCATTTGGTGCAGTATAACGTCATACCCAGGACAGGTAAAATAAGGATGTGGACTAGGCTATTTATCCCTGATACGGCAACCAATCTAGAAGAAAGAAAACTCTGAATTTAAACTCCGATTAAAAATGGCGTAATGGTTATTGTCATTATATGGACAACGCGATACGCGTGACTCGCGATATTCTCACATCTGAGGTCAGTTGGGGCCAATAACCGTCACTGGTATATTTCCATTCCCTCAGAGCTCTCGCTACAGGGCTTATCAAAAGCCCTACGCGACCATACAATTATGCAGCAAGAGGGGGTAGAAAAATGGGAAAAGACAGAAGGTGAGAAAGAGAATGAAAGAAAGAATGTGTTTGATGGAATGGATGAATTCATGTGCCAATATGTAGCAACTCGTAACTCAGTAAATTTACCTTAACCGTACCTGTGTTAGTACAGAGGAGTGGTACATTATTGGCCCACTACGTGTACCAGCAATACTTTCAAAACTGATGCATTAAAATAACGTGGCAACGTCAATGAGAAGAAACTGCCATTTGAGCAAACGTGTTAAATCCTAAACGAAACTGTTTTACATTTAACTTCTCGTTTATGAATCCACATCTTCATTTCTCCCTCCCCAGCTAAGGATAAAATAGTTTGTTGGTTGGACTTTCATGCAGACTCACCCCTCAACCGTTCACTTTTTCTTCTATAAAAACAAATGTATGGTGAACAAATATTCAAATAAATCACTGAAGAAGCCGTGCTCAGTGCACGACGAAATATATATCCTACATCTACTTATTTGAGTTGTTCTTGTGTCTACGCTTTTCCTCTAATCTTTTACCACAACACACACACACACACACACACACACCACATATATATATATATATATATAATATATATATATATATATGAAAGAGTAGAAATAGGAAATCAATCCGACAGTATGTGAAGAAAAGTAGACAAACACTGGATGTTGTACTGGACGGATGTTTATTATAGGTAGTGACATCACTACCTATAATAAATATTCATTCAGTACATCATTCCCTGTTTGTCTACTTTTCTCCTCCATATATATATATATATATATATATATATATATATATATATATAGAGAGAGAGAGAGAGAGAGAGAGATAAAGATATAGATACATATACCGTTCAGTCGGCTTTTACGACTGCACCTCTGTTGAGGGGTAAAATCTCAACGAACGGGGCCATCTACTGACCTTGGCTAGTCACCCGTGATTCTTAAGGACGGAATCTTGGTGGCTGAGCAGTCCTGGAAAGGCGAGTCGTGTAATGGTTAATGAAGACAGAAATTTTGTCTGTGTGTCGCTTTGGAATGTGACTATTTTGAAGGCAGTAAAATTGATTTGCAATTAATTTGATAATTTTTTTGTCAGTTTTTTTTTTGTACAATCCTTAGCGTCATTTTACCGACCAATTCAAAACAACGAGAAATATACAAGCTTTATATATAGATTTTAATATATACACATTTCAAAATCTGATTTTATTTTTATCAGGGGCGATATGTGTACATCCTGCCATTTAGTTCAGTATATAAAATTATTTAAGAGTGCTGGGAAATTTTGAATACAAGACGAATTTTATATCACTGAAATTGCCTCTAATTTGGCGCGAAAATTTGACGGCCATTACTAGTTTTTTCTTTTCGCTTTTCTTTCTTCTCTTTTCTATTCTGACTCCGCCATTTAATTCTCTCGCTACGTTTCTTTTTACCAAACCGCAGAATTTAATCACAGATAATATTTCTCCTTTAGGAATTGTGAACGACGAAAGAAGAGAGTTTGAATAGGAAATAGAGTGAAAGAATTATTTTTTTCAAAATATCATCTTTGTTTTTACTCTTTTGCCTCCAAATTCAAATAATTACGTTTCATATCGAACGCTATCCCGAATCGGCAAATTCTTTCTCTTTGCGACTAAATGTTTACGACTGGGGTAGGGACGTGACGTGGGTGGGTTAGTTTTTTTTACATGGATTGTTGCATGTAATGTTAACACTTTCAACAAAGATTTCTCATTCTACATGCGTATACGTAAACCATCGACTGAAATAAATAGAGAAGTTCATATACCTCGGTAGTAATATCTCATCTACTAAAAGTGATGTTAACATAAGCATAGGTAAACCATCTACTGAAATAAATAGAGAGGTTCATATACATCGGTAGTAATATCTCATCTACTAAAAGTGATGTTAACATAAGCATAGGTAAAGCATAAACTAAAATAAGTATAGAAGTTCATATACCTCGGTAGTAATATCTCATCTACTAAAAGTGATGTTAACATGAGCATAGGTGAAGCATGAACTAAAATAAGTAGAGCAGTTCATATACCTCGGTAGTAATATCTCATCTACTAAAAGTGATGTTAACATAAGCATAGGTAAACCATCGACTGAAATAAATAGAGAAGTTCATATACATCGGTAGTAATATCTTATCTACTAAAAGTGATGTTAACATAAGCATAGATAAACCATCGACTGAAATAAATAGAGAAGTTCATATACATCGGTAGTAATATCTCATCTACTAAAAGTGATGTTAACATATGCATAGGTAAAGCATAAACTAAAATAAGTAGAGAAGTTCATATACTTCGGTAGTAATATCTCATCTACTAAATCTGATTTTAACATAAGCATAGGTAAACCATCGACTGAAATAAGTAGAGAAGATCATATACCTCGGTAGTAATATCTCATCTACTAAAAGTGATGTTAACATAAGCATAGGTGAAGCATAAACTAAAATAAGTCGAGAAGTTCATATACCTCGGTAGTAATATCTCATCTACTAAAAGTGATGTTATCATAAGCATAGGTAAACCTTCGACTGAAATAAATAGAGAAGTTCATATACCTCGGTAGTAATATCTCATCTACTAAACGTGATGTTAACATAAGCATAGGTAAACCATGAACTGAAGTAAGTAAAGAAATCCATATACCTTGGTAGCAATATCTCATCTACTAAATCTGATTTTAACATAAGCACAGGTAAACCATCGACTGAAATAGGTCGAGAAGTTCATATACTTCGGTAGTAATATCTCATCTACTGTAAAGGATGTCAACACGCTCATAGTAAATCATCATCATCATCATCATCATCATGTTACGCCAGCAGCACGGATATCCATGACAATCTCTCTTCCTTATCACTCATTGTCCCTGGTAGGTCCTCCGCGCAGCATCCAGTATCCATATAGAGCTGATCTATGTAGGTCTTTACTGGACGACCGGCACTAGTATGTCCACGTGCTAGTTTCTATTGAAGGACGTCGTTTATGAGTTCATCTTTAATCCTCCAGCAGTGTCCAGCATATCTTGTCCGTCTTACTTGGATGGGGCATATGATAGGGGGCAGGTGGCCGTATAGATGCTTTCTTGTGGGATGTTGCTTCCACGAGTTGTTCAAAATCGCACGCAGCATCCTTGTGCAGCTCACATCTAGCTTATTCTCCAGGCGCCTCGTTATGGTCCAAGTGGTACCCATAGTAAATTGTACATGCAAATGTTGTTTTTTTTCTGTTTTTTTTTTTGTTTTTTTTTTCTGTTTTTTTCCCCACCTTGAAGCCGGTTATCTTTATCACATGGATCCGATCACTGCATTTAATGTAAAGCTGAACAGTCCTTTTATCTTGGTAGTAATATCTCATCTACTGAAAATGATGGCAATACGCTCATTTCAAATACTACATACACATATTTTTTGTTGTTTTTTTAACCTTAATACCTTGCCGCTTTATCAGACGGATCCGAATACTGCATTTAATGTAAAGTTGACCAGCCCATCTATCTTGGTAGCAATATCTCTTCTACTGAAATCAATATGAAAATAAGCATAGGTAAAGTATGAACTGAAATTAATAGACCACTTCATATGCCTCGATAGTAATATCTCATCTATGAAATCAAATTCAACAAACGCATAAATAAAGTATATACTGAAATTAGAAGGCCAGTTAATATCTACTACGTCACCGGAAAGCCATGAACATAAGGATAAGTAAAGCATAGACTGGAATTGTTAGACCAGTTTATATACCTCGGTAGCAATATTCCATCTACTGAAACGGGTGTCAACATACTCATAGATAAAGCATAGACTGATATTAGTATAACAGTTCTTATACCTCAGTAGCAATATCTCTTCTACTGAATGCGTTTTCAGCGTATGTATAGTTAAAGAATAGACTGTTATTGATATGCTGTCGACCATATGGTCTCTCTGATAAAATACAACGGGAATTGCTGGAGGTTGTGGCTGTGTTAGTACAGCTGTATGACTGCAACAGTTTGAATTTTATGAAGAAGAAGAAGAAGAAGAAGAAGAAGAATTGAACAATTTTCACAATATAAATTGTTAATAGCATGGCCTCCCATGTTTATAATTTACTACAATCATTTTCTAAAGTTTTTAGTGAGATTTGAACTAGCCTTTTCTTTGAGTTTCTTCGATTCTTCAATGGTTATACGTTCTGATTCCATTTTTTTTTTATGACCGACGATTTATTCGAACTTTCAATTCTTGCCGAAGATTTTCAATAGGATTCATTGAAGGTCATCGCAGACCTCTAATCTTTTCTGAAGCTATGCAGTCATTGATTTAGACGTATGTTTGGTAGCATGATATTGCTGGAAAGTAAAATATCACTTCTCAGCTTATTACTAATGACCAATCAAATACAAATATCCTTTAATGATTAATTACATAACTTTTATTGCTAATAACTTTCTTGAAATTAACTCATAGAGGTGTGTTGTTCCCCGATGGCAGATTTTTTAAAGTTATTGAGAGTGACTTCATTGAGGCGTTAGCCTATGAGGACACCTTCTTTTAAACAACCCACCGATCTTATTTCTCCAGTTTCCTTCTCCAATGACCTACTGAGATAAATCTAGATGGGAATTATACAGGGATGTTACATTCTGTTTTGAGAAAATCCTTGAAGCAGAAACCTACAAAGCACTAACTGTGCGACCACTTACCTCCCATCTCAGAAACCATCCAAGTAAGACGGGCAAGACATGCTGGGCACTGCTGGTGAAGCAGGGACGAACTCATAAGCGGCGTTCTCCCATGAAATCCTCCTATGGACACACCAGATTTGACTGACCAGCAAAACTTACATTTATCTGCTCTGGGCGGATACTGGATGCCACCTAGAGGACTTAGCAAGAGCGATGACCGATGGTGACAGAGAGTGGGAGAGAGAGCATTAGGGTTAAAGGAATACATGTTGTCAGTACTCCTTGATGATGATTATCATCATGATGATCATGATGATATACAGGTTGCGATGGGTAAATTGTGGTCTAAATTATACAAATCTGAACGGGAGCCTTGCTATTAGGGGCAATTTGGTGTCATACCCAGGACACAATATCTATAATTCAAACTCATTTCTAATGATTTTACCAAAGAAAAAGCATGAAAATCAAGTTGAAAGAAATTGCCAATGACCAGGAATTATTAAAGCTATTAAATGCATCATGCGAATTGTTCGTTTTTTTTTGGTGATTATAGCTGTTAGGATAGGCTATTATATATATATATATATTATATATAGAGAGAGAGAGAGAGAGAGAGAGAGGGGGGAGTGAAGGGGGGAAAGACAGAGAGAGGAGATAGGGAATAGAGAGAGAGAGAAAGGTGTGTGTGTGTGTGAGAGAGAGAGGAGATAGTGAAGGAGAGAGAGAGGGGGAGATAGTGAAGGAGAGAGAGAGAGAAAAGTGTGTGTGTGTGTGTGTGTGAGAGAGAGAGAGAGAGAGAGAGAGAGGAGATAGTGAAGGGACGAGAGAGAGAGAGAGAAAAATGTGGGTGTAAGTGAGAGAGAGTGGGGAGATAGAAAAGTGTGTGTGTGTGAGGGAGAGAGGGGTGGTGAGAGAGTGAAGGAGAGAGAGAAAGAGGCGTGAGAGAGAGAGTGGGGGTAGAGAAAAGTGTGTGTGTGTGAGAGTGAGAGAGAGGGGGAGCTAGTGAAGCGAGAGAGAGAGAAAAGTGTGTATGTGTGAGAGAGAGAGAGAGAAAGTGGGAGAGAAAAAGTGTGTGTGTGTGAGAGAGAAGAGAGTGGTGAGAGTGAAGGGGAGAGAGAGAGAAAAGTGTGGGTGTAAGAGAGAGGGGGAGAGAGAAAAGTGTGTGTGTGAGAGAGAGAGGCGAGAGAGCGAAGGGGAGAGAGAGTGAAAAGTATGTGTGAGAGAGAGAGAGAGTGGGGAGATAGTGAAGGGGAGAGAGAGAGAGAGAAGTGTGGTGAGAGAGAGAGAGAGAGAGAGAGAGAGGGAGAAGTGTGTAAGAGAGAGAGAGATTATAGATATTTTTGGATTATTTCATAAATTTCCATTCCATTCCCTTTCTCAAAATCTTTGAAACAATTTTGGAAAGTCTTCCACGGTTTACGCTGGCAGAAAATGGAAATTGTAATTGCGAATAAGAAAAAAAATCCTGTATTTTGGTTACAAATATCGGCAAAGAAAGGTAGATGAATAAACATAGACATATAGATAGATTGATAGATAGATAGATAGATAGATATGAAAGGACTGAGAAAGGTAGATATTAAAAGACTGTGGAAGATAGATAGATAGATAGATATGAAGAGACTGAGATAGATAGATATAAAGATACGGACATATATATAAACTCATCCTGTTTGAAAAAGAGAATGCGTCTATTGTCGAATTTGAAATATGTCTTCTTTTTTTTTCAAAAACTGTTACACTAAGATATACATTATTGTCGCTAACCTAGAAACGCGTGGCGGATGTGCTTATATTTGAAACTACCGCATAACTTTTTTGGAACATCAATGTTTTCGTTTTGAATTCATATTATTTTCAGCTCCTCTCTCGATGAGTCCGGAGTAAAAACAAGCTCTGAAGATGATTTTTATAAATCGAAATATTGTTCAATATTAGCTATGAATATGATATAAAATGTTTTCACTTTAACAGCATATTGTGTGTTTTCATATCCTTGCATATATATATATATATATATATATATATATATATATATATCTAGAGAGAGAGAGAGAGAGAGAGAGAGAGAGAGAGAGTGAGAGTGAGAGAGAGAGAGATGTGAAGGGAATCGTTGTCTGCTTGGGTGGGTGTTTTGTTTTATAGCGTATCAACCCTTTTCGGACCATTTCATTAAAATTACAGGACCTGTTACTTAAGTATATATTATGAGACTGAGATAGATAGGAACCGAGACACAGAGAAAGAGAGAGATAAGAACTGAGATACGAGATAGATAGATCGATAGATAAATAGATAATCTGTGTCTAGGTTTAGATAGCTACCTATATCCCTATATATATTTACCAACCCCCTCCGCACGAGCAGGATGCGACACAAGGTCAATTTCTTAAGCGGAGTTTAACAGGTTTGAATTCAGAATTTTCCTTCTCATAGACTGGTTACCTAGCCATGGTTAAAGAGTCCAGTCTGCCCTGCTACGTATCCATAGCTGGAGGGAGAATTGAATTCATACCTTTCCCAATGGTATTAGCGCTATGTGAAATGCAAACAGCTTCGTCCAGGAATTGAACTCGTGTTGACGAGTCCATTTTCTATGACTCTAACCATTAGACTACGCGCCTCCCTTATACTAGATATATGTTCTCAATTACAAATAAAAGATTTGTATTATTGATAATTGTCTTCACGGGTTGGAAATTTGGCGGTAGACAATCTTAGTTTTTTGGGGTTTTTTTTTCTCTCTGGCTAACCTAGTTAGTTACTAAGTTTACTGAGTATTAATTGAATCTTGACTGCAAACGATTACACAACACCAATCACCTAGTTATACTTAGTTTAAATAAATAAAGAGAATGAGATAGTTTGGTTTGGTTTGGTTTGTTTTACGGCATATCAACCTCAGTGGGTCATTTAATGCCGACAAAGTTTTGAAATAAATTCGGTCTTAATGAATAATACAATTTTGTTTATAAACTCATGTGTTTCTATTTAATCCATAGATGGGACCCTAACAGGTACTACCACTCCGGGTTAGAGTGGACCAGGGAGCAATGGTGATAAAGGGGTGCTCCACATTCCCCAGACCTCCAAAACTGGAACCTCACCATCAGATAGAGTTTAACGTCATTCCCAGGACATGTAGACCCGCAGCCACCGCCTTTTAGCACCCATATGATAGAAGGGTTGGGCCTTGCTATAAGGCTGGGACAATCGTATAAGTGCTAGGACTAGACATGACCAGTCGGGAGAATGAGAGACATATATAGATATATAGATATGAAAATACTGAGAGATAGGAACCAAGAGAGAGACAGAGACAGAGACAGAGAGAGAGACAGAGAGAAAGAGGAGAGATGAGTGAGAAAGAGAGAGAGAGAGAGAAAGAAAGAGAGAGAAACTGGTCGAGATAGATAGATAGATATATGAAAAGACTGAGAGATAGGAACCGAGACACACACACAGAGAGAGAGAGAGAGAGAGAAGAGAGAGAGAGAGAGAGAGAGAGGGGGGTGAGAGAGAAACTAGATAGATAGATAGATAGATAGATAATCTCTAGGTTTAGATGGCTACGTACATCCTTATTTATACTAGATATCTGTTTTCAATTCTAAATAAAAGATTTTTATTCTTCGAGATAATATTCTGTACAGATTGGAAGTTTGGTGGTAGACAATCTTTCTTCTCTCCTTTTTTTGGGGTGTGTGTGGGTGGGGGTTCTCCCCCGCTAACCTAGTTCGCTACTAAACTCATTGAGTATCTAGTGAGCCTTCACCGCTAACAATTACACAACACCAGTCAGCTAGCTATACTTAGTTCAAATATGACGAATATTTCTAATTATATAACAACTGTTTCTGTCTTTGTCGTCTAAAACAAATTCCATCATCGCGAGGCGGTCAGTTTGAAAGGTGGGGAGGATCTATGTCGATGAATTTCATTCGCTGACTCTTTCTTTCTTTTTTTTAAAGAAATAACTTGCCACTTTTCCATCCAATCAAATCGACGCCATTTTTTTACGGTAGATCCACAGGACTCGGCGACCTGCTGTCAAACGAATATTAAAAGGAAAGAATAGAATATAAAACATTCAATATTTGATTGTTATCCTACAGTCTGTTTTGTTTTGTTTGTTTTTTTTTTTTTTTTTGTGGTTGTTCTCTTTTTTTATTGTTATTATTCTCATGCTGTGACTGTCGACATTTTTTATCGTCTGTCTTTTCAAAGGATTTAAAACATGTTTGCAAATCATGCGATCGAGATCTTTGGTAATGTCAAACATTGTTTTTTGGCGCCAACTTCTTCTTCTTCTTCTTCTCTTCTTCTTCTTCTTCTTCTTTTCTTCTTCTTCTCTTCTTTTTTTTGGATATTTCTTCTTTTTTTCTTTCTTGGATATTTCGTCTTCTTCTTCTTCTTCTTCTTCTTCTTATTATTATTATTATTATTATTATTATTATTATTATTATTATTATTAGAAGAAGAAGAAGAAGAAGAAGAAGAAGAAGAAGAAGAAGAAGAAATATCCAAGAAAGAAGAACTATCCAATATCTTTTTCTTCTTCTTCTTCTTCTTCTTCTTCTTCTTATTATTATTATTATTATTATTATTATTATTATTATTATTATTATTTTTGAGTTTTCACATCAGCATTAGCTGATGGTCTTTTACTGGAGTCTGGGTGACAGCAAGTCTCCTCAGGTCTCCAGGATTCTTCTGAGTATTCTGGCAGTTTGCAGCAGTGCAGTGTTCTGAATGGTTTCAATCCTTCCTTTGATATCCAAACTTTCCAAACCCTTTTCCAATCCTTTAGGGACTGTTCCAAGTGCACCAATTACAATTAGTATTACTTTTACTTTCATGTTCCATAACTTTTTCAGTTCTCTGGCAAGGTCCAGGTATTTGTCCATTTTTTCCTTTTCCTTCAGCTTCACCCTGTGATCTGCTGGAACTGCAAAATCCACAAGTTTACAAGTTCGTTTTTTATTAATCAACACTAGGTCTGGTCTTCTTGCTGGGATAAGGTGATCTGTTTTTATTTCAAAGTCCCAGAGTATTTTATGCGTTTTGTTCTCAAGAACAGATTCTGGTTTATGCATATACCATTTTGTTGTATGGTCAAAATTTGATTTTTTGCATAATTCCCAGTGGATCACCTTCCCAACCCAGTCGTGTCTAGTTTTGTACTCCCGTTGTGCTAGTTTGCTACATTCGCATAGTATATGGTTTACCGTCTCATCACTATTACCGCATAGTCTACATTTACTATTCTGTTGGGTCTTATCAATTTTTGCTTTGATATAGTTTGTCCTTGTGGCATTATTCTGTACAGCATTTATTAGTGATTCAGTTTCTCTTTTTAGGGTTCCTTTTCTTAATGTCCAGGTTTTGTCATGTGCAACCTCTCCGATTTGTCATTTGAAGTGTCCATATAATTGTTTTTCTTCCCATTTTTGTTTTCTAGTTTTTGTTGTTATTATTATTATTATTATTATTATTATTATTATTATTATTATTATTATTTAATTCTTCTTAGTTATTATTGTTATTTCATTCCATTCGAGTTTTTCACACCTGCCGTAGCCGGTGGTTCACTGGAGGCTGAGTGACAGCAAATCTTCTCATGTCTCCAGGACTCTTCTGAGTATTCTAGCCGATATCAACAATGCTGTGATCTGGATGGTTTCGATTCTTCCTCTGATTTCCAAGTCATACAGACTCTTTCCAATCCCCTGGGGATCATTCCAAGGGCATTATTTACAATTGGTATGACCTTCACCCTCATATTCCACAGTTTTCTCGGTTTTCTGGCAAGGTCCAAGTATTTGTCGATCTTTTCGCTCTCTTTCAATTTCACTCTGTGATCGGTCGGGACGGCAAAATTCCACGAGATGACAAGTCTTCCTCTTCTTGTCAATCAAAACTAGGACTGGTGTCCTGACCGGGATTAGGTGATCAGTCAGTACCTCAAATTATTATTACTATTATTACTATTATTATTATTATTAGAGATTCGGTGTCTATTTTTCTGTAACCGAAACTATGTCACTGCTATGTCACAGTCATTTCAGTAATTAAGTATGTTTATAAATGAGTATTTAATTTCTAGTCAATATCATTACTACATAGAATTATTAAAATTCTATGCAAAATCAATTATCAAATTTTCACTAAAGTTCCAATACTTATTCACCTTTCAATGGATTTATGTTTAAAATAGGTTTTTCCTAAAAATATATCAGGCGAAATATTTTTACTATGTCGACCTCCCTTTATGAAATCGGAAATGAAATGTTTTTTCTCGATAAGATAAGAGTCTGAATAATTGAATAAAAACTCTTCAGAAACGTCCCTTTTGGGGTCCCTAATGTCGTAAAATAAATCATATATCACAGTTAAATGGAATAAGTATGATGTTTTTAAGTAAGTAATTAATTAAAAAAATATTAAACGTTTTATTTTATTTATTTAATTATCCTACCCCCTCGGGAAATATCTTTAAAATAATTATTTTACACCGCCCGGGGGGGCTTTTTTTACTAGTTAATATTATAGAGATTCGATGTTTGTCTGTCTGTAATCGAAACTACGCCACTGCCTACGTCACAATACCCTCAGGAAAGGCGTAAGTTTATCAATGACTATTTGGTTTATAGTCAAAATCATTAATACATAGAATAAATCTTATTTATCAACGATGTATCTATGAAAATCTGAGTTCGATTTGCCTCAAAATAGCCCATGTTATTAGTGCGTTTAAAATCCAGTAATGTGTCTTATATATCACTAAGTAATATAACTAAAATAACTAATATATGGTGTGGTTAATTTGCATACTAGTTTTGACAAAACCGGGTTTAATAAATAATCACTTCGTGTTATTGATCTCTAATTTTATTCTCCAACGCATTAAAATCAATTGTATAAATGACTTTATATAGAAAACAATTAGAATATAATTAAAATAAGTGTAATCTTTTTATATGCGTTTATTAGACTTTCCTATTTAGTATATTTCAAGAACAGATTCTGGTTTATGCATATACCATTGTTGTATGTTCAAAATTTAATTGTTTGCATAATTCCCAGTGGATCACCTTCCCAACTCAGTCGTGTCTAGTTTTGTATTCTCGTTGTGCTAGTTTGCTACATTCGCAGAGTATATGGTTTACAGTCTCATCTCTATTACCGCAAAGTCTACATTTACTATTTTGTTGGGTCTTATCAATTTTCGCTTTGATATAGTTTGTCCTTATGGCATTATTTTTTGCAGCAATTATATTTGATTCAGTTTCTCTTTTGAGGTTTCCCTTTCTTAACCATGTCCAAGTCTTTTCATGTTTGCAACCTCTTCTGTTTGTCTACCACACACCTACACAACCCGCACCCACACACGCACAACACTTATATCCTGTTATCTTCATCTTTCTTGCAATTTTCGTTGAAACCAGTTACCCCTATCACGTGGTTTCGCCACTGCGCCGGCTCAACCCCCGCTCTATCTCACCTACCCTCCTCGATTTTAGATTTTCTTTCTTATTGCTTTTTCTGTGTTGCTGCTACTTTTTTATTCCTTTTATCTTTATGATTAAACAGGAATGAATCAATTATTTAGCTTCGAGCGCTCACGACATCTCTAAGAAATAAATTCGGGGAAAGCAACAACAAGATAATCAGGATTTACATTTTTGCAATTTCAATGTTGAAGATTGTAACCGCGTCTTATTTTTACACAGAGGTGTTGCTGCATATGATAATGGTTCGAAAAATTAAGAACACGAGTTAAAAATAGATGATAATAAAGACAACTAGCCAAAGATATGCACCCTCCGCGGTCGTAAGTATCAAAGGNCGTTGCGGAGGACATTAGTAGTGCAGCTCCAATTTCGAAGATTTGGGGACTGAGAGTACATTTTCATTTGCATTACTCCCAAGGTCCACTACCTGTAGTTGTAGTACCAGTTAGGATCCCATATATATATGTATATATATATATATAATTATTGGTTCATCAATGTTTCGTTTTCAATTTCTATTATTTTTTCGTCTCCGCTCTTGTAAGTCCGAGTAAAACAAAGCTCTGAAGATGATTTTATTAAATCAATTGTTTCAATATTCAGTTGAATATGAATATAAAATATTTCCACTTTAACAGCAATTGTTTGTTTCATATTCCTTTCATCTATATATATATATATATATTATATATATAGATATATTATATAAATAATAAAATAGATAAAAATGAGGTTTAAAATTTGATTACCAATAAGTATAGACTGAATCGCGTCGCTTACTTCAAGCTTACAATTGTCTTGCTACTTATAGTACTTAGAAGGATCATTCCATTATGTGGATAGTATATCACCTAAACAGTAAATGACTCTGGTTATGATATTTGCAGGACATTACAGAGAATCGGTTAAGGGCAGAAAATCAGGAGAAGAATCTGTTCTGGAGTGATTTAGGTGCAAAAGCATCTTTATAGAACGATAAGTAAATCGTCGGGGCGCCTTAAGTCGGTACAACTAGACAGCGAGGTCACCCATTTCACTAGCGCTAGACCAAGAGATTATTTAGCATCGGGTGGAGCCCACACCTACCACCCAGCTCCTTACTTTACCCACAGACCTTGTACTACTCATACGCTGAGTTGGCGAGGCTGATATCGAACTAGGGAACCTGTGTCTAGCCGAACACTCTACCAACTTAGCTACTGTTTAATAGTCCGAGGTGAACTAATATTACGATATGCAGTCCGGAATGTTAGCCATTATGCTACCGGGAACTTGCACCAGAGATAGAAGAAAAAATGAAAAGAGAGCAAATGAAAAGGGGACATAGTAGTGTGTGAGAGTGTACGAACTCCTTTCTCGTCGGGTACATAACAAGGTTTTATTTTGATAGAGAGAGAGATTTTGTGTGGACCAAATAGAGGCATCAGAGAAAAATAAGACAAATACACAATATCATTTTATTACTTCTTTCTCTCTCTTCTACTTCGGCATGATGTGATCGCCTAGTCTTGTTTACTTGTTTGGTCGGACATGCTGTCTCTTTTTACTTGTTGCTTCTTTCTACTTTTAACTCAGGGCATCTTTTGAGGGCATCTTTGAGTCATGCAATGTTTGAGTCAT
The DNA here is from genome assembly GCA_023376005.1 of Doryteuthis pealeii. Classification (NCBI taxonomy): domain Eukaryota; kingdom Metazoa; phylum Mollusca; class Cephalopoda; order Myopsida; family Loliginidae; genus Doryteuthis; species Doryteuthis pealeii. The sequence continues at coordinate 54,819,344 of CM042172.1, read as the reverse complement.
GTAATAACTAATCAACAAGACTCATGGTTTTAGACTTATGACTTTAGCCCTTTTACTAACGCATCGCGCGGAGTCCAGCCCACAGTCACACGTCTGTGATGCATCACATCTCGGCTGGAACTGATTACCATATTCCCCAGAGCTTCAGAATTGGAACTTCACCATTAAATGCAGTTTAACACCATACCCAGGACGCTAAAGTGATTATAGACACATGTCAGGGGGGACATGGAAATAATGGTGATGAAGGAGTACTCCACATTCCCCAGAGCTCCAAAATTGGAACTTCACCATTAGATACAGCTTATCACCATACCCAGGACATTAAAGTGATTATAGACACATGTCAGAGTGGACCTGGGAGTAATGGTGATGAAGGGGTACTCCACATTCCCAAGAGCTCCAAAATTAGAACTTCACCATTAGATGCAGTTTAACACCATACCCAGGAAACTAAAGTGATTATAGACACATGTCAGGGTGGACCTGGGAGTAATGGTGATGAAGGAATACTCCACATTCCCCAGAGTTCCAAAATTGGATCCTCACCATTTGGTGCAGTATAACGTCATACCCAGGACAGGTAAAATAAGGATGTGGACTAGGCTATTTATCCCTGATACGGCAACCAATCTAGAAGAAAGAAAACTCTGAATTTAAACTTCGATTAAAAATGGCGTAATGGTTATTGTCATAAAATGGACAACGCGATACGCGTGACTCGCGATATTCTCGCATCTGAGGTCAGTTGGGGCCAATAACCGTCACTGGTATATTTCCATTCCCTCAGAGCTCTCGCTACAGGGCTTATCAAAAGCCCTACGCGACCATACAATTATGCAGCAAGAGGGGGTAGAAAAATGGGAAAAGACAGAAGGTAAGAAAGAGAATGAAAGAAAGAATGTGTTTGATGGAATGGATGAAATTCATGTGCCAATATGTAGCAACTCGTAACTCAGTAAATTTACCTAACCGTACCTGTGTTAGTACAGGAGTGGTACATATTGGCCCACTACGTGTACCAGCAATACTTCAAAAACTGATGCATTAAAAATACGTGGCAACGTCAATGAGAAGAAACTGCATTTGAGCAAACGTGTTAAATCTTAAACAAAACTGTTTTACATTTAACTTCTCGTTTATGAATCCACATCTTCATTTCTCCCTCCCCAGCTAAGGATAAAATAGTTTGTTGGTTGGACTTGTTGGGTAATTTTATGCAGACTCACCCCTCACCCGTTCACTTTTTCTTCTATAAAAACAAATGTATGATGAACAAATATTCAAATAAATCACTGAAGAAGCCGTGCTCAGTGCACGACGAAATATATATCCTACATCTACTTATTTGAGTTGTTCTTGTGTCTACGCTTTCCCTCTAATCTTTTACCACACACACATACACACACACACACACACACACACAC
>CM042172.1:54775417-54815417 GCA_023376005.1 Doryteuthis pealeii | reverse complement strand
CTGTAAAGGATGTCAACACGCTCATAGTAAATCATCATCATCATCATCATCATCATCATGTTACGCCAGCAGCACGGATATCCATGACAATCTCTCTTCCTTATCACTCATTGTCCCTGGTAGGTCCTCCGCGCAGCATCCAGTATCCATATAGAGCTGATCTATGTAGGTCTTTACTGGGCGACCGGCACTAGCATGTCCATGTGCTGGTTTCTATTGAAGGACGTCGTTTATGAGTTCATCTTTACTCCTCCAGTAGTGTCCAGCATATCTTGTCCGTCTTACTTGGATGGTGCGTGTGATAGGGGGCAGGTGGCCGTATAGATACTTTCTTGTGGGATGTTGCTTTCACGATTTGTTCAAAATCGCACGCAGCATCCTTGTGCAGCTCACACCTAGCTTATTCTCCAGGCGCCTCGTCAAGGTCCAAGTGGACCTCATAGTAAAATTATTGTACATGCAATTTTTTTTATTTTTTTTGGGGGGGGGGTTGGCTGTTTTTTTCCCCACCTTGATGCCCTGTTATCTTTATCACATGGGTCCGATCACTGCATTTAATGTAAAGCTGAACAGTCCTTTTATCTTGGTAGTAATATCTCATCTACTGAAAATGATGGCAATACGCTCATTTCAAATACTACATACCCATATTTTTTGTTGTTTTTTTTAACCTTAATACCTTGCCTCTTTATCAGACCGATCCGATTACTGCATTTAATATAAAGTTAACCAGTCCATCTACCTTGGTAGCAATATCTCTTCTACTGAAATCAATATGAAAATAAGCATAGGTAAAGTATGGACTGAAATTAGTAGACCACTTTATATGCCTCGGTAGTAATATCTCATCGAATCAAATTCAACAAACGCATAAGTATAAGTATATACTGAAATTAGAAGGCCAGTTAATATCAACTACGTCACCGGAAAGCCATGAACATAAGGATAAGTAAAGCGTAGACTGAAATTGTTAGACCAGTTTATATACCTCGGTAGCAATATCCCATCTACTGAAACGGGTGTCAACATACTCATAGATAAAGCATAGACTGATATCTTATTATAATGGAGATTGTGGGTTTGTCTGTCTGTAACCGAAACTACATTACTACTCAACTCACAATTCTCTTTGTTATTTACATCACATTCTCCATGATTTTATTTTTATTTAAACCTCAATTATTAATAAAATTGTTTTACATCATTAATACTGTTGACCATATCTACATACTAATAACATGCAACTGTATTTATATATACAACAAAATGGCGGATTACAGTGTGAATTGGAAGGCTAATTTGCATATTGAAATTAAAAACTTGATTTTAATAAATATATGCTTAGTATTATTGATTTCTAATTTTTTGGTTTTATCTTATTGAATATGAGCAAAAATCTCGGGGATAAATCTTAAAGAAATCCATTAACAAGAAGAAATAACTGTAAATTTATTCTTTACTTCCTATTTTAACTAAATAGTTAAATTAGGAAAATTTACCAATGAAAGACGGGAGTAATGAAAAATGATGGAAGAGTTAGTTTCAAAGTTGTTATATTTTTCAATCGTACCCACTCTGTTCCAAATCTTTTTATCTGCATTCTTATACAGTTTCATTAGCCTTTCTGATTTAATATGATATTTTATTATATTAAAATTTAAATACTTGCACCCGGAGGGTGCATATATTTGCTAGTTAGTATAACAGTTCTTATACCTCAGTAGCAATATCTCTTCTACTGAATGCGTTTTTAGCGTAGGTATAGTTAAAGAATAGACCGCTATTGATATGCAGTCGATCATATGGTATCTCTGATAAAATACAACGGGAATTCCTGGAGGCTGTAGCTGGGTTAGTACAACTGTATGGCTGCAACGGTTTAAATTTAATGAAATACTTAGAGGTATATCTAGATGGGAATTATACAGAGATGTTACATTCTGTTTTGAGAAAATCCTTGAAGCAGAAACCTACAAAGCACTAACTGTGTGGCCACTTACCTCCCATCTCACAAACTATTCAAGTAAGGCGAGCAAGACATGCTGTGCACTGCTGGTGAAGCAGGGACGAACTCATAAGCGGCGTTCTCCCATGAAGTCCTTCACATGCACACACCAGAATTGACTGACCAGCAAAACTTACATTCATCAGCTCTGGGTGGATACTGGATGCCACCTAGAGGACTTAGCAAGAGCGATGATCGATGGTGACAGAGAGTGGGGAGAGAGAGTGTTAGGGTTAAAGGAATACATGTTGTCAGTACTCCTTGATGATGATTATCATCATGATGATCATGATGATATACAGGTTGCGATGGGTAAATTGTGGTCTAAATACAAATCAGAACGGGAGCCTTGCTATTAGGGGCAATTTGGTGTCATACCGAGGACACAATATCTATAATTCAAACGGATTTCTAATGATTTTACCAAAGAAAAAGCATGAAAATCAAGTTGAAAGAAATTGCCAATGACCAGGAATTATTAAAGCTATTAAATGCATCATGCGAATTGTTCGTTTTTTTATGATTATAGCTGTTAGGATAGGCTATTATATATATATATATATATATATATATAGAGAGAGAGAGAGAGAGAGAGAGAGAGTCAAGAGATAGTGAATGGAAGAGAGAGATAAGTGTGTTGAGAGAGAGAGAGAGAGGAGGGATAGTGAAGGGGAGAGGAGGAAATAGTGAAGGGGAGAGAGGAAAAAGTGTGTATGTGAGAGAGTGGGGAGAGAGAAAAGTGTGTGTCAGAGAGAGAGAGGGTGGGGGAGATAGTGAAGGGGAGAGAGAAGAAAAGTGTTGTATGTGAGAGAGAGAGAGTGGGGAGAGAGAAAAGTGTGTGTCAGAGAGAGGGCAGAGGGTGAAGTGGAGAAAGAGAGAGAGTCAAGAGATAGTGAATGGAAGAGAGAGAGAAAAGTGTGTGAGAGAAGAGAGAGAGGAGGATAGTGAAGGGGAGAGAGAGGAAATAGTGAAGGAGAGAGGGAAAAAGTGTGTATGTGAGAGAGAGTGGTGAGAGAGAAAAGTGTGTGTCAGAGAGAGAGAGGGTGGGGAGATAGTGAAGGGAGAGAGAGAAAATGTGTATGTGAGAGAGAGAGAGTGGGAGAGAGAAAAAGTGTGTGTGAGAGAGAGGGGGAGAGGGTGAAGGGGAGAGAGAGAGAAAAGTGTGTGTGTGTGAGAGAGAGAGAGAGAGTGGGGAGATAGTGAAGGGGAGAGAGAGAGAGAAAAGTGTGTGTGTGCGAGAGGGAGAGAGAGGGGGAGAGAGAGGGGGGAGAAGTGTGTAAGAGAGAGATATTATAGGTATTTTTTGATTATTTCATAAATTTCCATTCCATTCCCTTTCTCAAAATCTTTGAAACAATTTTGGAAAGTCTTCCACGGTTTACGCTGGCAGAAAATGGAAATTGTAATTGCGAATAAGAAAAAAAATCCTGTATTTTGGTTACAAATATCGGCAAAGAAAGGTAGATGAATAAACATAGACAGATAGATAGATTGATAGATAGATAGATATATATGAAAAGACTGAGAAAGGTAGATATTAAAAGACTGTGGAAGATAGATAGATAGATAGATAGATAGATATGAAGAGACTGAGATAGATAGATATAAAGATACGGACATATATATAAACTCATCCTGTTTGAAAAAGAGAATGCGTCTATTGTCGAATTTGAAATATGTCTTCTTTTTTTTCAAAAACTGCTACACTAAGATATACATTATTGTCGCTAACCTAGAAACGCGTGGCGGATGTGCTTATATTTGAAACTACCGCATAACTTTTTTGGAACATCAATGTTTTCGTTTTGAATTCATATTATTTTCAGCTCCTCTCTCGATGAGTCCGGAGTAAAAACAATCTCTGTAGATGATTTTTATAAATCGAAATATTGTTCAATATTAGCTATGAATATGATATAAAATGTTTTCTCTTTAACAGCATATTGTGTGTTTTCATAACCTTGCATATCTATATATATATATATATATATATATATAGAGAGAGAGAGAGAGAGAGAGAGAGAGAGATAGAGAGAGACAGAGGGAGAGAGACAGAGCAAGTGAGAGAGAGAGAGAGAGAGAGAGAGAGAGCTCTGATATCTATCTACCTATCTCTCTTTCTCCTCTCCATATCACATAAGAACATTGTTTATATACCCGCAACATGTGTGGGTAGTGGGTATATAACAGATAGATATAAAGCAATTGATATATATATACATATATATATATATATATATATATATATATATATAGAGAGAGAGAGAGAGAGAGAGAGAGAGAGAGAGATGTGAAGGGAATCGTTGGCTGCTTGGGTGGGTGTTTTGTTTTATAGCGTATCAACCCTTTTCGGACCATTTCATTAAAATTGCAGGACCTGTTACTTAAGTATATATTATGAGACTGAGAGAGATAGGAACCGAGACACAGAGAAAGAGAGAGATAAGAACTGAGATACGAAATGGATGAGATAGATAGATCGATAGATAAATAGATAATCTGTCTCTAGGTTTAGATAGCTACCTATATCCCTATATATATTTACCAACCCCTCCGCACGAGCAGGATGCGACACAAGGTCAATTTCTTAAGCGGAGTTTAACAGGTTTGAATTCAGAATTTTCCTTCTCATAGACTGGTTACCTATCCATGGTTAAAGAGTCCAGTCTGCCCTGCTACGTATCCATAGCTGGAGGGAGAATTGAATTCATACCTTTCCCAATGGTATTAGCGCTATGTGAAATGCAAACAGCTTCGTCCAGGAATTGAACTCGCGTTGACGAGTCCATTTTCTATGACTCTAACCATTAGACTACGCGCCTCTGTTATACTAGATATATGTTTTCAATTCCAAATAAAAGATTTGTATCATTCATAATAATTGTCTTCGCGGGTTGGAAATTTGGCGGTAGACAATCCTAGTTCTTTTCTTTTTTGTTTGTTTGTTTTTCCTTCTCTCTAGCTAACTTAGTAAGCTACTAAGTTTACTGAGTATTAATTGAATCTTGTCCGCAAACGATTACACAAAACCAATCACATAGTTATACTTAGTTTAAATAAATAAAGAGAATGAGATAGTTTGGTTTGGTTTGGTTTGGTTTGTTTTACGGCACATCAATCTCAGTGGGTCATTTAATGCCGATAAAGTTTTTAAATAAATTCAGTCTTAGTGAATAATAAAATTTTGTTTATAAATTCATGTGTTTCTATTTAATCCATAGATGGGACCCTAACAGGTACTACCACTCCGGGTTAGAGTGGGCCAGGGAGCAATGGTGATAAAGGGGTGCTCCACATTCCCCAAACCTCCAAAACTGGAACCTCACCATAAGATAGAATTTAACGTCATTCCCAGGACATGAAGACCCTTAGCCACCACCTTCTAGCACCCATATGATAAAAAGGGTTGGGCTGGGACAATCGTATAGGTGTTATGACTAGACGTGACCAGCCGGGAGAATGAGAGACATAGATAGATATATAGATATGAAAATACTGAGATAGGAACCGAGACAGAGAGAGAGAGGGGGGCAGAGAGAGAGAGAGAGAGAGAGAGAGAGAGAGAGAGAGAGAGAGAGAAAGAAACTGGTCGAGATAGATAGATAGATAGATAGATATGAAAAGACTGAGAGACAGGAACCGAGACACACACACAGAGAGAGAGAGAGAGAGAGAGAGAGAGAGAGAGAGAAACTGGTCGATATAGATAGATAGATAGATAGATAGATAGATAGATAATCTCTAGGTTTAGATAGCTACGTACATCCTTATTTATACTAGATTTCTGTTTTCAATTCTAGATAAAAGATTTTTATTCTTCGAGATAATATTCTGCACAGATTGGAAGTTTGGTGGTAGACAATCTTTCTTCTCTCCTTTTTTGGGGGTGTGTGTGAGTGGGGGGGGGTTCTCCCCGCTAACCTAGTTCGCTACTAAACTCATCGAGTATCTAGTGAGCCTTCTCCGCAAACAATTACACAACACCAGTCACCCAGCTATACTTAGTTCAAATATGACGAATAATTCTAATTATATAACAACTGTTTCTGTCTTTGTCGTCTAAAACAAATTCCATCATCGCGAGGCGGTCAGTTTGAAAGGTGGGGAGGATCTATGTCGATGAATTTCATTCGCTGACTCTTTCTTTCTTTTTTTAAAGAAATAACTTGCCACTTTTCCATCCAATCAAATCGACGCCATTTTTTTACGGTAGATCCACGGGACTCGGCGACCTGCTGTCAAACGAATATTAAAAGGAAAGAATAGAATATAAAACATTCAATATTTGATTGTTATCCTACAGTCTGTTTTGTTATGTTTTGTTTTGTTGTTTTTTTTATGGTTGTTCTCTTTTTTTATTGTTATTATTCTCATGCTGTGACTGTCGACATTTTTTATCGTCTGTCTTTTCAAAGGATTTAAAACATTGTTTGCAAATCATGCGATCGAGATCTTTGGTAATGTCAAACATTGTTTTTTTGGCGCCAACTTCTTTTCTTCTTCTTCTTCTTCTTCTCTCTTCTTCTTCTTCTTCTTCTTCTTCTCTTCTTTTTCTTGGATATTCTTCTTCTTTTTCTTCTTGGATATTCTTTCTTCTTCTTCTTCTTCTTCTTCTTCTTCTTCTTCTTCTTCTTCTTCTTCTTCTTCTTCTTCCTCGCATATTTCTTCTTCTTCTTCTTCTTCTTCTTCTTCTTCTTTATTTATTATTATTATTATTATTATTATTATTATTATTATTATTTATTATTATTATTATTAATTCTCTATTATTATTATTATTTTATTTAATTCTTCTTTATTGTTCACTCCTTTGAGTTTTTCACATCAGCGTTAGCTGATGGCCTTTCACTGGTGTCTGAGTGACAGCAAGTCTCATCAGTTCTCCAGGACTCCTCTGAGTATTCTGGTAGATTGCAGCAATGCAGTATTCTAGATGGTCTCGATTCTCCCTCTGATTTTCCAAACTTTTTTCCAATCTTTTTGGGACCGTTCCAAGTGCACCAACTACAATTAGTATAACTTTGACTTTCATATTCCATAACTTTTTCAGTTCTCTGGCAAGGTCCAGATATTTGTCCATTTTTTTGTTTTCCTTCAGCTACATTTGCATAGTACATGGTTTACGGTCTCATCACTATTACTACATTTACTATTTTGTTGGGTCAATTTTTGCTTTGATATAGTTTGTCCTTATGGCATTATTCTGTGCAGCATTTATTAGTGATTCAGTTTCTCTTTTGAGGTTTCCTTTTCTTAATGTCCAGATTTTTTCATGTGCAACCTCTCCGATTTGTCATTTGAAGTGTCCATATAATTGTTTGTCTTCCCATTTTTGTTTTCTAGTTTTTGTTGTTATTATTATTATTATTATTATTATTATTATTATTATTATTCTTTATTATTATTATTATTATTATTATTATTATTATTATTATTATTATTATTATTATTATTATTATTCCTTTTGAGTTTTCACATCAGTGTTAGCTGATGGTCTTTCACTGGAGTCTGAGTGACAGCAAGTCTCCTCAGGTCTCCAGGACTCTTCTGAGTATTCTGGCAGATTGCAGCAGTGCAGTGTTCTGAATGGTTTCAAATCCTTCCTCTGGTATCCAAACTTTCCAAACCCTTTTCTAATCCTTTTGGGACTGTCCAAGTGCACCAACTACAATTGGTATAACTTTCACTTTCATATTCCATAACTTTTTCAGTTCTCTGGCAAGGTCCAGATATTTGTCAATTTTTTTATTTTCCTTTAACTTCACCCTGTGATCTGCTGGCACTGCAAAATCCACCAGTTGACAAGTTCTTTCTTTTTTGTTAATCAACACTAGGTCTGGTCTTCTTGCTGGGATAAGGTGATCCGTTTTAATTTCAAAGTCCCAGAGAATTTTGTGCGTTTCGTTCTCAAGAACAGATTCTGGTTTATGCATATACCATTTTGTTGTGTGGTCAACATTTAATTTCTTGCATAATTCCCAGTGGATCACCTTCCCAACCCAGTCGTGTCTAGTTTTGTATTTTCGTTGTGCTAGTTTGCTACATTCGCAGAGTATATGGTTAACAGTCTCATCTCTATTACCGCAAAGTCTACATTTACTATTTTGTTGGGTCTTATCAATTTTCGCTTTGATGTATTTGTCCTATATGGCATTATTTTGTGCAGCAATTATAAGTGATTCTGTTTCTCTTTTGAGATTTCCCTTTCTTAACCATGTCCAAGTCTTTCCATGTGCAACCTCATCTATTTGTCGTTTGAAGCGTCCATATAATTGTTTTCTTCCATTTTTGTTTTCTAGTCTTTGTCGTTTTTCTGTTTGTCCATCTGCCGTTTCTACTATTGTTGGCCGCCATAAGTAATTTTCTTTCTCTTCCTTGTGTAATCTTCAAGTTGTTGGATTGTGGTTCTACGCATTCCTCTATGTTGGCAAGACCTCTTCCCCCTTCCTTTCTTGATACATACAATCTATCTCTATCATCTCTAGGGTGGAGAGCCTTGTGCATGGTCATTAATTTTCTCGTCCTTTGGTCTATCTGTCTGAGTTATTCTTTTGTCCATTTTAAGAATGGTCCTGAGTATCTTATAATGGGGACAGCCCAGGTATTAATTCCTTTGATCAGATTTCTGCTGTTAAGTTTCGTTTCTAGAAGTTTTCTAGTTCTTCTGAGATATTCTTTTTTAACTTTTCCTTTCATTTCTGCTTATTATTATTATTATTTTTATTATTTAATTCTTCTTCATTATTATTGTTATTTCACTCCATTCGAGTTTTTCACACCTGCCGTAGACGGTGGTTCACTGGAGGCTGAGTGACAGCAAATCTCCTCATGTCTCCAGGACTCTTCTGAGTATTCTAGCCGATCTCAACAATGCTGTGATCTGGATGGTTTCGATTCTTCCTCTGATTTCCAATTCATTCAGACTCTTTCCAAACCCCTGGGGATCGTTCCAAGGGCACCATTTACAATCGGTACGACCTTCACCCTCATGTTCCACAGTTTTCTCGGTTTTCTGGCAAGGTCCAAGTATTTGTCGATCTTTTCGCTCTCTTTCACTTTCACTCTGTGATCGGTCGGGACGGCAAAATTCCACGAGATGACAAGTCTTTCTCTTCTTGACAATCAAAACTAGGACTGGTGTCCTGACCGGGATTAGGTGATCAGTCATTACCTCAAATCATTATCATTATTATTACTATTATTATTATTATTATTATTATTATTATTATTATTAGAGATTCGGTGTCTATTTTTCTGTAACCGAAACTATGTCACTGCTTACGCCACAGTCATTTCAGGAATTAAGTATGTTTATCAATGAGGTAGAGCGTTCGACTAGAAACCACATGGTTCCTAGTTCGATTCCGGTCCTCGCCAACTCAGCGTATGAGTAGCACAGGGATCTGTGCGGTAAAGTAAGGAGCTGATAGTAGGTGTGGCGCTCCACCTCAGATGCCAAAACACTCTCCTTGGTCTATCGCTAGTGAAAAGGGGATAGACTCCCTCGCTAATTGGCCGATACCGACTTTAGGCCGCACCGACGACTTTACTTTACTTTTTTTAATTTAATTTCTAGTCAATATCATTACTACATAGAATTATTAAAATTCTAAGCAAAATCAATTGTCAAATTTTCACTAAAGTTCCAATACTTATTCACCTTTCAATGGATTTATGTTTAAAATAGGTTTTTCCTAAAAATATATCAGGCGAAATATTTTTACTAGGTCGACCCCCCTTTATGAAATCCGAAATGAAATGTTTTTTTTCGATAAGATAAGAGTCTGAATAATTGAATAAAAACTCTTTAGAAACGTCCCTTTTAGGGTCCCTAATGTCGTAAAATAAATCGTATATCATAGTTAAATGGTATAAGTATGATGTTTTTAAGTAAGTAATTAATTTAAAAAATATTAAACGTTTTATTTTATTTATTTAATTATCCTACCCCCCCCCCCAGGAAAATATCTTTAAAATAATTATTTTTACAACCGCCCGGGACTTTTTTTTACTAGTTAATATAATAGAGATTCGATGTTTGTCTGTCTGTAACCGAAACTACGTCACTGTCTACGTCACAATACCCTCAGGAAAGGCGTAAGTTTATCAATGACTATTTGAATTATAGTCAAAATCATTAATACATAGAATAAATCTTATTTATCAACAATGTCTCTATGAAAATCTGAGTTAGATTTGCCTCAAAACAGCCCATGTTATTAATGCGTTTAAAATCCAGCAACGTGTCTTATATATCACTAAGTAATATAACTAAAATAACTAATATATGGTGTGGTTAATTTGCATACTGGTTTTAACAAAACCGGGTTTAATAAATAATCACTTCGTGTTATTGATATCTAATTCTATTCTCCAATGTATTAAAATCAATTGTATAAATGACTTTATATAGAAAACAATTAGAATATGATTAAAATAAATGTAATCTTTTTATATGCGTTTATTAGACTTTCCTATTTAGTATATTTCAAGAACAGATTCTGGTTTATGCATATACCATTGTTGTATGTTCAAAATTTAATTTTTTGCATAATTCCCAGTGGATCACCTTCCCAACTCAGTCGTGTCTAGTTTTATATTCTCGTTGTGCTAGTTTGCTACATTCGCAGATTATATGGTTTACAGTCTCATCTCTATTCCCGCAAAGTTTACATTTACTATTTGTTGGGTCTTATCAATTTTCGCTATGATATAGTTTGTCCTTGTCATTATTTTGTGGAGCAATTATAAGTGATTCAGTTTCTCTTTTGAGGTTTCCATTTCTTAACCATGTCCAAGTCTTTCCATGTGCAACCTCTTCTATTTGTCGTTTGATACTTACGACCGGAGGGCGCATATTCTTGCTAGTTGTTCTAATTATCATCTATTTTTAACACTCGTGTTCCTTAATTTTACGACCATTATCATATTGCAACACCCTCTGGTTAAAAATAAGACCGTTACAATCTCAAGATGGAATGCAAAAATGTAAATCATGATTATCTTGTGTTGCTTATCCGCCGAATTCTTATTTCTTATGAGATGTCGTCACCTCGACTAAATAATGGACCATTCTGTTTTTATTATAAAGAAAGAAAGGGAATAAAAAGTACATGCAACACAGAAAAAGTATAAGAAAGAAATTAAAATCGAGAGTAAAGGAAGATAGAAAGGGGTTGAGCGCGCGGAATCGATAGGGCTAATCTAATAGGAAAAGATAAGAATAAGTAAAAAGAGTGTGTGTGTGAGTGTGTGTGTGTGTGTGTGTGTGTGTGGAGAGAGAGAGAGAAAGAGAGAAGAGAGAGAGAAAGAGTTTCATAAACATTATTATGCTTTTATCCATATGGAACTATTGGCAATAGCTCTTAAGTAAAACATATCGAACGTTGTTATATCAAATTATCATACTGTGGCATATCCACAGGTCCTATTATTATTATTATTATTATTATTATTATTATTATTATTATTATTTAAACTCCTTTTACGTTTTTTCACCATCAGCGTTAGCTGATGGTATTTCACTGGAGTCTGGGTGACAAGTTCCTCATGTATCCAGGACTCTTCTGAGTATTCTACCCGATTGCAACAGTGCGGTATTCTGGATAGTTTCAATTCTTCCTCGGGTTTCTAGATCCTCCAGTCTTTTTTCCAAGTTTATTGGTACCGTTCCAAGTGCCCCAACTTTTGGTATCGCTTTCACTCTCATATTCCACAGCTTTTTCAATTCTATGGCAAGGTCCAGGTATTTATCCATCTTTTCATTTTCCTTCAGCTTCACACTGTGATCTGCTGGGACCGCAAAGTCCACCAGTTGACACGTTCTCATTTTTTTTTTTTTGTTAATCAACACTGGGTCTGGTCTCCTGGCTGGGATAGGGTGATCCGTCTTTATCTCGAAGTCCCAAAGAATTTTATGTGTTTCATTCTCAAGAACAGATTCTGGTTTATGCATATACCATTTTGTTGTATGGTCAAAATGTAATTTTTGCATAATTCTCAGTGGATCACTTTCGCAACCCAGTCGTGCCTAGCTTTGTATTCCCGTTGTTGTAGTTTGCTACATTCGCTTAGTACATGGTTTACAGTCTCATATCTGTCATAGCACAGTTTACATTTACTGTTTAGTTGCGTCTTATCAATTTTTGCTTTGATCACCCTCTCTGTTTCTTTCTCTCCACATTTCAGTGATCCTCTCTCTCTCTCTCTCTCTCTCTCTCTCTCTCTCTCTCTCTCTCTCTCTCTCTCTCTCTCTCTCTCTCTCTCTGTTATTCTACTTTTTCTCCTTTTTCTTTATTTCGTTTACTTTGCCTTCTTCTGCTTCTGTGTTGGATTTTTCTCACTTCACCTAAGTCTTTATACTTCTTACCCTCTCGCTTTTCTTCTCAGTAATCTTCTTTCTTTCTCTCTTTCTTCTAAATGTATTTTTCCTTCCCTACTTCTTCTTCCTCCTCCTTTTTATATTCTCTTCATACTTCTCTCTTTTTTCACCTTTCTCACTTTTACATTCTTCTTCTTCTTCTTCTTCTTTCTTCTCTTTCTTTCTTTCTTCTTACTTTCCTTCTATTTTTTTTACTTTCTTTATTTGAATTTCTAGCTTTTTTAGGTTATTTTGCTTTTTCTTTCTTTCTTCTTTCTTTTCTTTCTTTCTTTCTTCTTCTTCTTCTTCTTCTTCTTCTTCTTCTTCTTCTTTCTTTCTTTCTTTCTTTCTTTCTCCTTCTCCGACATGTATCTTTGTCTTCATCTTTCTTACTCTCTATTGTTTCTTTTTTCTTTTTTCCTTGTATTTTCTTCTATTTCTTTTTTCATCTTCTTGTCTTCTTCCTTTTTCATTCTCGCTGTTTCCTATTTTTTCTCTTATTTTAATATTTTTATTTTTCTCGATTACTTTTTCATTGTCTTTTCAAATTGTCTTCTTCATTTTCTTTACTTTCCTGATTTACTTCTTCTTTTTCTTCTTTCTCGTTACTTTTCCATATTTCTTCTTCTTCTCTTCTTCTTTCTTTCTTCTTCTTCCTCTTCTTCTTCTTCTTCTTCTTCTTCTTCTTCTTCTTCTTTTTTATACTTTCTATCTTTTTTCTTTTCTTTTTCCTTTTTTTCTTCATTTCTTCATTTTAACTTTTCTTTTATATTCAGTATTTCTCTCTCTCTCTCTCTCTCTCTCTCTCTCTCTCTCTCTCTCTCTCTCTCTCGCTCTCTCTCTCTCTCTTTCCTTCTCTGTCTGACAGCCTCTCTCTTCCTCTCTTACTTTTCGTTTTTCTCATCTTCAAAATGTATTCATTTCTTTTTTCTTTTCCGCTTCTTGCTTTCCTTCTTGATATTTTTCTTGTTCTTCCTCTCTTTCTACTTTCAGTGGTCGGTCTTTCACCTGCAACTGAGTCTCGTCCTTACTAAAGCAGAAACAGGAGAAGGTCACGTGACCTAATGGAGCTTTGGTTTAAGAAGTTTTTGTCTCTATTCTACATTATCAGCTACAGACTGTCAGCTCTGTTGTTAAAAGACGTGTTTGCCGAATGGGAGGGGTTGAAAAAGGTGGGTCTTATGTCCTTGCCAGTTGGCCTGACTTCATGGTGAGACCTACCTGATTGATTGATTTTAAAGGCACGTCAACCCTTCTAGTGTTATTTTATGCTTAGAGGTTAGAGAATTGCGTACACTGTACATTCATATTTACGCCCTTTGTGTAGCTGTTCCTTAAGAGTTTATTATTTGTTTTTCTTTGGTCCTATTAAATACTAATATTTTTTACACAGATCTATTTGCCCCCTAGACAAGACCCTAATAATTACTACTACTCCGGTTCAGAGTGAACCCGGAAATAATGACAATAAGAGGTACTACAAACTGTCCAAATCTGTAGAACTGGAACCTCACCATCAGATATATTTTGTCATACTGGGGACACTCCATTATAGGATCTTACCCCCCCCCTTTTGCTTGAGAAACAGTCTACGCATTCTAAAACTGATGGTGTGTTTTGTAGATTGAGAGAAAGCACAAAGTAAAGAAAGAAAGAAAGAAAGAAAAGAAAGAAAGAAAGAAAGAAAGAAAAGGTATATGAAAAAAGAAAGAGTGAAAAAGGGTTATATATAAAAGAAAGAAGAAAGAAGAAAGAAAGAAAGAAGGCTATATGAAGAAAGAAAGAAAGAAAGAAGAAGGTTATATATAAAAAGAAAGAAAGAAAGAAATGTCAAATAAAAGAAAGGAAGAAAGGCCAAATTATAGAAAGAAAGAAGAAAGAAAGAAAGACTGGACGAAATAAATAAATAAAACAAATAAGAAAAAGGACCAAAAGAAATAATTAAAGAAAGGTCAAATGAAAGAAAAAAGAAAGAAGAAACAATGTTAATGATAAGAATGAAAAGAAAAAATGTAAATGATCAAAAAAAGAAAAAGAAAAAAGTAAAATCAAAAAAGAAAGAAAAAAGAATGAAAAAAATTGATCAAATGAAAAATGAAAGAACGAAAAATGGTCAAATGAAAATAAAAGAAAGAAAGAAAGGTTATAAAGAAAAAGTGAAAAAGGTTATATATAAAAAAAACAAGTAGGTTATATATAAAAAGAAAGAAAGAAAGAAAGAAGATAGAAATGTCAAATGAAAGAAAGGAAGAAAGGCCAAATTATAGAAAGAAAAAGAAAAGAAAGACTGGACGAAAGAAAGAAAAAAAGAAATAGAAAAAGGACAAAAAGAAAGAAATAAAGAAAGGTTGAATGAAATAAAAAGGAAGAAATCACAATGATAAGATTAAAAAATAAAAAATGTAAATGATAAAAAGAAAGAAAAAGAAAGAAAAATGAAAGAAAAAATGAAAGAAGAAAAAAGAAAGAAAAAAATTGGTCAAATAAAAATTAATGAAAGAAAAATGGTCAAATGAAAAATAAAAGAAAAAAGAAAGAAAGAAAGAAAGAAAGAAAGAAAGAAAAAAGAGAAAATGTTAATGATAAAGATAAAAATAAAAAATGTAAATGATAAAAAGAAAGAAAAAAGAAAGAAAAAAGAAAAAACAGTCAAATCAAAAATCAAAGAAAAAAAGAAAGAGAAAAAATTGGTCAAATAAAAAAGTAAATAAAGAAAAAAAAAAAAAAAAAAGAAGAAAGAAAAGAAGAAAGAACAAAAATCCAAATGAAAGAAAGAATCAACAGAAAGAAATAAAACGGGTAAGGAAAGAAAAAAGAAATTAAATTGGCAACGAACAAAAGAAGAAAAAGAAAAAGAATGAAAGAAACACAATAAAGAAAGAAAGAACAAAATGAATAAATAAATATTTCAATTTTATAGAAAAACCGGCGCTGATAGAAAGAAGCGAATTTGAAAGACACAATGGGTGATTAAAGAAAAAAAACTATATCAAAAGATAAAGAAAAGCTATTAATTCTAAATACAGATGAATAAAAAAACTCACTCTTCTTTATTCAAATCAGTCTGTGAGGTTCATTTTTTTTACTTTTACTTTTACTTTCACTTGAGACTCCAGAAAGAATTTCTTGTCAATATCCTTGTGTATTGATGGGTTTCTCATTGTCATAAAAACAAGAGATCTATATATATATATATATATATATATATATATATATATATATATATATATATATATATATAAATCTCTTGTATTATATATATTATATATATATATATATATATATATATATAAATCTCTTGTATTATATTTATATATATATGTATATAATATATATATATATAAATCTCTTGTATTATATATATATATATATATATATATATTATATATATATATATATATATATATATATATATATATATATATATGAATGATATAATCCTGTTATTCGACGTCTGTCATATTATTTCTCTTTTGTTCATATATATATATATATATATATATGCGTGTGTGTGTGTGTGTGTGTGTGAATGTGTGTTAGTATGTGTATGTGTGAGTGTGTCTGTGTGCGTGTCTATATGAGTGTGTCTATAAATGTGTGTTTATAAAAGTGTGTATCTTTGTGTGTATAAGAATATGTGTATGAGAGTGTGTGTGTCTATGTAAAAGAGTGTGCGTGTTTGTGTCTATAAGAGTGTGTGTGTCTATAAGAGTGTGTGGTGTGTGTGTGTGTGTGTGTGTGTGTGTGTGTGCGTGCGTGTTTATGTGTGTATGTGAGTAAGTGCGTTTTTTTCTATGTGTGCATGTGGATTTAGATTGATGGATGCGTTTTTCAGTGTGGATGTGTTTGTGTGTGCGCGTTTGTTTCTCTCTGTTTTGTGTGTCTTTGAGTATCTTTGTGTGTGTAAGTGTGTTTCTCTGTGTATGTGTGTCTGACTGTTTGTTTGTGTATATGCATGTGTGTGGGCTTGAGTATGTGTGTTTGAGTATGTGCATGTTTGTGTTTGTGTGTGTGTGTGTATGTGTGTGTGTGTGTCTGAAAAAATCACTCCATTTTTTATCCTAAATCACATTCTTCGCTGTTTTGCTTTTTCCCGCCAATGTGACAACGGTTTAACCTTGAAAGTTTGTTTACGTCTGCCATATTGTTTTTTTTCTTTATAATTGGATTTTGGATTTAACTTCTGATTTTTTAGAAGTTTCATCATCATTATGTCGCACGAGCAGCACGGATATCCATGACAATCTCTCACCAACCTTCCCTATCACTCATTGCCCCTGGGAGGTCTTCTGCGTAGCAGCCAGCATCCTCGCATAGTTAGTCAATATAGGTCCTTGATGGGCGGCCCACACTAGCATGTCTATGTGTTTGCCTCCACAGAAACCGTTATTTTAAAGCAAACAATATGAAAGATCTGTTTGAAAATGTCAACATGGAGGATATTCTCTCTTTTTATGAGAGAAATAAATTTATACCATAGAATATAGACATGAAACTAATCAATACCATTATTATGATTATGTTAATCCCCAATAATGCAAACACATTTTAAAACCAATTACTAAAAAGTATAAATATAAATACACGATATGTATAACTTCCTAACCGTTAGGCATGACATAATCCCAGACGGGTTGATATGCCGTTAAAATCAATAAACAAACAAACAAACGATATTTAGTTATTCCATTAGATTTTCCAGTTAAATCGAACTTAACGCACTTAAATTCCACCATCGTATGTCACACCGCCGAAAGAAAAAAAAATACCAAAAATCAGGGAATTAACCGAATTTGATGAAATTTTCAGTGTTGATATATTAATGAATAAAAGATATAATGCACCAGTAATTTTATTTTAAAACATTTATATTTTTTCAGGTCTGGTAACTTGGAACCGCGTATCTTTGAGAATCGCCTCAAAAATACGTAGTTCCAAGTTTTTAAAACATCAATGAAACGCAAAGATTCTACCAATAAGACCGGGTATGAGGTCTTCGAATTTGTAAAAATAAGACTGAGGAGACAAAGAAATGCTGAAATAAATTTATATCTGTACCAAGGTATCCATTTATTCTGTTATATATATATATATATATATATATATATATATATTATATATTATCCAATTGCCGCTTTAACTTTTCCGTCGCAGTGACATCAGTAAATAATCCAAAAGTGCTCAAAATCTTATTATAATGGAGATTGTGTGTTTTTTCTGTCTGTAACCGAAACTATATTACTACTCAAGTCACAATTCCCTTAATTATTTACGTCAAATTTTCCATGATTTCATTCTTTTAAACCTTCAGTTATTAATAAAAATTGTTTTACATTATTATACTGTTGACCATATATACGTACTAACAACATGCAAGTGTATTTATATATACAACAAAATAGCGGTTTACAGTTTGAACGAGAAGGCTAATTTGCATATTGATATTTAAAATTTTATTTTAATAAATATGTGCTTGATATTATTGATTTCTAATTGTTTGGTTTTATCTTAAGAAATATAAACAAAAATCTCGTGGATAAATCTTAAAGAAATTTATTTACAAGAAGAAATAACTGTAATATTATCCTTTACTTCCTATTTTAACTAAATAGTTAAATTAGGAAAATTTACCAATGAAAGAGGGGAGTAATGGAAAATGATGGAATAGTTTCAAAGTTGTTCTATTTTTCGATTATACCCCCTCTGTTGCAGATCTTTTTATCTGCATTCTTAGTCAGTTTCATTAGCCTTTCTAATTTAATATGATATTTTATTATATCAAAACTTAAATACTTGCACCCGGAGGGTGCATATATTTGCTAGTATTAAAAATAGAGAGCAGTAATAATACTAATAAAATTATTGTTAGAAGGAAAATAAAGGGTCTACCATGGTTACAATGTAAAAATGATCTCCTCAGGACCCCACTTTAACTGAGGAATTACATCAACTTGGTTAATGTAGAGTGGGGTCCTGAGGAGATCATTGTTTGATTGAAACCATGGTAGACCCTTTATTTTCCATCTAACAATAATATTAATAGTATTATATATATATATATATATATATATATGAACAAATCAAAGGTTTAGCTTTTATTTAAACGAAATAACTATTTCGTTTACCTGACGAATGTACTAGCATGAAACCGCTTGGTCGTAAAGATTGTCCATATGTTAATAAATAAAAGCTAACCCTTTGATTTGTTCATCCATTCATCTATCAACGCTCTATCAGAGACATAGAGCACTCTTCTAATAACACTGTACGTTGGATTACTACCGCTTTTTCAAGTATAATAGTGCCAACCATACACATTAATATATATATATATATATATATATATATATATACATGTGTGTGTGTGTGTGTGTGTGTGTGTGTGTGTGTGTGTGTGTGTGTGTTGAAAAGAGAAATAAAGGAAAGTATTGAAAGGATAAAATAGGATTAATTAACTTACACGTGTTTCGGTCAGGAGTTTATCCATGTGTACATTATTCTATCTATTATTATTTTTAAATAACAAAATGAAATGAAGTAATAATAATAATAATAATAATAATAATAATAATAATAATAATAATAATAAATAAAAATAAAAATAATAAATTATTATTATTAATTATTAATTATTTTTAATTAAAAAAATTAAGGATTTACTCTGAGGAAGGTCGATGTTTCTTTGTGTGCTGAACATTTCTACATTTTTTCTATTATTATTATTATTTCATTTCATTTTGTTTTTTTAAAAATAATAATAGATAGAATAATGTACGCATGGATAAACTCCTGATCGAAACACGTGTAAGTAAAATTAATTAAAATAATCCTATTTTATCCATTCAATACATTCTTTCCTTTATTTCTCTTTTCAACATACCGTCGGATTCACTTCCATTTTCAATTTACATATATATATATATATGAGTGTACGTAAATAAACAATGTGTTTATTTGATATGGCTTTTAGCCGAAAATTTTTTGGAGGATATGTGATTAATTGAAGTCATACCTAATTTTGAAAATTAATTAGTTAATAATTAATGAATTTAGGATTGACATTTTCTCGATTTGTTTAGCCTTACATTTGAACATATACGCCCGCCTAAATTCATTAATTATTACTAATTAATTTTCAAAATTAGGTATGACTTCAATTAAGCACATATCCTCAATATATATATATATATATATATATATATGTGTGTGTGTGTGTGTGTGTGTGTGTGTGTGACTGTGTGTGTGTGTGTAGAGAATTGCGCTCTTTTATAATTCTATGTTTAGCCAAAACTTGTCGTCTTTTTTGTGACTCTAATGTATCAGTATTATATTTTTAGCAAAGTGAGAAGAACAAAATATCGGTGACTCAGTAGTCACAGGGCAATAAAAACTCTTCACTTAGTGTGTACGGGTTAATTTTACCCTACATACAAAAATCAGAAAGATGGCCAAATGTATCAGTCATTTTCCTATCTCCAGGTCGGACATTAGCATCACGACAGAATGTACTTAATTATATCTGTTTGCAATAACGTAGCCACTGACAAAAAACAAACAGCCCAAAAAAGCAACTAGTGTTATATATACATATATATATATATATACATATATATATATGTATGTATATATATGTATATATACATACATATATATATATATGCATATATATACACACACACATATATATATATACATACATATATATATTTATATATATATATACATACATATATATGCATATATATACACACACACATATATATATACATACATATATATATTTATATATATATATAAATACATATATATATATATACGTACATATATATATATATACATATATATATACACACATATATATATATATATACATATATATATATATATATATATATATATATATATATATATATATAGAGAGAGAGAGAGAGAGAGAGAGAGAGAGAGAGAGTAGGAATGAATCAGTCTGGTGTCGACTGGTGAGTCACTCGGCTATTGGTATTATAGATTATCGTAAGCAGTTTGGACAAAATTGGGGAGGATATATTCGCTTCTAAATTTTCGGAAGTGATCGCCATTTTTAGACTGACCTGCTGTCGTGATTAACTGCGCAGTTTCTTTAGACGGGGTGACAAAAAACACTGCACCAGAATTCGGAGGGGCGTGTTGGGGTGGTGAGATACTAAAAGTATCTGCGTTTTACAAGATTTCTTAATAACATTCAAAAATAGAATAACATTTACCTCGTTGTTATATATATATATATATATATATATATATATATATATATATATATATATATATATTAGGAAAAATGAGTAAAGAATGAAATGTAGATGGATAAAATAAATTTAATCGATATCACATTAATCGATATCACTTACACATGTGTTTCGGTCAGTTTATGTGTGTGAAAATATTTTGCACACATAGAAGATTCGACCTTCATCAGAGTGAACATTTATTTTGAATGAAAAAATTCGTTGGGAAAAAACAACAGAGATTTTTGGAAATATTCGAAAATCGAATTTTTGGAAATATTCGAAAATCGAATTTTTTTTAAATTAAAAAAAAAAAATTCGAATTTTTCATTTTTTCATTCAAAATAAATGTTCACTCTGATGAAGGTCGATTCTTCTATGTGTGCGAAATATTTTCACACACATAAACTGACCGAAACACATGTATAAGTGATATCGATTAATGTGATATTGATTAAATGTGATATTTGATTAAATTTATTTTATCCATCTACATTTCTTTTCTTTACTCATTTTTCCTCATATTGTCGGATTCAATTCCTTTTCCATTTTCATATATATATATATATATTTGGGAGAATATGTGCTTAATTGAAGTCGTACCTAATTTTGAAAGTTAATTAATTAATAATTAATTAATTAGGCGGGCATACCTATTTAAATGTAAGACTAAACAAATCGAGAAAAATCAATCTCTGTATGTACATTTCGGCCTATTAGGCCTCATCAGCAGAGCTATAGATAGGAAGACCTCCTTGTGCGTAATTCGAAGCCCGCCTAATTAATTAGTTATTAATTAATTAACTTTCCAAATTAGGTACGACTTCATCATAAACACATCGCTTGTGTATTTACTTCTCATATATATATATATATATATATATATATATATAGAGAGAGAGAGAGAGAGACATCAACAGACACCGCTTTTATATATATATATATATATATATATATATATATATAATGAGTCAGATATACCTACTAAAAGTTTCGCTTAGTGCTCTTCAGTGCTAAGATCTGACTCTTAAGAGTCAGATTTTTGCCCTGAAGAGCACTAAGTGAAACTATTAGTAGGTATATCTGACTCATTAGGTTTATCTTTATTATTTGCTCTACTTAGGTATTGAGCACTCTTTACTTATCAGCTTTAGAATATCCTGGCGGTTTTTTTATGAATATATATTTTTCATATATATATATACATATAAATTGTCTTTTTTTCTTTTGGCCAAGTATTATAGTATCAACCGAATATTTTCGGTTGGTACGACTATCTTGGTCTTTCTTTTTTTCCAAAATTCTTTTTCTCCCCAGGTGATGTTTGGTAGTATATTTTTACAATCAAACTATTTGCAGGGTTTTTCTTACCACAAGGGTTTATCAACAAGTTTGTTATATCTATCTATCAATCAATCTATCTATCTATATCTATATCTATATATATATATATATATATATATATATAGAGAGAGAGAGAGAGAGAGACATCAACAGACACCGCGTTTCGACGTTTCATGACTCGTCACGGTGGCTAGATACAGCAACTACCTCTGACAAGGAGTGAAACCCGACTGACCTTTTCTCAGTCCCATTCGTTAAACATTAGGACATTTGACAGAGGTGGTGTTTAAACTATTAAATACATACATTTGTTTATATATTTTACGATGATCAGGGAGATCCAGTCTGTCAACAATAAACGATTATTGCTTCATGCTGGCAGTGATATATATATATATATATATATATATATATATATATATATATATATATATATATATATATAAATATATATACAAATATAAAAAAATATATAAACATATATATAATTAAATATATATATTTATATATAGAGGCGTATAAGAAGCCACCCCCAAACCACATCCGGGCTTTCCCAGGCACATGATTCTGCCATCGGTGACCACCTTTGTAGTACAAATAGTTGCAAAATAAACTACAACGATCAGCAATTTTCTGTTCTACACAAGGCTAGGACAAGTCACCATCTCAATGTCCTTTAGGCCACAGTCCCAAGCCGATTATCGTTCAGTTGTGTCGGATGTAAAAAGTCACCTTAGAAATTGTCCTTTATTAGTAAAATAAACTCACCCCAAAATTCCAATTTTTGTTCGCGCATAGGTTTCTTGTATGGAGAATTAATTAAATAAATTTTAAGTGAGTAAAATACGTATAAAACGGAAATAGCTCCTATTTCAAATTAGCCAATGAGATTACAGATTTTCTCTGGAATGTAACCATCAGCTGATGTTATCTCTGTTTATGAAATTAAAAAAAAGCGACTGTCAAAACAAAAAAAAATCCCTTTACTAAAGCAAACAATGTTTTTTTGTTCAGAAAAAAAAAAAAAAAAAAGAATAGTATTTCGTATACATGTGACAACAAGTCACACATATATAATGCTTAAAAAAAATTGAAAAACACAATTTCATAGTTCGTCTACGCGATCGAAGCACTAATAAACAATAAATATTTACGTTTTTAGAAGTAACATGCTTTCGAAATACTATTATTTTTTATTTGTTCTAAAAAGGGTAATAAAGGACTATTTGCTCGTAAATTCCTACCATAAAATAAACTGAACCCTCATTTTATGTCCGTGTTTTTGCAATAAATGTTTTATTTTTCTTGCACCTGTTATTTTACAATACTAAATATATTTTATTTATTTATTTTAATATTCACTTCAATGTGTATATTCTAAAAATATTTATTTTGTGAGAATGTTTAGTTTTGAAGTGGGGGTTCGTTTTTACAATGTAGGCATAAATTGACTCGTAAATTCCTACCATAAAATTAGGCTTGGGCATTTTATCGTAGGGATTTACGAGTAAAAAGTTGAAGTGTAAAAACAAACCCCCACTTTAAAACTAAACATTCTCACAAAATAAAAACTTTTAGAATATAAACATTGAAGTGAATATTAAAATAAATAAAGAAAATATATTCATTATTGTAAAATAACGGGTGCAAGAAAAATAAAACATTTATTGCAAAAACACGGACATAAAATAAGGGTTCAGTTTATTTTATGGTAGGAATTTACGAGCAAATAGTCCTTTATTATCCTAAAAAGTCAGTTCGCTACGCGAAAGAAATATTACTCGTTATTTACGTTTCTTAGAAGTGACTTGTTGTCACATGTATGCGAAATACTATTATTTTTTATTTGTTCTAAAAAGTCAGTTCATTTTTTAATTGAAAATTATATTTTGATTTTTTTCCAGAAGAAAATTTGTTTGGTTTAGTAAAGGGATTATTATAAGGTAATGTTTATTTCGCTATACTTTTTTGAAGGTAAAATGCACATAAAACATTTTATCTCGCTAATAAGCATGTTCGCTTCTTCCTTCTTCACTCGACGTCGCCATTTTATTACCTTGTTTATATATCGAATACTCGATTCTCATTGGCTAATTCTAATTTCGGAGCTACTTAGTTTTTAGACGTATTTTTCTACAAATTAGCCCGTTTAAATGGTATTTTTCGCATACCTCTATTAAATGGTCCTATAGCGAACAATGATTATTAGTCTTTTTTGGATTTTTTCTTAATAATTACGTTAAAATTATTTTGCTAGGTGGTTTGGCTACGTAAATCGAAAACTAAGCCTCTTTTGACGCTTGGGACTGTAGCCTACTTGAGGCAGTCTCCATTTTTTGTACTGTCCGTCCTTGTGTAGACAAAGACGTCCGAAACACTCCCTGGTAATTTTTGCCGGGGATGTGATTGCTGAGGTGGGAATTACTTACCAATATATATATGACTTTTTCTTCCCCCCTATTTGCCTTCATAATACCCCACCATTTCGTTTGATTGAATATCTATTTTACCCATTTAATTTACATTGTGACTTTTAAACGATCTACTGGTCGTTACTTTGACAAAGCACCGGTCGAAAGGGCGCTTAAGTTTTCATTTTTTCTTTTCTCTTTCGAAAATTGCTGATCAATAAAAGTATGTTACTATTTTTAAAAATCCTTTATATATATATATATATATATATATATATATATATATATATATATATATATATTTTCGGGGTTTAGTCCCCTAGCCTTTCCTTTGGTTGAGATAAAACCACTAGGCAGTACAAAGTTTGTATCGGTCTTTCCCTTGTCTTAGATGGATTGCCAACCAATTCCCTTCTTACCCATTGAACATAAACAAGTTATAAATGTAAGACTTAAAAAATAAGCACTTATTGTAATACCGCATTGTTACGATTTTATGGGCCATTGTTTAAATTTCAAGCAAAAGCCATTGTCCAGCAGAAATCCTTGGTAAAGAATCCTTTTGTTGTCCCTTGGTGCTCCTCAGTACCGCAAATACTTCGTCAATGATTGCAAATGGACGTCTCTCAGTATCAGTGCTTAAGTAGTCAACCAGCCACGCATTCGGGCTGTTGATTGGTTGAAGTTTTAACCACGGGACTGTTTTTTTTTTGTTGTTTTTTACTCCTTTAATAAATTTGATGATAATGCTTACTTATGATACAAAGCATCTGGCATTGTTTTTTTTTAACTCTTACCCTCTCAAGCAATATCTTTCAAAAATTAATTTTTAAAACCGCTGAGAGTGTGTGTTTTTTTTTTTTGTTGTTGCTAGTGCTATATAATTATTTTACATCTCCAGCATTAATATAATAACTATAAAATTAATTGGGCATCTCATTGTGATGTCATGATTAACAAGCTAGTCTTGCAAATCTATTACTCCTAAACACTCCTCATTGGATGCTCCATAACTGCAACCTTGTGTCACATACTATCCATGGCAAACAGGTTAGGTAAATACCTACTCATTAATTGTTCTGTCTTCCTAATAAAAAAGATGTCAAAAACTAAATATAAA
The DNA here is from genome assembly GCA_023376005.1 of Doryteuthis pealeii. NCBI lineage: Eukaryota > Metazoa > Mollusca > Cephalopoda > Myopsida > Loliginidae > Doryteuthis > Doryteuthis pealeii. Next base: position 54,789,916 of record CM042172.1, on the reverse strand, counting down.
AACACTTGGTGTTATATTCTAAATTCAAAGTTCTGTTATAAAAAAACGTTCATCTCTCTTTTGTTTTATTTTCTGCCATGACTTTAACTCCAAACTTTCCAGAGTCAGAAACTTGCAGATTTTATCAAGGATAAATAAATTCCCCAAACTACCGATTCTCTATGAATTTTTATTGAGATCTTGTAAATAGATGAGTAGAATTGGTTGTAAATAGAGTTGCTCGGGATAAAACCAAGGATACAGCAGATGAAGCCAACTTACTTCCAATGATTTTCTTTAAGACTTACCTTTTAGAAGTTCAAATTAAGTCTTCTACTGCCACTTAATTTAAAGACAATTTAATATACATCACTCCTTACTTTCCGTAAAAAAAACAATTATTTCTATTTCATTTTTTTATATAGAAAATGAACTTGACAAGTGTAATCCCGGCAAAGGATCGCTCGGTGTATAGAACATCGTACAGACGGTTTCGACTTTATTATTATTGACAAGGTTAATTTCGCAGGGATTGTTAGCTGTGTACTGTGGCCGAGGCGATACGGTCTTTGACTATGCCTGCTGAGGTCCCGGTTTCGATTTCTGTCGGAGGGAAGTCGTTAGTATATATCGCTGATGAGACTTAATAAAATTGAAACAGTCTGTACGATGTTCTACACACTGAGCGATCCTTTGCCGGGATTACACTTGTCAAGTTCATTTTCTATAAAGAAAAAAAGTATCGAATTTTATGCGATACATGCATTGTAATTGCCTTCAAGAATATAGTATATACTTTACTCAACAATGCTTCTAAAAAACAAACATCCAAAAACAATCATATAAAAATTGCCGAAAACAATCGCAGTAATTAGAACGTGGGAATTCAAAATTTCAGGAATGTGTGTTTGGATTCGAATCGGATTTGTTTTGAATTTGCTCACGGAATCAGCCTGATTCCAAAATGGTATGGTATGTTGGTCTACGGCCTCCAGGAGTAAAGTTAAAATGGGTGACACACAGATTTGCATTTATGATTAGAGATAACACATTTTTTACTACATATATGTGTTGCTATTCTTCCCACCGGGCAACGCAGAAAACACACACACACACACACACACACGTGTGTCTAGAAAGTATCAAGATTTTTTGTACTTTTTGACATACCTTGTATTCTGAAAAAAATAACGTTCTATTCATTCTTCATTCCTATCTTGGTATATACAGCATCAATCTTGATACTTTTCTGACACACCTTATATATATATATATATATATATATATATATATATATATATATATATATATATATATATATATATATATATATATATATATATATATAGGTTATAGACGAAAGAATAGACACAAATTTTGACAGAAATATATATATATATAATATATATATATATATATGTGTGTGTGTGTGTGTGTGTGTGTGTGTGTGTTCGATACCGTGCATTATTAATCGAAACACTGAGTGTCGCAAAAATACATTCCTCAAATATTAATAAATCATCCTTATATTTTTCTTATTTTTTACTCTCCGTTGTAATACTTCAACATACTGTTCATTTACACTTTTCTCTTTCTAGGAAAAGAGAAGGCGATGTTAGGGTTACAGTTAGAGTTAGGGCTTAGGCTTAGTGTTAGGGTTTGGGTTTAGGGTTAGAGTTTTAGGGTTTAGGATTAGTTTAATGGGAAAATAAATAAATAATTTATCAGTCAAGATTGGTTCCCCTTTGTTTATGTTAGAGTTTTAGGAAATAACCTATTTATGTATGTATATATATGTATAAATATATATATATATGTGTGTGTATGTGTGTATCTGTGTGTGTGTGTGTGTGTGTGTGTGTGTATTTCGATACCGTACATTATCAATCGAAACACTGAGTATTGACAAATATATATTTATCAGATATCAATAAATCATCCTAACATTTCCTATTTTTCACGCTCACTTCTTATAGTCCAACATATGTCGGATTCATTTCCATTTTTCTCGGATATATATATATATAATATATATATATATATATATATATATATCTTGTTTGAATGTTACATGTACTAACACCTAAACACGTTATATTTTTATTCGTGTTATTGTCTCGCGAACTAGCATGTCATCACGTGAATACACCTCACGCTATATTGACTGGCCACTTTTTGCCACACTTCCGTCCAAAGATAAATTCAAAATATACATTGCTTGCAAAACTGTTTGCTTATGGCCGTCTCGCGTGGTAGAAGTGATATAAGCGAGCAGAGTATTTCTTTATAAGGAGTAACCCTCCCTGCTGTGGTAGTTAACATGCTCGACTGTGACATCTTAGTAAGCGAGTTCGAACTACAGTCGCGCTATTACGATAAATGACGGACTTTGAACCCTTTAATTCAACGCAGTTATTGTGTATACTGTTCATCGGTAGAGCTTCGGATTAGAAACCTCCAGGTTCCTAGTTCGATACCGGACCTCGACAACTCAGCGTATGCGTAGCACAGGGATCTGTGCGCTAAGGTAAGGAGCTGATGGTAGGTGTGACGCTCCACATCAGACGCAAAAACAATCTCCTTGGTTTAGCTCTTGGGAAAAGGGGATATATATATATATTTACCAAACCCTCTGCACGAGCAGGATGTGACACAAGGTCAATTTCTTAAGCAAAGTTTAACAGGTTTGAATTCAGAATTTTCCTTCTCCTAGAACGGTTGCCTAAACAAGGTTAAAGAGCCCAGTCTGCCCTACTATTTACCCATAGCTGGAGGGAGAATTGAATTCATACCTTTTCCAAGGGTATTAGTGCTAAGTGAAATTCAATTACCACGTCCAGGATTTGAACTCGGGGCGACGAGTCCATTTCCTATTAATTTAACCATTACACCAGGCACTTCCTGAAAAGGAGATATAATCCCTCGCTGATTGGCTGATACTAGGCCACCCCGACGACTTATTGTTTATACAATACCATTATTGTTTTCTAGCATCAAATAACACAAAAAGGTAGATTTGACATTAAACACAAAAAACAAGAAATCATTTTTTATGTTTTCTTTTTCTTATTTTTTATTTGTCATTTACAAATATATTTACAAGGAAACAAGAGCATTAGCGATTAAGGCGAAAAGGAAAGAAATATATAAAATGAAAGAGAAGGAGATCAAAATAAGAAAAGAGAATTAGAAGAAAAGGGAGAAGAAGATAGAGGAATGGGAAGAAAAAGAGGCTAAAAAAAGAAAAGGAAGAAGAAATGAAAGAGAATGAGAGGATAAAATCAAAGAGAAGAAGAAAGGGAATGGGGAAGCAAAAAAAGAAAAGAACAAGAACAAGATGGAAGAAGAAGAAGAAGAAGAAGAAGAAGAAGAAGAAGAAGAAGAAGTATGAGGAAGAACAAGAACAAGCACAAGAACAAGATGGGAAGTAACCATTTTCTCTGGACTGACTTCTATTCAGGGCTTCTACGGCAAAGGGCTGGTTCTTCTTCTTTGATTCTTGTTTGGGCTTTGCCGGTCATTGTCTTGAATATTTAATTAGTAAAACAAGACTCGGTGTTCTTAATAATAAAGCTTTATTTCCACAGCCGATGGTTCCGCTGTGGATGAGATGGACCCAAGTAGATGATAACAACATCTACGCTCGTTGAAAGCCAGGTCGAATCTGCTAACTAAACTATCTCACGCGACCAATCACGCGCTTTCAAGGGGTCAAAGGTTATTAAACATCAGGCCCTGGACTTATTGAGGGATGTGTTGTATATTTCTATTTTTCTTTCCGTCGACTTTTCTAAAATACATTCAGACAATTAAACAGAAATACTTCAAACAGATAATCCATGTTTATTTACAAAGCAAATATCAAAAATCAATTAAACTTAACCCTAAATTGGACAAGCCCATGTTGTCTGTAGCAGGTGCCCCCCCCCCCGTTAACCCTCCCGACAGAAGGTCCGTGCTCTTAATCAAATAATCATCATTGAATTAAAGATTAATTATTGAGATCCTCTACATTGACTAAACAAGTGAATTTACCGGAAACTCCATTCCCGTGGGATTAACTGTCGCGTCATTTTGGAAGTTAATTAAGATCTTACATCATTGAATCAACACTTCATTGCTGGAAGTTGTGCGTATGAAGAGGTACTTCTTAATCTGGCATTCAAATGATATTGTTGAATCCTTTCCTTTTAGAAATCTGTCGCAGGCGACAATGACGTCACTCCATGTTGTTCAAGTTGTAGACTCTCTCGTGGCTAGTTAATCCAATTCTGGACCGATATGCACGCCTAATTCATTTAATTATAATTAATTAATTAACAAATTATGTATGACTTTAATTAAGCACATAGTCTCCCGCCGCAAAAAAAATTGTTTGTTCACTATATATATATATATAATGGTATGAAAAACACATGTTGAATTGAATTTATTTGTACAACTTTTGCATTGTCAATATTTCGATTTCATCAAAAAATCTTCATCGTAGCATAATGATCGGAGAACGAAAAAGAGCAAGACATTGTCTTGCCTGCCAGGATCGAAACCGCGTCCTCCCGCATGCAAAAACAGATGCGAATTAGGCACTGGACGGACGCGAAGTGCCAGGATGTTTCGGTAAAAACGTACATAAATAACATGTGAGTCAAGCGCTGGGCAGTCAGGAGTCAGCACTAGCAGGTTGACTGACGCGAACGACCGAGTAAAGAAATGTGATTTTGAACTGCTAAAAATTATTTCGACTACGGTGACGGATTTTGCAGCTGCTAAACGAAAACGAAGAGCGTGTTGACCAGGGGAAGGTTTGGCTTGCTGGAAGACTGTGGACTCGCTTGTTTTTGCCCCCCCCCCTCTCGGCAGGAGCTTGTTGATACGAACATCTATTTCCCCCATATATTCCCCCCTCCATAAACACATTTCAAGGGAAATTCTCATCTGCATTTGGTAGTTTTTGACGACGAAAACGTCGCCGCTCTGCAGTCCTGTTAATCTCGATACTGAGCTGCTCAGCTCCTGTGCGGCACGCATCTCGCCATCCCTGTCTGTTGGAGACTAGATCTTCCAGGCTTGAAGGTATAATGGTGCATTTTTATAAGTGTCGTCTTAATATAGTCTTTTAACCGCTTTGAGGGAGGCTGCTGTCCTCTACGTGCCATCTGCGAGTTAGCCATATAGTATTTTACGGTAAAATATTGTTGTATACTCATCTTAAAATCAACGGGTACTTATATAAAGTTATGGCTCTCATGTCTGAATGAAGTGATGACGTGTTTCATAACAAAAATAATATTTGTATACGTATTGTTGTGGGGTTTTTAAGCGTAAAAAAATAAGACAAACGACTGGTGAAAACGAATACAAATGTATTGAACAAAAAGGAGTAGAAATTACAGAAAAGAAAGTGGAGTTGCGCGTCCGACCATCCAGTTGCGAACTGACTCGCGTTGCTTTTATCCCAAGCCACAATTGTCCCTGCTTCTTATAGTAGTAGTCGGCGCATTCCATTTATGTACATAGGTTATATCACCTATAACACTTATCTCATTTTCTGTGCTACATGGGGAGGCTCGAATCCAGTTGCTGAAAATTCCTTAATGTTTGGAGTCTAGAAATCAGCTTGGGTTGATAGAGGACATATTGCCTTGTGCCATTTATAGTTTTTAGTAATAACACTAAGTCACTTCTTTTTCTCATGAGATTTTTATTTTCCCCAATTCACAACTGCCGAGGCAGAGCCACGTGTCACTCTGTTACCGCATAGTTCCAAAGTCTCCAAACATTCTTACTTCTCACTCTTCCTCTTTCCCGCTTCGCCACGTGACACATCTCGTCCAATAAAAAGAGAGCCTTATGCTGATTCATATATATATATATATATATATATATATATATATATATATATATGTGTGTGTGTGTGTGTGTGTGTGTAGGTGCATTGTATAATGGTTATCATCGCAGGAAATGGACACTGTGAGTTCAAATCCTGAACGAGGCTGTTTGTATTTCATATTGTGATAATACCCTTGGGAACGGTACGCATCCAACTATTCTCCCTCTTTCAACTTGGTTAGAAGCATAAACTCTGAATTTAAACCTGGTAATTTCCGCTTAATAAAGTGACTAATCGTACTGAGGTTATATATATATATATATATATATATATATATATATATATATATATATATATGTGTGTAATATAAAGATTTTGAAGGCAATTTACAATGCAATATGTGTTGAATTTATTTACATTGTAAATAATTATTGTATTATTATTATTATTATTCGATATTGTAATAAGTATTACGGGATAAGTACTATAAAAAAATCACCTAGTACTTTCAATACTTTCAACTTTCAATAACTCTGAAGATGGAATTTTACTTCCGAAAATATTTAGTTTTGAAAAAACAAAAACAAAAGGTAAATAAATTCAACACATATTGCATTGTAAATTGCCTTCAAAATCATTATATTACACATACACACAATGCTTCAATGATACTATATATACATATATATTTGTTTGGTGGTTGGTTTTAAAGGCTATCACAATGCAAGTGTAAAAAAAAATAAGGGAATAGTGGTGTTGTTTATAATAAACCTGTGGTTTATTCTTAATATTTCGAGATAAAAATCTCTTCTACAGAAGATCTCCGAAACTGAAGTTGTTGTCTTGCTATGGCATTCGTCAGGTAAACGAAATTGTTTTTGAAAATGATACAAATGTTTTTTTTAACTGTATTCTCGTGTTGCAGGTCTACGTGAATGCGCTTTTTTGTTTGTACGTGTGTCTATGTTGTCGTGCGCATGCTCATGAAAATGCGCGAGGACTGTGACGTTATGATCGTATCCACGCGTGTGTATGCGTATGAATGTGCGTATTTGTGTTTGGTGTCCTTGTTGATATATAATATTTCTTGCTGGACGTAATATAACGTATTTATTTATTTATTTTCTTATTTGCCTTGCCCATATGTGTGTGTGTGTGTGTGTGTGTGTTTGGATTTATAAACGGTTAGAATAGTGAAATTCATTAATATCCAGAGTAAATCCTATTTGTTAACTAGAGTGCATTGGCTTGTGTGTGTGTGTGTTTGTTTGCTGTGTGTGTGTGTATGTGTGTGTGTGTGTGTGTGCTGGGTTATAGATGTTTGTCTTCTCGTTGTAGATTTGTTGCAACATGAATTCTCCATTGTGCATCTAGGTGTATATTGTGTGCCTGTGTGCATATACATGTACGTGCGCGCGTTGGCTGTGGGTTTATTGTATTATGAACTCTGCACTGAGTTCGGTTCAGCTATTGATCCTTGGGCGCAATTTAACTATTAGTAATGCCTCCTTAATTCGGAGATTATCTAGATTTCTCTCTCTGGCCTCTATTTTGACCGTAAGGCTTCTCTCCGTGTTGCTGCATTTAATTAAGTGTTTGCGAAAGGTGGATGCTTGAGTATTAATACACACACACAGACACACACACACACACACACACACATATATATATATATATATATATATATATATATATATATATAATTAAGAATGACACAAAATGATATATTCCATCGAGTATTTGCATCAGAAAAGGCACCGTATTCAAGATGCAGTTGCTATTTACATTGCACCGTCTATAGACTATCTGACTGTTTACAATGAACGCAGCCTCGCTGCTGATCTACCATTAGTCTTTCTTTTAAGCTCATCTGAATAACACACTTATCGCAGGTCTGATCGAACGGATCCTGTTTTAGATGTTCTCAAAAAACCATGACTGCGTTATGATTACACGAAGACGAAAAAAGCTCAAAACACAGAAACAAAAGCAAACACAAAAAAAAACAAGCAACATAAACATAATACAAAACATAAAGACGGTAAAGATTTATCAAAAAAAAATCCAGTTTCATGGGATAGAGAGTAATTCGCGATCCCATGAAATTTTCTGTCTGCGACTAACGCTTATGCGGTGGGGGAGGGGGGTGTAGGCAGTGTACGGGGGTTGGCGATGGCGATGGCGGCGTCGGCGGGGGCGGTGGTGGCGCGAGCTGTTTGCGATGGCGCTTGGAAGCGTTTCTATAAAATGGGTAATCCGGCTGTCGCGCATGCGCAGTTCTGCTTTAACACAAGGTAAATTTCCCTGACCTTCTTGCCACGAACTAAGAAATACTGATTTTATGCCTGATTTAAATACGAAGAAGTAGATTACATTTCCAAAACAAATTCCTCTTTCGAAAAATATACTTGGCAAATATATATAGATATATATGTATATGTATAAATGTGTGTGTGTGTGTGTGTGTGTGTAAATTTATATATATAAATGTTATTTGATATATATATATATATATATATATATATAATATATATATATATATATATATAAAGTGAAAGCATGCGTTTGCATTTCCACTGCAAGCTCTACTTTAGAAAACACCTAAATGCCTAAAGAATATATATATATTATATATATATATATATATATATTATATATATATATATATATATATATGGATTAATCCAAGGAAAGATTTAATATCTGAAAACATATTCATGAGTGGGTGCGTGATTATGTGTGTGCACGTGTGTGTATTCTTAACAATTCGGGTGTTTTCTACTTTTCACTTTAGAAAACAGGTTAATTCCAAATAATATATATATATATATATATATATATATATATATATATATATATATATATATATATATATATATATATATTAGGAAAAGAAAAAAAATCGAGCAAATAACAAATTTGAATGTCAGAAAAAAAACCAAATCGAATGAATTGGAATAATAACGAATGTAGAAAAACGCGTAATACATTCTTAGATCTGGTTTAGAAAACTACTGATTTGATTATTTATATATACTTGCAAATATATGCACCCTCCGTGTGTAAGTATTTAAGATATAATATAATTAAATATCATGTTAAATTAGAAAGGCTAATGAAACTGAATAAGAATTCAGATAAAAATATTTGGAACAGAGGGGGTATAATCGAAAAATAGAACAACTTTGAAACTAACTCTTCCATCATTTTCCATTACTCCCGTTTTTCAGTGGTAAATTTTCCTAATTTAACTATTTAGTTAAAATAGGAAGTAAAGAATAATTTTACAGTTATTTCTTCTTGTTAATGGATTTCTTTTAAGATTTATCCCCGAAATTTTTGCTCATATTCAATAAGATAAATCCAAACAATTAGAAATCTATAATACTAAGTATATATTTATTAAAAATCAAATTTTTAAGATCAATATGCAAATTAGCCATTCACACTGTAAACCGCTATTTTTTTGTATATATAAATACAATAGCATATTATTAGTATGTAGATATGGTCGACAGTCTTAATGATGTAAAACAATATTATTAATAATTGAGGTTTAAATAGAAATAAAATCATAGAGAATGTGATGTAAATAACTAAAGGGAATTGTGACTTGTATAGTAACATAGTTTCGGTTACAGACAGACAAACCCACAATCTCCATTATAATAAGATATATATATATATATATATTATATATATATATATATATATATATATGGGGGAAGTATTATTACGATTCGCATTATTTTTGTTACTGTAATCTACTGTATACGTCACATCAAAGCAAGACTTTGTATTACCACAATATACTTAAAGACCCCAACCTAGAAAATAAAGCTGTTTACAGACCAATTAGCAACAATGACTATTTTTCGGCGTCACAGATTGAGCAAAAGGTATTGTTATAATAATCGAAAAACCCAACATCTATGAAATAAACCTTCTCTCTTTTCTAAATAGAAGTATTGTTACATAATTATGGATCCCTAATATCTTTTTAAGGTAGTATAGAAATCCTTATGGCGATCAGTACAGCTGATGGTCTTGAGAGTGAGTGACAATGCTTGACCTCACTCTCACCTTGCGTTCTGGGGATGGAACGTGAGAACGGAAGTCAATAGAAGCCCTTCCGGTTTAAGGTGTAAGCAACTCAGTCAGTTGCAGAGTTAGGACTTAGAAGCGAAGGTAGCAAGATGTGAGTCTCACTGCGTGATTGTCTGGTCTGGAATAAAGTAACATCAAAAGTAAATCGAAGTCTTGTTGTTATTACTAAAAGCTAACAATGACACAAGGCTTCTGATAAGAAATGATCCCCGACAAAGACCCGGAGTCCCCAAGAAACACCACGACAAGACCAGACCAAGATAGAAGATAGATGATAGAAGTACCAAGCCGGCCAGAAGTAAGAGAAGTATATAACGTATAGATATTTAGTGCCGTCCAAGAAAAGGCACTACGTAACAAATATATCTATTTGGTACCGTGACGACCCCGCTACGTTACAGTATCAATATCATCAGGGAACCGAGTACAACGGTTGCCCAATGGGTTAACGTGTCGTCTAGAATATATAAAACTCATATATGAATTAGTTTGTGTGACAATGCCAAATTCCGACAAAAAGCTAGGCTAGGTAAGCATTTGCTAGTTGGTTGGATTTAACGGCATGACAAATTTTGTTGGGTTATTTTATGCCGCAGAATTCTTTTGTTGTTTTTTCATTGTTCTTGGTTATTAAAATTCTTTTTCAAACTCAGTTTTTTTACACAAATTTTTGATACTCATTTTTTTTTAACTATTTAACCCTTAGATGGAACCCTAGCAAGTACTACAACTCCGGGTCAGGGTGGACTAGGGAGTAATGACAATGAAATACCCTGGAGTTCCAGGTCATACCCAAGACACTATGACCCTCAGGCAGAACTGTCGGCCAGGGCTTTAGAATACACCGACTGAACCTCTACAGAGCGGTAAGACCCCAATAAAGCCACCTGTTGGCCGTGGGTGACAACCCGTTAATGTTTAAGGACGGAATCCTGGTGGGCGAGCAGTCAATGACAGGCAACACTCCCCTTTGGCTCTTACTTAGGCTAGACGGGCGGTCGGAGAGGCTCCTTCAGATCAATCGGCTGGTCACGTCATTCTAACACCTATATGATTTTTCCAACCCTATTGCCCTTATGGCCAGCTCTAAGCCTTTTTTATCATTTAGGTGCTAGAAAGCGGTGGCTGAGTATCTTCATGTACTGAGTATGACGTTAAACTCTATCTGATGGTGAGGTTCCAGTTCTGGAGGTCTGGGGAATTTGGAGTTCCCCTTCATCACCATTGCTCCCAGGTCCACGCTTACTAGTACCTATTAGGATCCCATCTATGGGTTAAACAGTAAATTTATTTACAAAAAATGAATTAATTTTTTTTCTAAACTAGCGTTACGAATCTTGTAAAACTTTGCCGGCATTATATGACCCACTGTAGTTGATATGCCGTAAAACAAAATACGCCCCTCAGCCACCGCCTTCTAGCGAATAGATCAGTTTATATTTCCTGATTCCAGAGAATTATGCGTCTCATTCTTTAGGACAGATTCTGGTTTGTGCATATACTATTTGTTAGGGTAGTCAATATTTTATCTCTTGCCCAATTCCCAGTGGATCCCGTTTCCCACGCAGTCGAGCGAAGTTTTGTTCTCTCTTTTTGCTAGTTTGTTAAATTCGCTTATTTATTTTTTACTTTGATACTATTAGTTCTTATGGCCAATTTGATACCGACCGTCACAAACTCACCGCATATTAGTGGTGGTGCTCTACCTCATACGAAAAAACAATCTCCTCGGTTTAGTGCTAGTGAAATCGCTGTCCTGCCGAGAGTATATTCGCGGAGTTCCGTCCCGGCCTCCTGCCTCAAAAACCGTTAGCCGGTAGCTGTTGAAAAAAAAAGTTGCGGTTGCAGTTGGGGTTAGTTTAATGGGAAAATAAATAAATAAATTGGGCTCTGTTTTTACAAATTTTGTAATAAAACTGTTAATTTTAACTAGGGGGTTTAGGGATAGGGTTAGGGTTTAGGGTTAGGGTTAGGGTTTGAGTTGGGGTAGGGTTTTCGGGAAAAACGCCCTAAGCTGGTTGTTTTTGGGGGTTTCTTTTCAAGTGAAACCGCTTCGGCTAGGACTCCAATCGTAGCCGGTGTTTTCTTTTCAGCAGTCACCGGCTAGTGGTTTTTGAGACAGGAGGCCGGGACGGAACTCCGCGAAGAGTACCCCTGCCGATACGAATAATAGGCTATTCCGCCAACGTTTTATTATAAGAGATTCAGTTTCTTTTTTGAGTATTCTCTTTCTTAGCCATGTGCAGGGCTTCTTGTACGCAACCTCACCGGTTTGTCACTTGAAGTCTCCATATAGCTATTTTTCATCCCATTTTCTTTTCTTTTCTTTTTTTTTTAGTTTTGGTTGATTTTCTGTATATTGCAGTTGCTGTTACTGGCTTCTGTATTATTATTATTATTATTATTATTATTATTATTATTATTCCTTTTGAGTTTTTCACATCGGCGTTAACTGATGGTACTTCACTGGAGTATGAGTGACAACAAGTCTCCTCAGGTCTCCAGGACTCTTCTGAGTATTGTAGCCGATTGCAGCAGTGCAGTAGTATGGATGGTCTCAATTCTTCCTCTGATTTCCAGATTTGCCAGTCGTTTTTCCAAGCGTTTTGGGACCGTTCCAAGTTTCACCAACTACAATTGGTATCACTTTCGCTTTCATGTTCCACAGCTGTTTCAAATCTCTGGCCAGGTCCAGATATTTATCCATCTTTTCATTTTCCTTCAACTTTACCCTGTGATCTGCTGGGACCACAAAATCCACTAGTTGACACGTTTTCTTTTTCTTTTTTTTAAATCAACACTAGGTCTGGTTTCCTGGCTGTGGTGGGGTGATCCGTCTTTATCTCAAATGTTGCTGTATTGTTTATTATTATTATTATTATTATTATTATTATTATTATTCTGTGAGTTCTCAAAACCATATTCCGTGAGTTCTCAACACCATATTAATGGCAAATTTTCTCAGATCTTCTAAGTATTAAAGCTGATTGTAACAGTGCTGTGGTCTGGATATATTCTTTATCAATATTTCATGTTCATCCACTAAACTTTTGGGAACGTTCCAGGTGCCCCAGAAAACAATTGGTATCACCGTCACCTTCATGTTCCATTTATTTTTCTTTTGATTCGAACTGATGGTACCATGCAGCATTAGTTTGTTGAATAAAATCACAATTTTCATATTTTCCATATTCATATATTAACATACACGCAACCCTCCATATATATATATGTATGTATGTATGTATGTATGTATGTATGTTATGTATAAACTTTGTTCTTGTGAACGTTGTTTTTTTTTGGGTTTTTTGTCTTTTGAAGCATTGGAAAAAAGAACAAAAACAAGAAAAACAGAACAAAAAACAGAATTTTAATATTCAATTGTTGTTCTGTTCCTGGTTTGATCAATTCCAATATTTCGGGTGAACATTCATCCTTTTTCAAGGTATATGAGACGGTCTGGAGAAAAAAATTAAATGCTGTATATGAGGGCAACAAAGTATGGAGTGAACGGATTTGGGGTTTTTAAGCCGTTATTTTTCTTTCGAAATTGTGTGACGTAACTCATCTGAAATACGATCATGGTAATCGTTCGAAATGTGGCATGACTTTGATCGTGAAAGTCATGCCCAACTTAAAGAAAATTAAAGAATAAAAATAAATAAATTAAAAAAAATGATATTACGTCACAGCATTAGTCTTCGGCTCCTCGCCGTGTTTTAGACCAAAATACGCGTTTTCATGGAATTTCTGCATTGAAAAAATTTTTTTAGGGTTATGATATATTGTGGTGGGATATTATATATATATATATATATATATATATATATATATATATATATATATATATATATATGAAGAGGTGGAAGTGAATCCGACGGTATGTAGTATAGTAAGAAATTTGAAAAAACACAGGTTTAATTAAAATGAGTGGTAAGTTTATTAGCCGACACTGCAGTGTTTCGATCTGTTAAGTAGATCTTCTTCAGTGCATTTGTTGAGATAAGGAAAAGTTTTTAAAAATGTATCACAAAATAACGAGAAAAACTGCGATAGTCCTTGTTTATCAATCTGTTCAAAATTTGAAGTTTGAAGAAGGAACGCTGGAAAGGTGGACGGTTTGAAATATGACGTCAAATATTCTTCTTTTATGGTGTGTGTGTGTGTGTGTGTGGTGTGTGTGTTGTGTGTGTGTGTGGGTGGTGTGTGTTGAGAAAATGACATTGAGCATTTTTTAGGTGCTTTGTGTGTGTGTGTAGTTGCGCGTGTGTGTATATATTTTAAGATAAACGACATCGAAACAAACCTCAAAGTTGTGTGTGTGTGAGTGTGTGTGTGTGTGTGTGTGTGTGTGTGTGTGTGTGTGCGGGCGTGAATATATATATATATGTATATATATATATATATATATATTATGCAAAACACATGAAACTTGTGTAACGGAAATCTAGTATCCATGACTTAATTATTCTAAGGTAGGGCCGATTTAGCTCAGTCCGTAGACCGTCCGACTAGGAACCACAAGGTTTCGTGTTCGATATTGGACCTCACCAATTCAGCGTATGAGTAGCACAGGGATCTGT
>CM042172.1:54742917-54765417 GCA_023376005.1 Doryteuthis pealeii | reverse complement strand
ATATGTATAATTTGGATGCTAAAGAATGTATTATCTAAAAAATAACTGATAAAGCTTGTGTTGTATATTGTACGAATGAAAATAGGAAAGACGAAAAAAAATGACAAAGGACTTTTTTCCCGGTAAAAGCGAAAAGAAGTTAAAAAAACGGAAGAGAGAGTTTCCGGTCAAGGAAGCAGGGAGAGGATAAAGAAATATATAACAAATATATAACAAATGTCCGTTATCAGATCAAAAGATAAAGATGCGTAAGCGTGTCGTCAATACAAAAGCCAGAGGGTCGAGCCGACAGAGTCAGTTAGACAGTCAGACAGGAGACAGCGAACAGAACACAAGGAGCAACCGTCGACACGGTCGATCGCTGCTAGCGGGCAGTGGTATCGTCCACCCCTTTACCTCACCATCCCAGCAGTAGTAGTATTCATCGTCAACCCTTGGGCAGTTCCCATTGTCAACGTTCGCCACCCACTAACATACAGCCAAGAAGGAAAAATAAAGTAAAAAAAACTCCTACTATAACCATGTGTTGTAGATTTCATTAAGCGACCACTACATATATCGTCTAGGGTTAGTGACGATACCCGCTACGTATGCAGATACACGATTTAGCAGCGTGAGTTTGAAGAAGCCGCTATATAACATGTAGATATTTAGTACCGGTAAAGAAGGCAGTATGCAACACTTGTGGTCAAAACAAACGAATAATTATAATACATCGCTTTCAATATATCAATGATATATTGCTATTTCGATTAAAGACAATCTAATAACGTGACCAATTCTTGTTCAAATGATCTCAAATTTTAACTGCATATGTAGATAGTATATTTAATGTTTTTTCTTTTCTTTTTTCAGATAGAAAAATGCCATTCATTGGATAAGAAAAGGACATTAAACATTATACACAGAATTGTGAGCTGTTTCTAGAAATAGATTATGTAATCCTCAATAATGCTAACACATTGTTAAAACCAATTACTAAAAAGTATAAATATAAATACACAATATGTATAACTTCCCAACCCCAGACGGGTTAATATGCCGTTAAAATCAATAAACAAACAAACAAACAAACAATATCTCTCTGAATGTTTGAGATGAGGCTTGAAGATTAGTATTGTCTGCGTTATTCGGACTATTGTCCCAATCTTCATTGTTATTTGTACAACGCTTCGGCCGATATGCCCTCCGGCCTTCTTCGGGTATTTCTTGTCGGACTCGGGAACCTTCTTGAACTCGGGAACCTTCTTTTCGAACACGGGAACTTTCTTGTCGTAATCGGGAGCCATCACGGAACTTTGAACCCAACTGTTTATTTAGTCCACGGGGGTATCCTGTTCTCATTCCGCTAACCATAAAAAGAAAATAAATTTAAAAAACACAATATGAGTCTAGGTAAAAAATCATACATAAGTAAATAGGTAGATATTCTACCCAAATCAAGACATTAGGTTTATAAGTTCCCAAAAATTCACTCTCAATTGTCCTGATTACGACAAGAAAGTTCCCGAGTTCGAAAAGAAGGTTCCCGAGTCCAAGAAGGTTCCCGAGTCCGACAAGAAGGTTCCCTAGTCCGACAAGAAATACCTGAAGAAGGCCGGAGAGCATATCGGCTGAAATGTTGTACAAATATAAATGAAGATGGGGACAATAGTCCGAATAACGCAGATGATACTAAACAAACAATAAGTAATCAGACTAATACTACTCACTGTTTAGTCTACGTAAATCTTCCGCAAGAGTCGATGAATGTCAACTGAGGAATTTTAATATTCACCTTTATTTCGTAGAGACATTTCATTATTTTTTGTTATGTTTATTTATTTTATTAACGGCACATTAACTCCATTTATAGCTTAATCTATTTTTTTTTCATTTCTAAATGATCACAATAACTAAATTGTCTATGTTCCATTGCATTTTCTAAAAAATTGGCACTATTCATTTTTGGGCCGGTAGAAACGCAAGGTTTTAGATTCGATACTGGTCCTCGCCAACTCAAGGTATGAGTTGTACAGTTTGGGTAATCAGATCAGTTCGGTAAAACTGTACCTGGGAGTTGATGGTAGTTATGAGGCTCCACCTGAGTAAAAAAGCAATCTCACTGGTTTGGCACTAGCGAAAAGGAGATAGACTCCCTGGCTGTCCGGCTGATCCCGACAATAGGCCACTCCATTCTTTGCCTTTATCGCATCTTTTCGTTTTGCTCTCGAGCCTTCTCCTGGGCCTGTTGAAGACAGAAAGTCATATCTACTGTTCCTCTACCTGAGCGGAAACCACACTTGGTTTCTGGTAATGCTGATCCTGAGACAAAGTCATTAAGCCTGTTAAGGATGATACGACCAAGGATTTTGCCAGCAACCGAGAGAAGAGATATTCCTCTGTGATTGTCACAGTCATACTTACTTCCTTTGTTCTTGTATAAATGGACAATTGATGCGTCCTTAAATTGTTGCGGGACTTCAACCCTATCCTACACAAGGTTGAAGAATTTGCAGAGCCTGTGTATCAAAAGATTGGTTCCACGTTTATACAATTCTACTGAAATTCCATCTTCGCCAGGTGCTTTTCAATTTGAAAGTTGATTGATAGCTTTCTTCACCTCAAGTATTGACATGTTTGCAGATAGGGATTGTACAACAGGTCTCTGGGGAAGATTTCTGGTTCAGGACTGTAGAAAAATGTTCCGTCCAACGTTTGACAATATCACTTTTGTCAGTCAAGAGAGTGTTATCCACTGACATAATTGGTGATAGACGATTGGAAATTGGACCAAAAACACCCTTTAGATTTCGATTACTTTATCCTCCGATAATCATTTCTGAGAGGAGCTTTTTTTTACTATTATACATTGATTCGTTTCGAATATTTGAGTTTATTTGCATAGTTATATTAAGTCTTTCTATCAAGCATTTTAAATGGAAAAATAGCAAGTAAATTTGGTACAGCCGTTGGACAAATTTGGAAGGCAATGAGTTAAGAGCAGAATCCTGGTAGCTAAGCAGTCACACTCCCCTTTGACCCTAACTAAGCTAGACGGGTGGGCGGTTGGAGAGGCACCTCTGACCAATCGGTTGGTTACGTCAGGCCCAAGTACCTATAAGATTAATATCCAATTGCTCTTATGGCAACCTCCAAACCTTTTTATCATATAGGTGCTAGAAGAAGGCGGCTGAGTGTCTTGTTGCCGTGGTTATGACGTTAAACTGTATCGAATGGTGAGGTTACATTCCTGAAGCTCTTGGGAGAGTAGAGTATCCCTCCATCGCCAGTACTAACAGATCCACTTCGACCCGGAGTGGTAGTACAGGTTAGGATCCCCTCTATAGCTAAAATAGATTAAAAATGAGTGCTACAAATATACACATGTAAAGCAAAATTGAGTACTCTTCGCGGAGAACCGTCCCGGTCTCCTGCCTCAAAAACCGCTAGCCGGTGGCTGCTGGAAAAAAATACCACCTACGATTAAAATCCGTAGCCGAAGCGGTGTCACTTGAAAAAAACAACAACAAAACAACCAACTTAGGGCGTTTTTCCCGAAAACCCAACCCCAACCCCAACCCTAACCCTAACCCTAAACCCTAAACTTAGACCCTCCTAGTTAAAATTAACAGTTTTATTACAAAATTTGAAAAAACAGAGCCCATATTTTTTATTTTCCCATTAAACTAACCCTAAACCCCAGCCCCAACCCTAACCCTAACCCTAGTTTTTTTTCAAGTGACACTGCTTTGGCTTCGGACTCCGCGAAGAGTACCCAAAATTCTTTACCTGCTGTTCTCATACTCAATTTATCTAAAAACAAACTATTTACTAACAAACGATTCCCATAAAAATCATAAATACAAAAAAGTTGGTATTAAATAACGCACAGGGTTGATATGCCGTTAAATAAAACAAAAAATAAGAAACAGGGCGGCCTTAGATACATAGATAGATAATATGAATAGACTATATAATATAATATATATATATATATATATATATATATATATATATAATGAGTAATTCCATGTCAAATAATCCAGGCCATCCCCCACCTCTTCAATTTTTCACAATTGCTCAGGGAAACTAAGTCTCAGTCTCTCTAACTCTCTCTCTCTCTCTCTCTCTCTCTCTATATATATATATATATATATATATATATATATATACAGAAAAAAAGTAATATTGTCACCCACCCACTTCAATTTTTCTGAAATTTTATACAGATGTGGACTATGCTAAAGTTAGACAATCCCCAAAATTTGAGTTTCCAATTCCAAGAATTGGCGGAGTTATGTCGGTTTTTAGCTCTCCAAATGTGAGGGGGGTCAGGAAAAATGGAGACTTTTTGTAATCTATTTTTGTCTGTAAAATAAGTTCTAAACAAATTTTTAGGAGTAGGGAAGCCATAGAACTCATTCACACTTGACGGTAAGCCTCTTAAGATAGTAGAACAATTCACATACCTAGGTAGTCATATCTCATCCACAGAGAGTGATATTGATACACGAATAGGTAAGCTAAAGCGAAAATTCTTCCAGGCTGTGGTTATATCTGTATGGCTGCACCACCTGGACCCTAACGAATCGCCTTGAGAATAAGCTAGATTGGAGCTGCACAAGAATGCTGCGTGCAGTCTTGAACAAGTCGTGGAAGCAGCATCCCACAAGGAAGCAGCTGTATGGCCACTTATCCCCCATCTCCCAAACGATACGAGTAAGACGGACTAGGCATGCAGGACACTGCTGGAGAAACAAGGACGAGCTCATAAGCGACATACTCCTATGGAAGCCAACACATGAGCTTGCTAATGTGGGCCGACCCAGCTAGGACCTACATTGACCAAGAATGTGAGTATGCTGGCTGCTGCGCAGAAGACCTCCCAGGGACAATGAATGATAGGGAAGGTTGGCGAGAGATTGTCATGGATATCCGTACTACTTGCACGATATGATGATGTAATCTATTTATAATTATTAATCTCCTTGTTTAACTTTCTAAAACAAAATGTAACACTTGAAAAAATTTACATATTTGCATGCATGAAACCGAACGGTTGTGGCTGTTCCTTTTCAGCAAATAAGCAGATATGTAATACCTTTATATATTCATTTTATTATATTATATATATATATATATATATATATATATATATATATATATATATATATATATATATATATGGAGAAAGGTAGACAAACACGGGATATTGTAGAAAATGGATGTTTATTGTAGGTAGTAATGTCGATGATGCAACGTTTCGGTCTGGTAGACCTTTTTCAGGACTTTAGGAATTGAGTTCTTGCTTCATTGCTGTACAACATCCCGTGTTTGTCTACCTTCTCCGCTTAATATATATATATATATATATATATATATATGTGTGTGTGTGTGTGTGTGTGTGTGTGTGTAACAAGGTCATTTGTGGCAAAGTACACCTCTACTGCCATATCACCAGCATCCAAGATTTTGCATCTTCGACCAAAGTAAAAGACATTACTTTTGCTGTGAGTGTCGGATGTTGGTATCTTACGTTTATTAAAGAACACAAGACTATGGCTGGAATTTCTACTTTCTTCGCAAATTCTTCTTTCTTTTCTCGGCAGCTTGGCAGCTCGGAGTTCTGCATTCTGTCACGAGCACCTGTCATGGCTGTCCCTATTCCCGTTCCCTCTTAAACTGATTAGCGCCGCCCGATCTCCATTACAGATCTGCCAAGCGTCTCTATAGAATTCAATTAACGATAAGGTTAACTATATGCAACTTAAATTACTTTCATGTTTCCCAGAATCGTGGACTGAATCGACTCCTGCTAAAGGAAAAGTGAATTCCCTTTTATAGACGCTAAGAGAGTACGCACGTAATCCAAATGCTTTTCGCCGCCGAGTGACGCACAGACATCGAGTTTTCTTCTAGTGGGTCGATGGGAAAGATCCAGCATCTCTTCAGAAAATGATTATTTATATACATTCAAGGCATCATTATTTAATCGCCAAAGTATTTTCTCTAGAGAGCTCAGTCGTTGTTCGGCGAGACTTAAATACACTGTCTGTATCCCTTGCAGGGAGGTAACCAGTCCGCTACCAAAAAAGAAAAGAAAGGGTGTCCTTATATATATATATATATATTATATATATATATATATATATATATATATATATATATATACCAACCCCACCGCATAGTAACTTTCTTTTAATAACTCTGATGATGGAATTTTATTCCGAAAATATTTAGAATTAAAAAAAAAGGTGAAAAAATATAATTTTCAACACATATTGCATTGTAAATTGCCTTAAAAAATCTTTATATTACACATACGCACAATGCTTCAAACATACTATAAAAAAACCTTTATTTCACTATGCCTGAGCGAGGCTAAATTTATAGTAAAAAAAAATTAAAATTTTTAAATTTTTAAAAAATTTAAAGAATTTCGAACAATCTCCACGAGCGCAGGAACAGCCAAACCGACTTAACATCACGAAAATAGCCGACTTAACATCACGGAATTAACCGAAAAAAAATTTTTTTTCAAATATACGGCGTTCCTCAACTTCTTAAAACAACAGAGGATTACACCATCGCCGTGGGATAAGTACTATAAAAAAAGACACCTAGTACTTTTAATAACTCTGATGATGGAATTTTATTCCGAAAATATTTAGAATTAAAAAAAAAAGTTAAATAAATATAATTTTCAACACATATTGCATTGTCGATTGCCTTCAAAAATCTTTATATTATATATATATATGTTTTTTTTTGTTTTTGTTTTTTAATCAATCTATATATTATTTCTTTTTTATTGTTTTACTATGTTTTAATATTTTTTTGGTTTTCTAATTAAAATTTGTTAAAATTGATTATATTTTGAATTCTACTTAGACTAAGTCGAAGTTAATAACCTCTTCTTAATCATTTTAAACCTTTTTAATATAGTCTAGACAATTTTTGTTCTAATTTTTGTTCTATTTTAGATATTAAAATCAAACATATACATTTTGAATGTATCAAGGTAAAAAGGAAATTTAAAAGATACATTGTAACCTTGAATTTGTAAACTCATATTTATTGTCTGACACACATTTGAGGGATTCTGGAAAAAATTTTCAGGGTTTTCAATTTATTTTTATCTGTGTTGTCTGTCTGATGAGGCTAAAATTTTAAGGAGTTTGGATTTCCATATAACTGATAATTTATTTATAGCAGACCATGTCTTTCCACAATTCTTCCAGGCCGTTGTCGTGTCAGTACTGCTGTACGGCTGCACACCCTGGATCCTAACGAAGCGACTAGAGAATAAACTAGATGGGAGCTGCACAAGAATGCTGCGGGTGATCCTGAACAAGACGTGGGAACAACACCCCACGAGAAAAAAGCGGTACGGCCACCTGCCACATATCACCCAAACCATCCGAGTAAGACAGACAAGACACGCAGGACACTGCTGGGGGAGCAAGGACGAACTCATAAGTGACGTCCTCCTGTGGAAGCTAGCACATGTGCACGCCAGTTTGGGCCGACCAGCAAAGACATACATTGATCAGCTCTGTGCGGATACGGGATGCTGCATAGAGGACCTCCCGAGAATGATGAGTGATAGGGACGGATGGAGAGAGATTGTCATGGATATCCGTGCTAATAGCACGACATGATGATGATGATATATATATATATATATAAGTAGTAAAGTCGACGGGGCGGCCTAAAGTCGGTATCAGCCAGTCAGCGAGGGAGTCTATCCCCTTTTCAATAGCGCTAATCCAAAGAATTTTTTTTTAGCATCTGAGGTGGAGCGCCACACCTACCATCAGCTCCTTGCTTTACTGCATAGATCCCTGTGCTACTCATACGCTGAGTTGTCGAGGACCGGTATCGAACTAGGAACCTTGTGGTTACTATCCGAACGCTCTACCGACTGTGCTAACCCGGCCCTAGCCATATATATATATTCTCCCTAATTCTGTCTGGGTTCGCAATGGTCACTGTTCCTGTGATCTCTAAAAGAAGCCAACAGAATCGTTTCCTGCTTTTCGCAGTCGTGTATATTAATAGACATTGAAATCAAAGGAGTTTTTTTTAGTCGCTAATTTTGCTTGTGGTTTGTTTTTGTTTATTTGTTATCCTTGTCTTCTTTCTCCCTTTCTATTTTTTCTCCAGTGGCGTTCTGATTGGTCTAAGCAACTCTGTCTTTCCTAAATCGAACACAGATAATTGGATGGATGCTCAGAAAACGGTACTGGCTGGAAACAGAAAATTATACAAACATAAGTCGGGTTAAGACTTCTTGTGTACGACGGTAATATTCATTGGATCATCCAAATCGTTGACGCACGCTCATACGTACAGACCTATATACATATATCACATATATTCATAGATATATATGTGTACTTATATATATATATATATAATATATATATATATATATATATATAAATATATATAATATTTTTGAAGGCAATTAAAATGCGTATATCGTATAAAATTCGATAATTATTGAAAATAATCTTGACAAGCAAATCCTGGAATAACGTGCGGCACGTGGAACACCGTACAGCTGTTTCAACTTTATTAAGTCTCATTGAAACAGCTGTACGGTGTTCCACGTTGCGCACGTTATTCGCCGGATTTACTTGTCATGATTATTTTCAATAAAAAAAGTTTTTAAAAAGTTTTAAAAAAGTCATCGGGCCGGCCTAAAGTCGGTATCAGCCTGTCAGCGAGGGAGTCTATCCCCTTTTCAATAGCGCTAGACCAAGGAGATTGTTTTTGGTGTCTGAGGTGGAGCGCCACACCTACCATCAGCTCCTTACTTTACCGCACAGATCCCTGTGTTACTCATACGCTGAGTTGGTGAGGACCGGTATCGAACTAGGAACCGTGTGGTTTTCAGCCGAACGCTCTACCGACTGAGCTAACCCGGCCCCTTAAATTATTTTCAATAATTATCGAATTCTATACGATATACGCATTTTAATTGCCTTCAAAAAATATAAATAATAATATACTTACATAACAATGCTATATATATATGTAGATGAATGAATGAACAAATAAAAGGTTTAGCTTTTATTTATTTACAAGGGAACAATATTTACAACCAATGCTTTCCTGCTAACGCATTCGTCAGGTAAACGAAATAGTTTTTTTTTAATGATAGAAATGGTGTAAATTGTTAAATGTGTGCGTTTTTTAACTGCATTCTCGTGTTGCATGTTTACGTGTTTACGTGATGTCGGATGCGTCTTTTTGTTTGTACGTGTGTGTATTTTTGTTTGTGCGTGTGCGTATGTTGTCATGCGCGTGCGCAGGAAAATGCATGAAGACTGTGATGTTATGATCGTATCTACGCGCGTGTGTGCGTATGAATATGGTATTCTTGGTTAGGTATGTTTTGTGCGATTAATATAATGTATTTTTATTACGTTGTTAATAACAATGTCCGTGTTATGTATTGTGTTAGTGATGCAATGTGAACATTATATTTGTATGATATTATTGTACAATATATGCATGTGGTAGAGGGAAAGATACTTATGTTTGGCGGGTCTATTGCGGTATTTACTATTGTGTTTATATTATATTATATATTTATATATATATATATATATATATATGTGTGTGTGTGTGTGTGTGTGTGTGTGTGTGTATAGAATAATTGGATGATGGAGGTGTGTGTGGGTTTAGTATATGGATCGAAGTGTGATAGTAAGTGTTTTTTCATGTCCGCATTTCGATAGAATTTCCGTTTTTTTTTTTTTTAGTAGGCGTTGTGTGATGGATGAGTGATAATTGGAGGTTTTTTGTGGAGGCAAAGAAGGCATCTTTTTGATGTTTTGCTGTATGTGGGTGCAACTTTCAGAATTTCCCAGCTTATGTTTGGAGAAATGTTCATATCCTTCAAGATCCAGATATGTGTGGATAGAATTGTATTTGTTGAATATTTTCTTTTCACCCCCATTCCCAACAGAATTCAACCATCTTTTACTATGTGATACTCCGCATTGAACTCTATCAGTAAATCATATTAAATCGGCACTTTAATTTTGCACGAAATTGGTCATTTTCAGGAACTGTCAGAGGATTATCAGGCTTCAAATCTAACCTAAAAGCACTTTTTTCTGTATCGATAAATTCTACGCATCAGAATCCATGGTTAAATTCTATCTTATGGTGATGCTCTCGTTCTGGATTTCGGAGAGTGTGGAGTATTTCTTAGTTACCATTACTCCTAGGAGCACTCTGATCCAGAGTGCTAGTAATTGTTAGGGTTCCATCTATGGATTTAATAGAACGAAATGAGTTCCTATCAAGAATGTATTAAACAAAACGTCTTCGGCATAAAATAACCCAATGGGTTGATATGCCGTAAAATCTAGCCAATCAACACACACACAAACACACACACACATATATATATATATACATACATATATGTATGTATATATATATGTATGTATATATATATATATATATATATATATCGACTGTGTCAAAAAGTGCGGATGGTCCAACAGAAGCCTTCACCACTATAAAAATCACTGTGTGGGTGTTCATTGTTATGAACCCTCATGCGTCGAAATCGACGAGAGGGTCCATAATATATATATATATATATATATATATATATATATATATATATATATATATATATATATATATATATGTATATATTAATGTATGTGGAGGCTGGAAGTAGGAGAACTGATAGGAAAAGGGTTATAGGTATTTCAAAATGTGAGTACTGCATTGAAAATTAATTTTATTTAAGGATGGTTTGTATTGTTTGATGTATAAAGCTTCTTGTATTTTGAGTTTTTGTTTGTTTTTCTTCTTTATGCAGAATGTGTGTATTTTCTGTTTGGATAATTCTGTAATTAGAGTGGGGGCATAAATGTAATTTTAGATGTTGTGAAATGGAGCTATTATCTGTCATATGAAGAGTTACGTCTATCCTAAGTAAGGAAGGGATGTGTTGCATGTGATAGACTGCTCAGACGCTAGGATTCCGTCCTTAAGCATCACGAGTCGCCATCCACTGCCAACAGGTGGCTCCATTGGGGAGGGGGCTCTTACCCATCTGCAGAGTTGCGGTCGGTGCATTCTAATGCCCCAGCTGACAGTGCCGGGGTAGCACAACGGACCCAGTAACTAGTAACGAACGACTGTAACCATTGAGTAACATGCATTAGATTTTTTCACGGTTAGGGTTAGGGTATTGACGGGAATATTCCAAAAACTTTCGAAATACATTACGGTTTGGTTTGGTTTGGTTTGGTTTCCGGCATATCAACCTCAGTGGGTTATTTAATGCCGATAAAGTTTTGAAATAATTTCATTCTTAATGGATACTCAATGTTTTTTTATAAACACATTTTTCTATTTAATCCATAGATGGGACCCTAACAGGTACTCCCACTACGGGTCAGTGTGAACCTGAGAGCAATGGCGAATAAGGGGGGCTCCACATTCCCCAAACCTCCAGAACTGGAACCTCAATATCAGACAGAGTTTAACGTCATTCCCAGGACATGAAGACCCTCAGCCACTGCCTTCTAGCACCCATATGATAAAAAGGGTTGGGGGTTGCCGTAAGTACAATAAGGTTGGGGCAATCATATAGGTGCTAGGGCTTAACATGACCAGCTGATTGATGGGAGGGGGCCTCGTTTAACACTAATCTAGCCTAAGTAATGGTCTAAGTGGAGTGTTGCATGTCATAGACTGCTCATCTACCAGGATTCCGTCCTTAAGCACCACTGGTCGCCACCCACAACCAACAGGTAGCTCCATTTAGAGGGGTCTTACCTCTCTACAGTACAGTCGTCGTGTTCTACAGCCGCACCTCCAGGGCGGGTAGGGTTAGAGCAGCACAACGGACCTAGTAACTGGCAATGAACGACTGTAACCGTTGAGTAACGGTAAAGTAGATTTTTCTAATAGGGTTAGGGTTTTTGGCGGGAATACTCCAAATTAAAAAAAACCCTTCGAAATACATTAGGGTCATTTGGTGCATTTTGCATCTCGTGAATCCCTTCAACTCTCGTGCTCCGCTGGGATATTTGCGGGATTTCGCGTACAACAATGAAATACATTAAATCTTTAATATTCTTTTTACTTATTTGATTTTGTTTCTTTGTAGAAAGTAAATCCAATTCCTTTTTAATTATCAATATTTGGCCATTCTTCAGAATCTTATCAATATATTCAAGATACGCTGAAGGCGCAAAAATTCTCGAGTGACAAAAGAGTTTCACACCAAAATGGTGGTGCCAAACAGGTGGCTCCAAAAGGGTGAGGTTGAAATGTACCTGACCAAATAGATAGATAGATAAATAGATAGATAGATGGATAGATAGATAGATAGATAGATATTAACAGATGAGGATAGATAGAGAGAGAGAGAGAGAAATATGAATATCAGAAAAGGTGTTCCTAATAACAATTAAGTTCATTTCAGATACTGATATAGATATATACACAGATATGATTAGACTAAGACAGATAGATAGATAGATAAGATTAGAGTAAGATAAGTATATATACAAGGTGGGTCATAAAAGTATCGAGATTGAAGCTGCATTCACCAAGAAAGAAATGAAAAATGAAGGGTCCGTTAATTTTTATTTTTAGAATATAAGGTGTGTCATAAAAGTACCGAGTTTGAAGGTGTTTTGACCAAGATAGAAATAAACAATGAATTAAAAGTTAATTTTTTTCAGAATACAAGGTGTGTCAAAAAGTACAAAAAATCACGGTACTTTTTACACACCTATGATTAGATAGATAGATAAATAGATAGATATGATTAGGCTGAGATTGATACATAAATATATAGATATGAACAATCGAAGATAGATTGATATAAACAGACGGAGAAAAGATGGACAGAGATAGATAAGTAGATATGAACATACTGCGATAGATAGATACATATGATTAGACATAGATAAATAGATTGATAGATTTATAGATAGATATATATGATTAGACGGAGATAGATTGATACGATTAGACATAGATAGATAGATAGATAGATATGAGTTGACAGTAATTTTCACCTTTAGTTGTCAAAATTCCTAGCAAATAAGGAAATTAGAGTAACCTCCCTTGACTTTCACTTTGAACTAACCCGGTAGCTATTTTGAAAGTGTCCGTGCAAAATAAACAAATCTTAGAAAATTTTTCGAAAACAATACAACTGCATGCTTTAACACAAAAATATCATAAAATGTGTTCCTAATAACAATTAAGTTCATTTCAGATAATTTTATGCTAGGAATTTAGCCAACTGACTTTCACTTTGAAACAAGACGGTAGCCATTTTGAATGTGTCCGTGCGAAATATACAAATCTTAAAATAGTTTCGAAAACAATAAAACTGCATGCTTTAACACAAAAATATCATAAAATGTGTTCTTAATAACAATTAAGTTCATTTCAGATAATGCGCACGCACAATTTTATGCTAGGAATTTTAACAACTAAAGGTGAAAATTACCGATTAGACATAGATAGACAGATAAATAGATAGATATGATTAGACATAGACATATTGATAGATAAATATGATCAGACATAGATAGATAGATTGATAGATTGATAGATATGATTAGATATAGACATATTGATAGATAAATATGATTAGACATATATATATATATATATATATATATATATATATATATAGATAGATAGATAGATAGATAGATAGATAGATAGATACAGACATATTGATAGATAAATAGGATTAGACATAGATAGATAGATAGATAGATAGATATGATTACACATAGATATATTGATAGATAAATATGCTCAGTCATAGATAGATAGATAGATAGATAGATATATTATGATTACACATAGACATATTGATAGAGAAATATGAAATACATACATAGATAGATAGATGAAATAGATAGATAGATAGATAGATATGATTAGACATAGACATATTGATAGATAAATATGATTAGACATATATAATATATATATATATATATATATATATATATATAGAGAGAGAGAGAGAGAGAGAGAGATAGATAGATATGATTACACATAGACATATTGATAGATAAATATGATCAAACATAGATAGATAGATAGATAGATAGATATGAACAGATTGCGAATAGATAGATATGAAAAGACTTATATAATTGATCAAATAAATATGAAGCAATGGAATTGAAACTAGATCGTTGGCCAACACTGCACAGTCAAAATTGGTTCCAGTTACTTATTAGGTCGTCAGGGTGTAATTGGCCTTGATAGCATTTCTTGGGGCAATGAAATGTGAGTCCCTTGTAGTGTCCATCCCCCTTCCCCTGCCCTATTAGATCATCTGGGTTTCTTGTAATTGACACTCATGTCATATCTCAGGGCAATGGAAATAATGTGGTGGTTATCCATCATCGCGTAACTGTTATTGCCGTGAGAAATGGAATCGCTGACCCGAGTTCAAATCCTAGTTGAAGCTGTTTGCGTTTCACTTCGCATTAAATTCCCCTGAGAAGGGCATGCATTCAAATGTCCCCTCAATTATGAGTAAATAGCTCTAGGAATCGTAAGTTTCCTAGTTCGATACCGGTCACCGTCAACTCAGCACATGAGTAGTGTAGATTAGGTAATCTGATCTGTGAGGTAAAGCGGGGAGCTGACGGTCGGTGTGGTGCTCCTCCTCCGCTAAAACAATATCCCTGGTCTAGCGCTAGTGAAAATGGGATAGACTCTCTCGCTGTTTGCCTGATACCAACAATAGTTCACTCCAGCAACTGTTTTTTTTTTAACTTTAGGCTCTGGATTTTCTAGCCTTGGTGAGGCAAACAGTCTAGGAAAACTTTAGATTGACACTAGCAGTACGGCGGTTAAAAATTGACCTTGTGTCCCATCCTACCCGGGGTAGAGGACAGGAATAAACACACAAATCGTAGAAGCAGCAAAGTACCCCTAACAAAGAAATTCGGAGCCAAAAATAAATATAGAGAAACATTAGATAGATAATTAGATAGATATGAACAAGCTATAATATATATATATATATATATATATAATATAATATATATTATATATATATTTATATTATTATTATTATTATTGGCATTTCAGTCTCGGAAGACTATAATATAGTTTTTTTGTGGTCCTGAAGTTACAGTGTCTCCTGTGACTGTGAAATCCAATGTTTGAAAAACATTCTCGACCATAGATTTCGCATTTGAAGGCTGTCCCTGAAGATGTTGATGTGTCAGTTCTTTGTTGTCGCTGCTTTCCTCTGGGCCTCCTAGCTTCATGGTGTTGCGTCAGGGTAACTTCTGACATGAACAGTTCTCTTCGGACAGCCTGCCACCACCAAGGGCGGTCCTGAGCTAAATTTTCCTAGTTGGAAGGGGCAATGCCAAAGCACCTGAGATCATTCTTGCAGACATGCTTGAAACGCAGCTGATGGCGAATAATTTGCCTCTTACCAGACGAAAGCTCTGCATAGAAGATGTCTTTCGGGATTTGTCCATCATCCATCCGACGGACATGACCCAACCATTGGAGACGACGTTGTCTCAGTAGAGAGTACAAGCTGGGGAGTTGAGTTCTCTCTATAACTGCTTTTATATATATATATATATATATATATATATATATATATATATATATATATATATACTGTAGTGGGAGATGGTCTCTATTTCAGCTTTTGCTGGAATGGTGTACCAAAGGCAGTATTAATTGGTAGAGTGCTCAATATAAAATAGAACTGTTATATAATATAATAAGATAAATATATAGGTTTTACATATCTATTTATTGGGTGACAAAGAAACATTCACAACCATATTGGTTTCATGCGATGCATTCACATTTGAAACATCTTCACCTGATGAATGCATCGCATGAAACCAATATGTTTGTGAATGTTCCTTTGTCACCCAATAAATAGATATGTAAAACCTATATTTTACATTATTATATATATATATATATATATATATATATATGTGTGTGTGTGTGTGTGTGTGTGTGTGCGCGGTGTGTGTGTGTGTGTGCTTGGAGGAAAATAGACACGAAATATTTAAAAAGGTAAGTATATTCTTGATGGTGGGATCGACGTTATAACGTTACAGTTTATGCAAACTCGAAATATGAGAAATGTTGGTGGTATATGAAAAAGGGGTATTAACCAGTGTCTGCCAGGCGCATATTCCAGGACGTATTTCTCATATTATGCAACAGGTCGTATTTCTCATCTCCACGCAACATTTCATCACATGTTCTGAAGAAGGTTGCATCAAAACGCATATAAAACGTTATAATACGGACTTCACCAGCAAGAATAAAATCTTCTTTTGGAATATCTATTAATAATGGAAGTTCGGTTTTTAGTTATCTGTAACCAAAACTACGTCATAATACTGAAAATGCAAAAAGCTTATTTGCGAAATTTGTAATCATTTCTTTTTTAATTATTGCTAGAGTGAGTAACATATGAATATAAAAAATCATGTATAATAATTCTCTATGGATAATGGAGATTGTCTGTATTTCTGTCTGTAACAAAAACTACGTCATAGCTCTACGTCACAGCTTACGTCACAATATTCTTATGATATATACACCCAAAATTTGAGTAAGCAATTTTAAAAATTGTTTTTTACTCTCGTCCTTTTTTTTTTTACAGTAACAGAAGTTAACTAAAAAGTTTACAAATAAATAAATACCTACGATTTTGTGTAAAATTGATGTGGAAAATATTCAAAATATTGTTTGATTATTACGTGCACGCAACATTTTATTTGAGAGGGATGGGGCTCAGTTTTCATTTCAAATTGTTTTATTTTTTGTTGTTTTTTAATCCTTTAATAGATATGAAGGTTTTGCTTGCAAACCCTCTGACATTGAATTTGGAACGGTTCTAAAAAGCTTAGAAAAAAGGACTTGAGGAACTAAAAATCAAAGGAAGAATTAAGACCATCTAGACAACAACATTGTTGAAGTCAGCTAGAATACAAATGAGATTCCTGGAGACCTGAGGAGATGTTATACAAACTCCAAGAAAAGAACATCAGGTGACTCTGGTGTGAAAAACAAATAATAATAATAATAATAATAATAATAATAATAATAATAATAATACATTTAAAAATGCCATGGAAAACTGGCGAGTTCAATTAAAAGCTGGAAAGCAATCCCTGGCAGACATAAAAATCCAAAGAGGTATCTTCCAAGGAGACTCGTTATCACCACTACTCTTTATTATAGCAATGATGCCACTCAGTCATATACTTAAAAATGTACAGGGGGATACAAATTCTCTAACTCACAAGAAAGATAAACCACCTTATGTACATGAATGACATAATGCAAACAATGAAAAAGAATTAGAGAGCCTAATACAAACTATTAGAATATATAGCCAGGATATAGGGATGGAATTTGGAATTAAAAAATGTGCTATGCTAGTAATAAAACGGAGTGAAAGAAAACTAATGCATGGAATACAACTGCCAAATCAGGAAATTATAAAATCACTTGATGAAAATACAAATACTTAGGAATTTTAGAAGTGGACAATATCATGCAAGCAGAAATGAAAGGAAAAGTTAAAAAAGAATATCTCAGGAGAACTAGAAAACTTCTAGAAACCAAATTTAACAGCAGAAATCTGATTAAAGGAGTCAATACCTGGGCTGTCCCCATTATAAGATACTCAGGAACATTCTTAAAATGGACAAAAGAAGAACTCAGATTGACCAAAGAACGAGGAAGTTAATGACCACGCACAAGGCTCTCCACCCTAGAGATGATAGAGATAGATTATATGTGTCAAGAATGGAAGGGGGAAGAGGTCTTGCCAACATAGAAGAATGCGTAGAAACCACAATCCAACAACTTGAAGATTACACGAGAAAGAGCAAAGACAAACTACTTATGGCGGCCAACAACGGTAGAAGCGACAGATGGACAAACAGAAAAACAACAAAGACTAAAAAACAAAAATGGGAAGAAAAACAATTATATGGACGCTTCAAACGACAAATAGAAGAGGTTGCACATGGAAAGTCTTGGACTTGGTTAAGAAAGGGAAACCTCAGAAGAGAAACTGAATCACTTATAATTGCTGCACAAAATAATACCGTAAGGACTAACTATATCAAAGCGAAAATTGATAAGACCCAACAAAATTGTAAATGTAGTCTTTGCGGTAATGGAGATGAGTTTGTAAACCATATACTCTGCGAATGTAGCAAACTAGGCTATACTCTCTAAATATATATGGTCATTTACAAATATATATATATATATATATATATATATATATATATATATATATATAGTGTAAACAAAAATTATTATTAAGACAATCAGGAATATTTCTTGTATGTTGTTTAATCTCAACTAGTTTCGACCTTCGGTCATCTTCAGGAGCATTATAGAAGAGTTATAAATGTTCTAGTGTTATAGTGGGTTTAACATGCTGTTAAAATCCGGGTAGGCGAGTGTGTTTGATAGTAGCATGTTCATTCGTTCCGTGAAGAACCTCTATGAGGTAGTTTGTTTTTTAGATGCTCTTATATATGTGAGGGAGGGGTTCATGGGCGTTGTGTGTATGACTGTATGTGTATACATGTATATGACTGTATGTGTATACATGTTATATGTATGTGTGTGTTTACATATACTGTGTGGGTGTGGGCGCGTGTCTGTATCACGGTACTGTGCGTGTGACTTCTAGATTTTTAATTGGGTCAGGAGTGGCTTGTTTGATGTTTGATGTGTGGTGGTCAGTGTTTGTTTATTTTGGTGACCTCGGCCACCCTCGTAGTGTAGACAGGTTTATTATCCACTGTTAAAGAGGACTTGTTTTATGATTAAAGCCGTATGGATGAAAGGTGTTTAATATTTGTATCCATCTGTATTCATGGCTCTCTATTACCGTTTTGGTGTCAGTGTTTGTTAGAATTCTTTCAATGAGCGTAAACTTGGCGTCTCTATTAAAATCGTGATCCTCCAGTCGGAAGTGTTGTTCTATTGGAATGAGCTTATCATAGTCTGTATTTTTTATTCTGTGTCTGTAGTTGTTAAGTCTAAAGTAAAATTCCCATTCAGATTTCCCGACGTATTGTCTTTGGCATTTATAGTACAATCTAAGGTAAATCACGTTTTTGCTTTTGCAGTTTGATTCATGGTAGATTTTAAAAGTTTGTTTTGTTGTGGAGCTTGTAAATGTGTCTGTTGTTTTTATTTGTTTGCAGCATAGTTATTGTTTGTACTACAGGGCCGGCAGAATTTTGTGGAGTTTATTATAGGTCTCATGTTGACTACTTTATTGTTTTAGTATGTTGTTGCCTCCTATCATTTCTCTGAGGTTATGAGGTCGCCGATAGGTCACTATACCGGGTTCTTGGAAAATGTCTCTTTAGTTCAGGGTTTATTTTTCAGGATGTTCCAGTGTTTTTTGATTATTTGATTAAGTGGTGAGGGTGTTATTAAATGTTGTTATTAGGGGGATGCGATGTTCTTCTTTTTGTGTTTTGATTTTAGGGTTCTTGTCTAGGGATGGAGATAGCTTTTGGCTACCTGGCTATCTATTAAAGTGTGGGAGTATCCACATGCTGAGAACTGTTGTCTTAGTTTATTTATTTGTTGTCTTAGCTCATTGTCGTCGGTGCAGATTCTTCTCAGTCTTATAGCTAGTGAGTAGGGAGGCTGTCTTTGAGGTGTTTTGGGTGAGATGATTTGTAGTGAAGGTAGTGTGAGTATGTGTTGGTTTAGTGTGTAATGTGGTTTGAAGTTGTCTGTTTTCATCTTATATATATTAGAATATCTAGAAATGCTATTGCTTGTTTAGATTTTTCATGGTCAAATTTAATGGAGTCGTGTGTCATGTTTAGGTCGTTTATAAAGTTATTGAATTTGTCCTCTCCGCCCGTGTTATATCATGAATATATCGTCAATATATCTTTGCGTAAAAGAGGCAGTCATCTTTAATTTTCGGGTAGATGTGTGTGTTTTCAAATTTTGTCCATGTATATGTTGCGTATGAGGAGCTGCAATCGTTCCAATAGGACATCCTTTTTGTTGTATGTAGTGTTGACCGTTGAAATTGAAGTTGTTTTAGTTAGTATGTGTTCCATCAGTGTTAAAATTACTTCTGTAGGTGGGTTTTTTAGTTGTTCTCTTGTTTAGGATGTTCCTCTAAAGGCTGAGAGTCCCTCGTCTGTTTAATTTAGAGTACAGGGATCTGACATCCATTGTGAACTAAAAATCGCTTCCTGTGGTATTGTTGTGGTGTGGTTGATTTTATTTAGAAAAGTCCGTTGTGTCTCGTATGTAGGATTTTATTTCTTTGTGAGTGGTTGTAATGTATGGTCTAACATATTTAGATATTTTTTGTTGGTGACAGTTGATCGAGGAGATCACTGGTCTTCCGGGTTGTTGTCTTATGAATTTTTGAATAGATAGAAGCGGGCAGGTTTGTGTTGCTGGGTTTTAGTCTATCTGCTGTTTCTTTGTCAATTAGATTTTTCAACCATATCTTTTATAGAGTTTTTGATGGTGTTCTGGTGGTTTTCAAAGGGGTCAGTTGGAAGTGCGAGGTAGAATTCCTCGTTGTTTAGCTGGTTTTCGGCTTCTCTGAGATATTCCTCTCGATATATATTATATATATATATATATATATATATATATATAAGTAAAGTCGTCGGGGGTGGCCTAAAGTCGGTATCAGCCAGACAGCGAGGGAGTATATCCCCTTTTTACTAGCGCTCGACCAAGAAGATTGTTTTTGCATCTGAGGTGGAGCGCCACACCTACCATCAGTTTCTTACTTTACCGCACAGATCCCTGTGCTACTAATTCGCTGAGTTGGCGAAGGCCGGTATCGAGCCAAGAATCCTGCGATTCCTAGACGATTGTTCTACCGACTGAGCTGAATTGGCCCTATATATAATATAAATACCAATTGTTACTACCCCGCACTTTCAATTCCTACGCTACTGCTCGTTCTCCTTAAAAAAGGGACACGGAACATACCATCAGTTTCCTACCTGATGATGGCAAATCGTATTGCCGAAAGCGCTCGTAATGAAACCTTTGGTGGATTGCTACACCAGTTCCACCCTGACACCAAAAAGATGGCCCGAAAATTAGAAAGGATCGAACAAAAACTCGTCGACAAGAATTGTCTGTACAGTTTAACACAACATGCTTAAAAGAAAAAATGCTGCCAAAACCCTTATTTTAATATATATATATATATATATATATATATATATATATATATATATATATATATATATATATATATATATATATATATATATATATATAATATATGAAAGAGAGAGAGTGAGTGAGACGGACAGACAGACAGACAGACAGATAGACATAAATAGATAGATAGAGATAGATGAACAAAATGACATAGAGAGGAACTAATATATATATATATAGAGAGAGAAAGAGAGAGACAGACAGACAGACAGACAGACATAGTGAGATTGATCGATATAGAGAGAGGGGGAGACATAGATAGATAGATAGATAGATAGATAGATAGATAGATAAGAAGACCATTCATTACATAGCAATCAACAATCTCTAAAAGAAATTATTAGTGACTCATAAGTAAAAGCAATTGATCGGACACTTCCACCAAAAACTGAAATTACAAGCACCCAACCCCGCGCACTGGCCAACCCCCACCCCTACCCCCAATACAATATTTCTTTTCTCCATGATTGATAGCATATTACATATCGCAACTGCCGTCCTACTCTCTTTGAAGACAAGTAAGCCGCCCTTGATTTTCAAGAACACACAGCAATAATTTATAAAAAGTCTTTAATGACTAAGAATTTTTTTTTCAAAAAAAAATAAGAGAACACGAAAATTCAATAATGATCCAGTCGATTTTCTTTTCCTTTTTTTTTGGACCAGATTCATATTAGTCATTAATTTCGCTGTTCTGATTGGTCGATTTTTTTTCGATGGGTAAATAAATAAAACAAAAATCTGGGTATTCTATTTTTAGCCTCGACAATTACCTTGGGTCAATGAGAACTGCATCTATCTACTCTATCAACTGTCTCTCCCTAAATATTAATATTAAATATAATATATATATTATATATATATATACCGTATAAATTATACTATAGTCATCACAGAGAACCTAGTTTTGGACGTACATCGTCTCTTCCGTGTGCGCCGTAAACTTACGGATGGCACCTTCACCGGGAGTCAAAAATCCGGACTGAATTATTCATCAGACCTCAGGTTTCTATGAAAACAAGATAAGGGTCTATCCATGTTAAGACCCTTACACATCACTTTTCCATCTCCAACGAACAATATTACTTATAATTCTATTTTATTGACTTAATTATTATTGGTCTATGTTTATAACTATGTCGAGCAGGTTTATATCAATTTACGTGTCCTTATATCACTGCAACCGTGAAAGTTCTTCAATGCTAGGCACTTAGGATATAACATCAATACGTCTATATA
>CM042172.1:54734787-54742817 GCA_023376005.1 Doryteuthis pealeii | reverse complement strand
AGAGAGAGATAAAAGTTATACATTGAAGGATTAATTATACAATTCTCCGAAGTGTCAGAAATAAACACTTTCAAAATTCGTAAATGAATTTTAGGATATAATTATTTACTAGAATGTTATATATATAGATAAAACGCGTATATACATTCTATTTAGATCTGGTTTAGAAATATACTACTGATTTTGATTATTTTATTAATATATCTTATGCAATATATTCCTCACCTCGTACATCCTCCTATCTTACGAACGTGTGTTGGTATATGTCTATTTGTTAGTATAATAAGTTATTATAGATATTTATTAACATCATTCATTAAGTTAATTAGCATGAGAGCATAGAGGAATTTACTGAAATAAGAATTCAGAAAATGAAAATATTGGAAGGAACAGAGGGGTTGTCATAATCGATCAAAATAGAAAACTTTGACACGGTAACGTCTTCAATCATTTTCCATTAATACCCGTTTTTTCAGTGGTAAAGTTTTCCTAATTTAACTATTTAGTTAAAATAGGAAGTAACGAATATGTTTACCAGTTATTTCTTCTTGTTCAATCGGATTTCTTTTAAGATTTATCCCCGAATTTTTGCTCATATTCAATAAGAATTAATCCAAACGAGATTAGAAATCTCATAATACTAAGTATTATTTATTAAAATCAAATTTTTAAATATCAATATTGCAAATTAGCCATATTCACACTGTAAAGACAGCTATTTTTTTGTATATATATCCAAGTATCAGATTGCATAATTATTAGTATGTAGATATGGTCGAGCAGTCTAATGATGTAAAACAATATTATTAATAATTGAGGTTTAAATAAAAGAATAATCATCGAGAATGTGTAGTAGGAATAACTAGAAGGGATTGTGACTTGTAAGATAGTGAAACATAGTTTTCGGTAGCAGGACCAGCAACCAATCTCCATTATAAAAGAAATATTATGTATAATATAAATAATTATATATATATAGGTATATACTATAATATAATGGCGAAGTATTATTAGATTCGCATTGGATTTTTGTTACCTGTAATCTACTGTATTACGTCAGAAAACATCAAAGAAGACTTTGTATAACGAATATACTTAAAGAATCCAGACCTAGAAAATAAAGCTGGTTTACAGACCAATTAGCAACAATGACTATTTTTCGCGTCACAGATTGAGCAAAAGGTATTGTTTATAATAATCGAAAAGAACCCAACATCTATGAAATAAACCTTCTCTCTTTTCTAAATAGAAGTATTGTGACATAATTTATGGATCCTAATATCTTTTTAAGGTAGTATAGAAATCCTTATGGCGATCAGTACAGGCTGATGGTCTTCGAGAGTGAGTGACAATGCTTGACCTCACTCTCACCATTGCGTTCTGGGGATGGAACGTGAGAACGGAAGCCAATAGAAGCCCTTCCGGTTTAAGGTGTAAGCAACTCAGTTTGTCGTTGCAGAGTTAGGACTTAGAAGCGAAGGTAGCAAGATGTGAGTCTCAACTGCGTGATTGTCTTGTCTGGGGTTCATGGAATAAGTAACATCAAAAGTAAATCGCATGTCTTGTTGTTATTACTAAAGCTATCAATGACACGAAAAGGCTTCTGATAAGAAATGATCGCCCGACAAAGACCCGGAGTCCCCAAGAAACACCACGACAAGACCAGACCCAAGATAGAAGATAGATGATAGAAGTACCAAGCCGGCCAGAAGTAAGAGAAGTATATAACGTATAGATATTTAGTGCCGTCCAAGAAAAGGCACTACGTAAAAAATATATCTATTTGGTACCGTGACGACCCCGCTACGTTACAGTATCAATATCATCAGGGAACCGAGTTACAACGGTTGCCCAATGGGTTAACGTGTCGTCTAGAATATATAAAACTCATATATGAATTAGTTTGTGTGACAATGCCAAATTCCAACAAAAAGCTAGGCTAGGTAAGCATTTGCTAGTTGGTTGGATTTAACGGCATGACAAATTTCGTTGGGTTATTTTATGCCGCAGACATTTTTTGTTGTTTCTTCATTGTTCTTGGTTATTAAATTTCTTTTTCAAATTCAGTTTTTTTAAACATATTTTTGATACTCATTTTTCAAAACTATTTAACCCATAGATGGAACCCTAGCAAGTATTACAAATCCGGGTCAGGGTGGACTCGGGAGTAATGACAATGAAATGGTACTCCACATACCCCGGAGTTCCAGGTCTAACCCAGGACACTATGACCCTGCAGGGCAGAACTGTCGGCCAGGGCTTTAGAATACACCGACTGAACCTCTACAGAGCGGTAAGATCCCCAATGAAGCCACCTGTTGGCCGTGGGTGACAACCGTTAATGTTTAAGCGACGGAATCCTGGTGGGTGAACAGTCAATATGACAGGCAACCACCCCCCCTTTATAGCTCTTTTAACTTAGACCTAGACGGGGGGGTTGGAGAAGGCTCCTTCAGATCAATCGGCTGGTCACGTCGTCCTAACACTATATGAATTTTCCAAACCCTAATGCCTCTATGGCCAGCTCTAAGCCTTTTATATCATTTGGGTGCTAGAAAGCGGTGGCTGAAGGGTCCTTCAGTACTGAGTATGACATTAAACCTCTAATCTGATGGTGAGGGTTCCAGTTTCTGGAGGTCTGGGGAATTTTGGGGAGTACCCCTTCATCCCATGCAACCAAGGTCCACTCTTACTAGTACCTATAGGATCCATCTATGGGTTAAACATAGAATTTATGTTTAAAAAAATGAATTAATTTTTTTTTTTTCTAAACTAGCGTTACGAATCTTGTAAAACTTTGCCGGCTTATATGACCCACTGTAGTTGATGAATGCCGTAAAACAAAATACGCCCCTCAGCCACCGCCTTCTAGCGAATAGATCAGTTTATATTTCATGATTCAGAGAATTATGTGTCTCATTCTTTTAGGACAGATTCTGGTTTGGTGCATATACTATTTGTTAGTGTAGCTCATATTTTATCTCTTGCCGATTCCCAGTGGATCCCGTTTTCCACGCAGTCGAGGAAGTTTTGTTTTGCTGCTTTTTGCTAGTTTGTTAAATAGCTTATTTATTTTTAACTTTGATACAATTAGTTCTTATGGCCAATTTGATACCGACCGTCACAAACTCACCGGCATATTAGTGGTGGTGCTCTATCCTTATACGAAAAAAACAATCTCCTCGGTTTAGTGCAGTGGAACATCGGCTGTCCTGCCGAGGGTTATATTCGGCGGAGTTTCGTCCCGGTCCTACCTCAAAAACGTTAGCCGGTAGCTGTTGAAAAAAAAAACACCAGCTACGATTGAAGTCCATGGCCGAACGCGATGTCACTTGAAAAAATAGGGTTAGGGTTTAGGGTTAGGGTTGCGGTTGCGGGTTGGGTTAGTTTAATGGGAAAATAAATAAATAAATTGGGCTCTGTTTTTACAAATTTTGTAATAAAACTGTTAATTTTAACTAGGGGGTTTAGGGTTAGGGTTAGGGTTTGAGTTGGGGTAGGGTTTTCGGGAAAAACGCCCTAAGCTGGTTGTTTTTTTTGGTTTCTTTTCAAGTGAAACCGCTTCGGCTAGGACTTCAATCGTAGCCGGTGTTTTATTTTCAGCAGTCACCGGCTAGTGGTTTTTGAGACAGGAGGCCGGGACGGAACTCCGCGAAGAGTACCCCTGCCGATACGAATAATAGGCTATTCCGCCAACGTTTTATTATAAGAGATTCAGTTTCTTTTTTGAGTATTCTCTTTCTTAGCCATGTGCAGGGCTTCTTGTACGCAACCTCACGGTTTGTCACTTGAAGTCTCCATATAGCTATTTTCCTCCCATTTTCTTTTCTTTTCTTTTTTTTTTTAGTTTTGGTTGATTTTCTGTATATTGCAGTTGCTGTTACTGGCTTCTGTATTATTATTATTATTATTATTATTATTATTATTATTATTATTATTATTATTATTATTATTCCTTTGAGTTTTTCACATCGACGTTAACTGATGGTACTTCACTGGAGTATGGAGTGACAACAAGTCTCCTCAGGTCTCCAGGACTCTTCTGAGTATTGTAGCGATTGCAGCAGTGCAGTAGTATGGATGGTCTCAATTCTTCCTCTGATTTCCAGATTTGCCAGTCGTTTTTCCAAGCGTTTTGGGACCGTTCCAAGTTTCACCAACTACAATTGGTATCACTTTCGCTTTCATGTTCACAGCTGTTTCAAAATCTCTGGCCAGGTCAAGATATTTATCCATCTTTTCATTTTCCTTCAAATTTACCCTGTGATCTGCTGGGACCACAAAATCCACTAGTTGACACGTTTTCTTTTTCTTTTTTTAAAATCAACACTAGGTCTGGTTTCCTGGCTGTAGTGGGGTGATCCGTCTTTATCTCAAATGTTGCTGTTGCTGTTATTATTATTATTATTATTATTATTATTATTATTATTATTATTATTATTATTATTATTCTGTGAGTTCTCAAAACCATATTCCGTGAGTTCTCAACACCATATTAATGGCAAATTTTCTCAGATCTTCTAAGTATTAAAGCTGATTGTAACAGTGCTGTGGTCTGGATATATTCTTTACCAATATTTCATGTTCATCCACTAAACTTTTGGGAACGTTCCAGGTCCCCCAGAAAACAATTGGTATCACCGTCACCTTCATGTTCCATTTATTTTTCTTTTGATTCGAACTGATGGTACCATGCAGCATTAGTTTGTTGAATAAAATCACAATTTTCATATTTTCCATATTCATATATTAACATACACGCAACCCTCCATATATATATGTATGTATGTATGTATGTATGTATGTTATGTATAAACTTTGTTCTTGTGAACGTTGTTTTTTTTTGGGGGGGGGTTGTCTTTTGAAGCATTGGAAAAAAAGAACAAAAACAAGAAAAACAGAACAAAAAACAGAATTTTAATATTCAATTGTTGTTCTGTTCCTGGTTTGATCAATTCCAATATTTCGGGTGAACATTCATCCTTTTTCAAGGTATATGAGACGGTCTGGAGAAAAAAATTAAATGCTGTATATGAGGGCAACAAAGTATGGAGTGAACGGATTTGGCGTTTTTTAGCCGTTAATTTTCTTTCGAAATTGTGTGACGTAACTCATCTGAAATACGATCATGGTAATCGTTCGAAATGTGGCATGACTTTGATCGTGAAAGTCATGTGCAACTTAAAGAAAATTAAAGAATAAAAATAAATAAATAAAAAAAATGATATTACGTCACAGCATTAGTCTTCGGCTCCTCGCCGTGTTTTAGACCAAAATACGCGTTTTCATGGAATTTCTGCATTGAAAATTTTTTTTTTAGGGTTATGATATATTGTGGTGGGATATTATAATATATATATATATATATATATATATATATATATATATATATATATATATATATATATCAATAAATATATATATATATATATAATATATATATATATATATATATATATATATATATAAATATATATATATATATATATATATATATATATATATATATATATATATATATATATATATATATATATATATATATATATATATATATATATATATATATATATATATATATGAAGAGGTGGAAGTGAATCCGGCGGTATGTAGTATAGTAAGAAATTTGAAAAACACAGGTTTAATTAAAATGAGTGGTAAGTTTATTAGCCGACACTGCAGTGTTTCGATCTGTTAAGTAGATCTTCTTCAGTGCATTTGTTGAGATAAGGAAAAGTTTTTAAAAATGTATCACAAAATAACGAGAAAAACTGCGATAGTCCTTGTTTATCAATCTGTTCAAAATTTGAAGTTTGAAGAAAGAACGCTGGAAAGGTAGACGGTTTGAAATATGACGTCAAATATTCTTCTTTTATGGTGTGTGTGTGTGTGTGTGTGTTGAGAAATGACATTGAGCATTTTTTAGGTGTTTTGTGTGTGTGTGTAGTTGCGCGTGTGTGTATATATTTTATGATAAACGACATCGAAACAAACCTCAAAGTTGTGTGTGTGTGAGTGTGTGTGTGTGTGCGCCGGCGTGAATATATATATATATATATATATATATATATATATATATAT
Organism: Doryteuthis pealeii; assembly: GCA_023376005.1. NCBI lineage: Eukaryota > Metazoa > Mollusca > Cephalopoda > Myopsida > Loliginidae > Doryteuthis > Doryteuthis pealeii. Next base: position 54,736,736 of record CM042172.1, on the reverse strand, counting down.
ATATATATATATTATGCAAAACACATGAAACTTGTGTAACGAAATATAGTATCCATGACTTAATTTTTCCAAGGTAGGGCTGATTTAGCTCAGTCCGTAGACCGTCCGACTAGGAACCACAATGTTTCGGGTTCGATATTGGACCTCACCAATTCAGCGTATGAGTAGCACAGGGATCTGTGCGGTAAAAGGGAGGAGCTGATGTTAGGTGTGGTGATCTACCTCAGTATCCATAATTTTATTATTCTTAGCTAGGGCCGGTTTAGCTCATTCGGTAGAGTGTCCGACTAGGACCCACAATGTTTCGAGTTCGATACCGGACCACACCAACTCAGCGTATGAATAGCACAGGGATCTGTTCGGTAAAAGGGAAGAGCTGATGGTAGGTATGGCACTCTACCTCAGACACTAAATCAATCTACTGTGTCTAGCGCTTGTAAAAAGGAGATATACTTCCTCGCTGTCTGGCTGATACCGACTTTAGGCCTCCCGAAGACTTTACTTTATCTGCTTTTCTATAATAGCATTGTTTCGATACAGCCACTTTTCTTGTCACTGTTCTTATATATATATATATATATATATATATATATATATATATATATATATATATATATATATATATATATCTGTTTTTCAAATGCCTTAAAAGTAATAAAGAATTCATCATTCGCATCTGATGAGCTGGGAGAATTAGACACTTTGTCTAAGCTCCGAAATAGGCTATCTCTAAGTCTTTTGTTATTTCTTTACTATAATATATATATATATATTATATATATATATATATATATATATATATATATATATGTGTGTGTGTGTGTGTGTGTGTGTGTGTGTGTGTGTGTGTTGAAAAAATGAATAAAGGAAAGAAAGTATAGAATGGATAATATAGGATATTTTAATCAATTTTACTTACAAGTGTTTCGGTCAGGAGCTTATCCATGTGTACATACATATATATACAAATTTTGTTGAACTGTACAGACAATTCCTGTCGGACAAGTTTTTCGTTGATCCGTTCCAATTTTCAGGCGATCTTTCTGGTGTCGGGGTGTAACTGGTATAACAGTCCCCCAAAGGTTTCAAAACGAGCGCTTTCGGCAATACAATTTGCCATCCTCCGGTAGGAAACGATGGTATGATTTCGTGTCTCGTTTTTAAGGAGAATGCAAAGAAGGATGGAAAATTGTATTGCCGAAAGCGCTCGTTTTGAAACCTTTGGGGGACTGTTATACCAGTTACACCCCGACACCAGAAAGATGGCCCGAAAATTGGAACGGATCAACGAAAAACTTGTCCGACAGGAATTGTCTGTATAGTTCAACAAAACTTGTATAAAAGAAAAAATGCTGCCAAAATACACTTACATATATATAGATATATATATATATATGTGTTGAAAGAAATGAATAAAGGAAAGAAAGTATAGAATAGATAATATAGGATATTTTAATCAATTTTACTTACACGTGTTTCGGTCAGGAATTTATCCATGTGTACATTATTCAAACTACTAATATTTTTAAATAAACAAATGAAAGGAAATAATAATAATAGAAAAAAATGTAGAAATGTTCCGCACACAAACGAATTTCATTTCAAATAAGGATTTACTCTGATGAAAGTCGAATTTTCTTTGTGTGCGGAACATTTCTACATTTTTTCTATTATTATTATTTCATTTCATTTGGTTATTTAAAAATAATAATAGTTTGAATAATGTACACATGGATAAACTCCGGACCGAAACACGTGTAAGTAAAATTGATTAAAATATCCTATATTATCCATTCTATACTTTCTTTCCTTTATACATTTTTTCAACATACCGTCTGATTCACTTCCAGTTTCATTTCACACACACACACACACCACGCACACACACACACATATATATATATATTATATTATATATATATATATATATATATATATATATATATATA
>CM042172.1:54714787-54727287 GCA_023376005.1 Doryteuthis pealeii | reverse complement strand
CGCGATCGATCTAAAAGAAAAGCAATAAAAGATTCATGTTCTTTGGTAGATAAACAACAAATAAAATAAAAATAAAATAAAATAAAAACGAAATTTAAAAAAAAAAAGAAATATCGACAAATTTGGAAAAAGCAAAAAAAAAAAAAAGACTAAATAATAAATAAAAAAGAATTCTTGTAACGCGGCCCTGATTCTTGTTGGAAATAAAGAACCGGCCGATTTTTAGAACATCTCAGAAGAAAGCGGGAAGATTTTATGGAGTCGCGTTTCCCATGTTTGAGATTCAAAGAATTTGTCCTTTCTTTTTAAATTTCACCGGAAGCGTGGAAGCTTTTACACAAGTGATTATTTTATAAAGCTTTGCTGATCAATTGTTTTAAATATCAAAGAAATTCCACGTAATTCACAATGAATAATTTATGCGAACATCTATATGAATTTCTCTGGTGTTTATTTAATAATACTGTATGTTTCAAAGCATTTGATATTATTTGTGGGTACTGGTTGTCTCAAGTTGGACAAGGCACTTTGCATTTTGCATAGGGTTTGGTAAATATATAATGGCAAAACCTGAACGTGAGTTATCTATGGAGGACTCGTGAATCAAATACCTTCTTCTGTGAATAACATGATTCATAAGCCTGTTCTAAAGATTCAAGTTTTTTTCGGTTTAACCTTAATATTTTTGGGAGAATATGTGCTTAATTGAAGTCGTGCCTAATTTTGAAAGTTAATTAATTAATAATTAATTAATTAGGCAGGAATACCTATTTAAATGTAAGGCTAAACAAATCGAGAATAATCAATCTCTGTATGTATATTTCGGCCTATTAGGCCTCATCAGCAGAGCTATAGATAGGAAGACCTCCTTGTGCGTGATTCGAACTTTGATTGTCAAGCTGACAGGTGAGGACCGTAACCCCTACACCAACCGGACTTTCTTAGATTTTTCGTTTTGCTTAGAAGTAGGATTTTATTCCTCTTATAGGGAATTCTTTTACACGACAGTATGAGAAGTAAATTCACAAGCGATGTGTTTTGATATGGCTTTTTTAGCCGACAATTTTTGTGAGAATATGTGCTAAATTGAAGTCGTACCTAATTTTGAAAGATAATTAATTAATAATTAATTAATTAGGCGGGAATACCTATTTAAATGTAAGGCTAAACAAATCGAGAAAAATCAATCTCTGTATGTACATTTCGGCCTATTAGGCCTCATCAGCAGAGCTATAGATAGGAAGACCGCCTTGTGCGTGATTCGAACCTAACGTAACCCCTACCGTAACCCCTACACCAACCGGACTTTCATGTATAACTTGGATGCTAAAGAATTTATTATCTAAAAATAATTGATAAAGCTTGTGGTCAAAACAAACGAATAATTAAAATACATCGCTTTCAATATATCAATGATATATTGCTATTTCGATTAAAGACAATCTAATAACGTGACCAATTCTTGTTCAAATGATCTCAAATTTTAACTGCATATGTAGATAGTATATTTAATGTTTTTATATTGTTTTCTTTTCTTTTTTTAGATAGAAAAATGCCATTCATTGGATACGAAAAGGACATTAAACGTTATACACAGAATTTTGAGCTGTTTCTAAAAATACTGTTAATATTTGAGATTATTTGAACGAGAATTGGTTAAGCTATTAGATTGTCTTTAATCGAGATAGCAATATATTTTTTATTAATTATATATTTTTTTAATATTATTATTTTATATTTTTTTAATTATTATATAATTTTAAATATCATATTTAATTATATCGAATTTTCAAAAAGTCCCAACGACGGGGAGTTAAAAAGTAATGCCATTTTGTTTAGGACAGTTGGTGCAATCCAGCACGTCTGTGTTGAGCACTTTATCCTGCCAGTGGATGTGCAGAATGCGTCGAAAAGGTTTCTTGCTCACATCAGAAACCGTAAGCAAACAATATGAAAGATCTGTTTGAAAACGTCAACGTGGAGGATATTCTCTCTTTTTTGAGGGAAATAAAATTATACCATAGAATATAGACATGAAACTAATCAATACCATACAACATAATCCCCAATAATGCTAACACATTTTTAAAACCAATTACTAAGAAGTATAAATATAAATACACGATATGTATAACTTCCTAACCGTTAGGCATGACATAACTCCAGACGGGTTGATATGCCGTTAAAATCAATAAAAAAACAAACAATAAATAAATAATCAGACTGATGCTTCTCAATGTTTAGTCTACGTTGACACGGAAGACGCGTTGTTTCAAATGCATTTGAAACAACGTCACCTGAAGATTGTTTGCACTTACGCATGCATGAAACCGAACGGTTGTGACTGTTCTTTTGTCATCAAATAAACTGATATGTAATACCTTTATATATTTATCTTATATATATATATATATATAGAGAGAGAGAGAGAGAGAGAGGGAAAGGTAGACAAACACGGGATGCTGTAGAAAATGAATGTTTATTGTAGGTAGTGATTTCGACGATGCAACGTTTCGGTCTGTTAGACCTTGCTCAGGACTTTAGGAATAGAGTTCTTGCTTCAGTGGTGTACAACATCCAGTGTTTGTCTACCTTTCTCCACATACTGTTGGATTAATCTCCTCATATTTCTCCCATATATATATATATATATATATATATATATATATATATATATAACAATGTCATTGCCGGCAAGGTACACCTCTACTGCCATATCACCAGCATCCAACATTTTGCATCTTCGGCCAAAGTAAAAGACATTACTTTTGCAGTGAGTCTCGGATGTTCGTTCCTCGGCTAGACGGGCGGTCGGAGAGGCCCCCTCCGATCAATCGGCTGGTCACGTCAAGCCCTAGCACCTATATGATTTTCCCAACCCTATTGCCCTTATGGCAAGCCCCAACCCCTTTTTATCATATGGGTGCTAGAAGTCGGTAACTGAGGGTCTACATGTCCTGGGAATGACGTTAAACTCTATCTGATGGTGAGGTTCCAGTTCTGGAGGTTTGGGGAATGTGGAGCACCCCTTCATCACCATTGCTCCCTGGTCCACTCTGATCCGGAGTGGTAGTACCTGTTAGGGTCCCATCTATGGGTTAAATAGAAAAATGTATTCATAAAAATATTGTATTATCCATTAAGAATTGATTTATTTCAAAACTTAATCGGCATTAAATGACCCACTGAGGTTGATATGCCGTAAAACAAAACAAAACAAACAAAATCGGATGTTCGTATCTTACGTTTATTAAAGAACACAAGACTAATCTCTTCATATTTCTCACACACACACACACACACATATATATATATATATATATATATATATATATATATATATATATGTCACAAGGTCATTGGCGGCAAGGTACACCTCTACTACCATATCACCAGCATCCAAGATTTTGCATCTTCGACCAAAGTAAAAGACATTACTTTTGCGGTGAGTGTCGGATGTTGGTATCTTACGTTTATTAAAGAACACAAGACTATGGCTGGAATTTCTACTTTCTTTGCAAATTCTTCTTTCTTTTCTCGGCAGCTTGGCAGCTCGGGAGTTTCTGCATTCTGTCACGAGCACCTGTCATGGCTGTCCCTATTCCCGTTCCCTCTTAAACTGATTTAGCGCCGCCCGATCTCCATTACAGATCTGCCAAGCGTCTCTATAGAATTCAATTAACGATAAGGTTAACTATATGCAACTTAAATTACTTTCATGTTTCCCAGAATCGTGGACTGAATCGACTCCTGCTAAAGGAAAAGTGAATTCCCTTTTATAGACGCTAAGAGAGTACGCGACGTAATCCAAATGCTGTTTCGCCGCCGAGTGACGCACAGACATCGAGTTTTCTTCTAGTGGGTCGATGGGAAAGATCCAGGCATCTCTTTCAGAAAATTATTATTTATATACATTCAAGGCATCATTATTTAGTCTCTAAAGTATTTTCTCTAGAGAGCTCAGTCGTTGTCGGTGAGACTTAAAATACACTGTCTGTATCCCTCTGCAGGGAGGTAACCACTCCCCACCCCCAAAAAAAGAAAGGGTGTCCTTTATATATATATATACCAAACCCACCGCACGGTAACTTTCTTTTAATAACTCTGATGATGGAATTTTATTCCCAAAATATTTAGAATTAAAAAAAAAGGTGAATAAATATAATTTTCAACACATATTGCATTGTCGATTGCCTTCAAAAATCTTTATATTATATATATATACATGTTTTTTTGTTTGTTTTTTTGTTGTTTTTTTTTGTTTTTTGTTGTTGTTTTTTTATCAATTTATATATTATTTATTTTTTATTGTTTTACTATGTTTTAATATTTTTTTGGTTTTCTAATTAAAATTTGTTAAAATTGATTATATTTTGAATTCTACTTAGACTAAATCGAAGTTAATAACCTCTTCTTAATCATTTTAAACCTTTTTAATATAGTCTAGACAATTTTTGTTCTAATTTTTGTTCTATTTTAGATATTAAAATCAAACATATACATTTTGAATATATCAAGGTAAAAAGGAAATTTAAAAGATACATTGTAACCTTGAATTTGTAAACTCATATTTATTTTCTGACACACATTTGAGGGATTCTGGAAAAAAATTTTCAGGGTTTTCAATTTATTTTTATCTGTGTCGTCTGTCTGATGAGGCTAACATTTTAAGGAGTTTGGATTTCCATATAACTGATAATTTATTTATAGCAGACCATGTCTTTCCACAATTCTTCCAGGCCGTTGTCGTGTCAGTACTGGTGTACGGCTGCACACCCTGGATCCTAACGAAGCGACTCGAGAATAAACTAGATGGGAGCTGCACAAGAATGTTGCGTGTGATCCTGAACAAGACGCGGAAACAACACCCCACGAGAAAAAAGCTGTACGACCACTTGCCACATATCACCCAAACCATCCGAGTAAGACGGACAAGACACGCAGGACACTGCTGGAGAAGCAAGGACGAACTCATAAGTGACGTCCTCCTGTGGAAGCTAGCACATGGGCACGCCAGTGTGGGCCGACCAGCAAAGACATACATTGATCAGCTCTGTGTGGATACGTGATGCTGCATAGAGGATCTCCCGAGAATGATGAGTGATAGGGACGGATGGAGAGAGATTGTCATGGATATCCGTGCTAACAGCACGACATGATGATGATGATGATGATATATATATATATATATATATAAGTAAGTAGTAAAGTCGACGGGGTGGCCTAAAGTCGGTATCAGCCTGTCAGCGAGGGAGTCTATCCACGTTTCAATAGCGCTAGACCAAAGAAATTGTTTTTTTAGCATCTGAGGTGGAGCGCCACACCTACCATCAGTTCCTTGCTTTACCGCATAGATCCCTGTGCTACTCATACGCTGAGTTGGCGAGGACCGGTATCGAACTAGGAACCTTGTGGTTACTAGCCGAACGCTCTACCGACTGTGCTAACCCGACCCTAGCCATATATATATATTCTCCCTAATTCTGTCTGGGTTCGCAATGGTCATTGTTCCTGTGATCTCTAAAAGAAGCCAACAGAATCGTTTCCTGCTTTTCGCAGTCGTGTATATTAATAGACACTGAAATCAAAGGAGTTTTTTTTTAGTCGCTAATTTTGCTTGTGGTTTGTTTTTGTTTATTTGTTATCCTTGTCTTCTTTCTCCCTTTCTCTTTTTTCTCCAGTGGCGTTCTGATTGGTCTAAGCAACTCTGTCTTTCCTAAATCGAACACAGATAATTGGATGGATGCTCAGAAAACGGTACTGGCTGGAAACAGAAAATTATACAAACAGAAGTCGGGTTAAGACTTCTTGTGTACGACGGTGATATTCATTGGATCATCCGAATCGTTGACGCACGCTCATACATACAGACCTATATACATATATCACATATATTCATAGATATATGTATGTGTTTATATATATATATATATATATATATATATATATATGTATGTATATATATATAATATTTTTTGAAGGCAATTAAAATGCGTATATCGTATAAAATTCGATAATTATTGAAAATAATCATGAGAAGCAAATCCGGCGAATAACGTGCACCACGTGGAACACAGTACATCTGTTTCAACTTTATTAAGTCTCATTGAAACAGCTGTACGGTGTTCCATGTGGCGCACGTTATTCGCCGGATTTACTTGTCATGATTATTTTCAATAAAAAAAGTTTTTAAAAAGTTTTAAAAATGTCATCGGGCCGGCCTAAAGTCGGTATCAGCCTGTCAGCGAGGGAGTCTATCCCCTTTTCAATAGTGCTAGACCAAGGAGATTGTTTTTGGCGTCTGAGGTGGAGCGCCACACCTACCATCAGCTCCTTACTTTACCGCACAGATCCCTGTGTTACTCATACGCTGAGTTGGTGAGGACCGGTATCGAACTAGGAACCGTGTGGTTTTCAGCCGAACGCTCTACCGACTGAGCTAACCCGGCCCCTTAAATTATTTTCAATAATTATCGAATTCTATACGATATACGCATTTTAATTGCCTTCAAAAAATATAAATAATAATATACTTACATAACAATGCTATATATATATATATATGTAGATGAATGAATGAACAAATAAAAGGTTTAGCTTTTATTTATCTACATGGGAACAATATTTACAACCAATGGTTTCCTGCTAACGCATTCGTCAGGTAAACGAAATAGTTTTTTTAAATGATAGAAATGGTGTAAATTGTTAAATGTGTGCGTTTTTTAACTGTATTCTCGTGTTGCATGTTTACGTGTTTACGTGATGTCGAATGCTCTTTTTGTTTGTACGTGTGCGTCTTTTTGTTTGTGCTTGTGCGTATGTTGTCATGCGCGTGCGCATTAAAATGCATGAAGACTGTGATGTTATGATCGTATCCACGCGCGTGTGTGCGTATGAATATGCGTATTTTTGTTTGGTATTTTTGGTTACGTATGTTTTGGGCGATTAATATAATGTATTTTTATTACGCTGTTAATAATAATGTCCGTGTTATGTATTGTGTTAGTAATGCAATGTGAACATTATATTTGTATGATATTATTGTACAATATATGCATGTGGTAGAGGGAAAGATACTTTATGGTTTGGCGCGGTCTATTGCGGTATTTACTATTGGTTTATACAATATATATATATATATATAATATATATATATATATATATATATATGTGTGTGTGGGTGTGTGTGTGTGTGTGTTATAGAATAATTGAATGATGGAGGGTGTGTGGGGTTATGTATATGGATCGAAGTGTGATAGTAAGTGTTTATTTTCATGTCCGCATTTCGATAGAATTTCCGTTTTTTTTTTTTTTTAGTAGGGTGTGTTGTGATGGATGAGTGATAATTGGATTTTTGTGGAGGCAAAGAAGGCATCTTTTTGATGTTTTGATGTATGCGGGTGCAACTTTCAGAATTTCCCAGTTCATGTTTGGTGAAATGTTCATATCCTTCAAGTTCCAGATATGTGTGGATAGAGTTGTATTTATTGAATATTTTCTGTTCGCCCCCAATTCCCAACAGAATTCAACCATCTTTTACTATGTGATACTCTGCATTAAACTCTATCAGTAAATCATATTAAATCGGCACTTGAATTTTGCACGAAATTGGTCATTTTCAGGAACTGTCAGGGGATTATCAGGCTTCAAATCTAACCTGAAAGTACTTTTTCTGTATCGATAAATTCTACGCATCAGAATCCATGGTTAAACTCTAGTTCTGGATTTCGGAGAATGTGGAGTATTCCTTCGTTACCATTACTCCTAGGAGCACTCTGATCCAGAGTGCTAGTAATTGTTAGGGTTCCATCTATGGATTTAATAGAACAAAATGAGTTCCTATCAAGAATGTATTAAATAAAACGTATTCGGCATAAAATAACCCAATGGGTTGACATGCCGTAAAAACTAGCCATCAACACACACACACACACACACACACACACACACATATATATATATATATAATATATATATATATATATATATATATATATATATATCGACTGTCTCAAAAATGCGGATGGTCCAACAGAAGACTTCACCACTATAAACAAATCACTGTGTGGGTGTTCATTGTTATGAACCCTCATGCGTCGAAATCGACGAGAGGGTCCATAATATATATATATATATATATATATATATTATATATATATATTAATAGATGTGGAGGCTGGAAGTAGGGGAACTGATAGGAAAAGTGTCATAGGCATTTCATTTGTGCAGAATGTGTGTATTTTCCGTTAGGATGTTTCAGTAATTAGAGTGGGGGCATGAATGTAATTTTAGAGTTACGTCTATCCTAAGTAAGGAAGGGATGTGTTGCATGTGATAGACTGCTCAGACCCTAGGATTACGTCCTTAAGCATCACGAGTCGCCATCCACTGCCAACAGGTGGCTCCATTACCCATCTGAAGAGATACGGTCCGTGTATTCTAATGACCCAGCTGAGAGTGCCGGGGTAGCACAACGCACCCAGTAACTAGCAACGAACGACTGTAACCGTTGAGTTACATGCGTTAGATTTTTCCGGGGGTAGGGTTAGGGTATTGACGGGAATATTCCAAAAACTTTCGAAATGCATTAGGGTTTGGTTTGGTTTGTTTTCCGGCATATCAACCTCAGTGGGTTATTTAATGCCGATAAAGTTTTGAAATAATTTCATTCTTAATGGATACTCAATGTTTTTTATAAACACATTTTTCTATTTAATCCATAGATGGGACCCTAACAGGTACTACCACTCCGGGTCAGAGTGGACCTGAGAGTAATGGTGAATAAGGGGTGCTCCACATTCCCCAAACCTCCAGAACTGGAACCTCGCCATCAGAGTTTAACGTCATTCCCAGGACATGAAGACCCTCAGCCACTGCCTTCTAGCATCCATATGATAAAAAGGGTTGGGGCTTGCCATAAGGACAATAGGGTTGGGGCAATCATATAGGTGCTAGGGCTTAACATGACCAGCCGATTGATGGGAGGGGGCCTCGTTTAATACTAATCTAGCCTAAGTAATGGTCTAGGTACAGTGTTGCATGTCATGGACTGCTCATCTACCAGGATTCCGTCCTTAAGCACCATGGGTCGCCACCCACAACCAGCAGGTAGCCCCATTTGGAGGGGTCTTACCTCTCTACAGTACAGTCGTCGTGTTCTACAGCCGCACCTCCAGGGCGGGTAGGTTTAGAGCAGTACAACGGACCTAGTAACTGGCAATGAACGACTGTAACCGTTGAGTAACGGTAAAGTAGATTTTTCTAATAGGGTTAGGGTTTTTGGCGGGAATACTCCAAATTAAAAAAAATACCTTCGAAATGCATTAGGGTCATTTGGTGCATTTTGCATCTCGTGAATCCCTTCAACTCTCGTGCTCCGCTGGGATATTTGCGGGATTTCGCGTACAACAATGAAATACATTAAATCTTTAATTTCTTTTACTTATTGATTTGTTTCTTTGTAGAAAGTAAATCCAATTCCTTTTTAATTATCAATATTTGGCCATTCTTCAGAATCTTATCAATCTATTCAAGATACGCTGAAGGCGCAAAAATTCTCGAGTGACAAAAGAGTTTCACACCAAAATGGTGGTGCCAAACAGGTGGCTCCAAAAGGGTGAGGTTGAAATGTACCTGACCAGATAGATAGATAGATAGATAAATAAATAGATAGATAGATAGATAGATAGATATTAACAGATGAGGATAGATAGAGAGAGAGAGAAATATGAATATCAGAAAAGGTGTTCCTAATAACAATTAAGATACTGATATAGATATATACACAGATATGATTAGACTAAGACAGATAGATACATAGATAGATAGATAGATAAGATTAGACAAAGATAGGTAGATATACAAGGTGGGTTATAAAAGTATCAAGACTGAAGCTGAATTTACCAAGAAAGAAATGAAAAATGAAGGGTCCGTTAATTTTTATTTTTAGAATATAAGGTGTGTCATAAAAGTACCGAGTTTGAAGATGTTTTGACCAAGATAGAAATAAACAATGAATTAAAAGTTAATTTTTTTCAGAATACAAGGTGTGTCAAAAAGTACAAAAAATTCCGGTACACACCTTGTATATGATTAGATTGAGATAGATAGATAGATAGATAGATATGATTAGACTGAGATAGATAGATAGATAGATAGATAGATAGATTGATATGATTAGACTGAGATTGATAGATAGATAGATATGAACAGACGGAGAGAAGATGGATAGAGATAGATAAGTAGGTATGAACATACTGAGATAGATAGATACATATGATTAGACATAGATAAATAGATTGATAGGGTTTATAGATACATAGATAGATTGATACGATTAGACATAGATAGATAGACAGATAGATTGATATGATTAGACATGGGTAGATAGATAGATAAATAGATATGATTTAGTTGTTAAAATTCCTAGCAAATAAGTAAATTAGAGTAACCTCCCTTGACTTTCATTTTGAACTAACCCGGTAGCTATTTTGAAAGTCTCCGTGCAAAATAAACAAATCTTAAAAACTTTTTCGAAAACAATACAACTGCATGCTTTAACACAAAAATATCATAAAATGTGTTCCTAATAACAATTAAGTTCATTTCAGATAATTTTATGCTAGGAATTTAGCCAACTGACTTTCACTTTGAAACAAGACGGTAGCCATTTTGAATGTGTCCGTGCGAAATATACAAATCTTAAAATAGTTTCGAAAACAATACAACTGCATGCTTTAACACAAAAATATCATAAAATGTGCTCTTAATAACAATTAAGTTCATTTCAGATAATGCGCACGCACAATTTTATGCTAGGAATTTTAACAACTAAATGTGGAAATTACCGATTAGACATAGATAGACAGATAAATAGATAGATACGATTAGACATAGACATATTGATAGATAAATATGATCAGTCATTGATAGATATGATTAGACATATATAAATTGATAGATATTATTAGACATAGATAGATAGATAGATAGATAGATATGATTAAACATAGACATATTGATAGATAAATATGATCAGTCATAGATAGATAGATAGATAGATAGATATGATAAGACACAGACATATTGATAGATAAATATGATCAGAAATAGATAGATAGATAGATAGATAGATAGATAGATATGATTACACATAGACATATTGATAGATAAATATGATCAGACATAGATAGATAGATAGATAGATAGATAGATATGATTACACATAGACATATTGATAGATAAATATGATTAGACATATATATATATATATATATATATATAGATATATTTATATATATATATAATATATATATATATATATATATAGATAGATAGATAGATAGATAGATATTATTAGACATAGATAGATAGATAGATAGATAGATATGATTACACATAGACATATTGATAGATAAATATGATTAGACATATATATATATATATATATATATATATATATATATATATAGATAGATAGATAGATAGATAGATAGATAAATTGATATGAACAGATTGAGCATAGATAGATATGAAAAGACTTATATAATTGATCAAATAAATATGAAGCAATGGAATTGAAACTAGATCGTTGGCCAACACTGCACAGTCAAAATTGGTTCCAGTTACTTATTAGGTCGTCAGGGTGTAATTGGCCTTGATAGCATTTCTTGGGGCAATGAAATGTGAGTCCCTTGTAGTGTCCATCCCCCTTCCCCTGCCCTATTAGATCATCTGGGTTTCTTGTAATTGACACTCATGTCATATCTCAGGGCAATGGGAATAATGTGGTGGTTATCCATCATCGCGTAACTGTTATTGCCGTGAGAAATGGAATCGCTGACCCGAGTTCAAATCCTAGTTGAAGCTGTTTGCGTTTCACTTCGCATTAATTCCCCTGGGAAAGTCATGCATCCAAATGTCCCCTCAATTATGAGTAAATAGCTCTAGGAATCGTAAGTTTCCTAGTTCGATACCGGTCACCGTCAACTCAGCATATGAGTAGTATAGATTAGGTAATCTGATCTGTGAGGTAAAGCGGGGAGCTGACGGTCGGTGTGGTGCTCCTCCTCCGCTAAAACAATATCCCTGGTCTAGCGCTAATGAAAATGGGATAGACTCTCTCGCTGTTCGGCTGATACCAACAATAGTTCACTCCGGCAACTTTTTTTAAAACTTTAGGCTCTGGATTTTCTAGCCTTGGTGAGGCAAACAGTCTAGGAAAACTTTAGATTGACACTAGCAGTACGGCGGTTAAAAATTGACCTTGTGTCCCATCCTACCCGGGGTAGAGGACAGGAATAAACACACAAATAGTAGAAGCAGCACAAAGTACCCCTAACAAAGAAATTCTGAGCCAAAAATAAATATAGAGAAACATTAGATAGATAATTAGATAGATATGAACAAGCTCATATATATATATATATATATATATATATATATATATATATATATATATATATATGAAAAGTTTCTTGGCAGTACAAAATTTTATTAGG
>CM042172.1:54682287-54712287 GCA_023376005.1 Doryteuthis pealeii | reverse complement strand
ACTACGTCATAATACTGAAAATGCAAAAAGCTTATTTGCGAAATTTGTAATCATTTCTTTTTTAATTATTGCTAGAGTGAGTAACATATGAATATAAAAAATCATGTATAATATCTTCTCTATTAATAATGGAGATTGTCTGTATTTCTGTCTGTAACAAAAAGTACGTCATAACTCTACGTCACAGCTTACGTCACAATTTACATTTGAACATACAACAAAATGGTATATGCATAAACAAGAATCAGTTCTTGAGAACGAAACACATAAAATTCTCTGGGACTTTGAAATAAAAACAGATCACCTTATCCCAGCCAGAAGACCAGACCAAATGTTGCTAAACAAAAAAGAAAGATCTTGTCAACTGGTGGATTTTGCAGTGCCAGCAGATCACAGGGTAAAGCTAAGGAAAATGAAAAAATGGACAAATATCTGGACCTTGCCAGAGAACTGAAAAAGTTATGGAATATGAAAGTGAAAGTTATACCAATTGTAGTTGGTGCACTTGGAACGGTCCCAAAAGGATTAGAAAAGGGTTTGGAAAGTTTGGAAATCAGAGGATGAATTGAAACCATTCAGAACACTGCACTGCTGCAATCTGTCAGAATACTTAGAAGAGTCCTGGAGATCTGAGGAGACTTGCTGTCACTCAGACTCCAGTGAAAGACCATCAGCTAACACTGGTGTGAAAACTCAAAACGAGTAAATAATAAATGCAAAACATTTTGACCATACAACAAAATGGTATATGTATAAACTGTTCTTGAGAATAAAACGCATAAAATTCTCTGGGACTTCGAGAGACGGATCACCCTATCCCAGCCAGGAGACCAGACCTGATTAACAAAAAAAAAAGAGAACATGTCAACTGGTGGACTTTGCGGTCCCAGCACATCATAGGGTGAACCTGAAGGAAAATGAAAAGATAGATAAATACCTGGACCTTGCCAGAGAATTAAAAAAAGCTTTGGTATATGAGAGTGAAAGTGATACCAATTGTAGTTGGTGCTGTTGGAACGGTACCAATAAACTTGGAAAAAAGATGGAAGGATCTAGAAATCAGAGGAAGGGTTGAGACCATCCAGACTACTGCTCTGCTGCAATCGGCTAGAATACTCAGAAGAGTCCTGGAGACCTGAGGAGACTTGTTGTCACTCAGACTTCAGTGAAAAACCATCAGCTAACGCTGATGTAAACAACTCAAAAGGGGTGAAAATAATACTTAATAGATAGATATCAAATCTCCCTATGTGTACATCTGAGTATTCTCTTATGCATCAATCTATCTATTTCAGGCAATACTCTCTAAATATATATGGTCATTTACAAATATATATATATATATATATATATATATATATATATATATATATATATAAAGTATTTATTTAATGTTAAACAAAGCTAACAGCTTGTGCATAATAGTAAAACGTCGTCGGGGTGGCCTAAAGTCGGTATCAGCCAGACATCGAGGGAGTCTATCCCCTTTTTACTAGCGCTCGACCAAGAAGATTGTTTTTTGTATCTGAGGTGGAGCGCCACACCTACCATCAGTTTCTTATTTTACCGCACAGATTCGTTGAGTTGGCGAGGGCCGGTATCGAACCAAGAATCATGCGATTCCTAGACGATTGTTCTACCGACTGTGCTGAACCGGCCCTATATATATATATATACCAATTGTTACTAGCTCCCACTTCCAATTCCTATGCTACTGCTCGTTCTCCTTAAAAAAGGGACACGGAACATACCATCAGTTTCCTACCTGATGATGGCAAATCGTATTGCCGAAAGCGCTCGTAATGAAACCTTCGGTGGACTGCTACACCAGTCCCACCCTGACACCAAAAAGATGGCCAGGAAATTAGAAAGGATCGAACAAAAACTCGTCCGACAAGAATTGTCTGTACAGTTTAACACAACATGCTTTAAAAAAATGCTGCAAAAATACACTTATTTTAATATATATATATATATATATATATATATATATATATATATATATGAGAGAGAGAGAGAGAGTGAGTGAGAGAGAGAGTGAGTGAGAGTGAGACGGGCAGACAGACATAAATAGATAGAGATAGATGCACAAAATGACATTGAGAAGAACTAATATATATATATATAATATATATATATATATATATATATATATATATATATATAGAGAGAGAGAGAGAGAGAGAGAGAGAGAGAGAGACAGGCAGAGAGACATAGTGAGATTGATCGATATATAGAGAGGGGGAGACATAGATAGATAGATAGATAGATAGATAGATAGATAGGAAGACCATTCATTACATAGCAATCAAACAATCTCTAAAAGAAATTATTAGTGACTCATATAGGTAAAAGCAATTGATCGGACACTTCCACCAAAAACTGAAATTACAAGCACCCAACCCCGCGCACTGGCCAACCCCCACCCCTACCCCCAATACAATATTCTTTTCTCCATGATTGATAGCATATTACATATCGCAACTGCCGTCCTTACTCTTTGAAGGCAAGTAAGCCGCCTTGATTTTCAAGAACACACAGCAATAATTATAAAAGTCTTTAATGACTAAGAATTTTTTTTCAAAAAAAATAAGAACACGAAAATTAATAATGATCCAGTCGATTTCTTTTTCTGTTTCCTTTTTGGACCAGATTCATATTAGTCATTAATTTCGCTGTTCTGATTGGTCGATTTTTTTCGATGGGGTAAATAAATAAACAAAAATCTGGGTATTCTATTTTTAGCCTCGACATTACTTGGGTCAATGTAGAATTGCATCTATCTACTTATCACTCTCTCTCCCTATATATATATATATATATATATATATATATATATATATATAGTCATCCACAGACACCTTGTTTTGACGTACCACGTCTCTTCCGTGTGGCTAAACTTAGATGGCTACCTTCACCCGGGATCAAAACCCGACTGAATTTTCATCAGTCAAGTTTCTAGAAAAAAGATAAGGGTATATCATGTTAGACCCTTAACTCTTTTCCTGAACAACAATTATTATTATAATTATTATTATTATTATTATTATTGGTCTATGTTTTAATATGTTGAGCAGTTTATATAATTTACGTATACAACTGCAACGGAAAGTTTAAAGCGGCATTAGGATAATATTATATATATATATATATATATATATATATATATATATATAAATATAATCTAATGAGTCAGACGAACCTACTATTAGTTTCGCATAAAGCTCTTCAGGGCTAAAATAAGATTTTAGCCCTGAAGAGCTTTATGCGAAACTAATAGTAGGTTCGTCTGACATTAGATTATCTTTATTATTGGCTCTACTTAGGTATCGAGCACTTTTTACTTATTAGCTTTCTTCTAGCGGTTATATGAATATATATATATATATATATATATATATATATATATATTATATATATATATATAAATTGTTTTTTCTTTTGGCCAAATACTGTACCAATAGATTATTTTTTGTTGGTACGAATATCTTGGTCCTTTCTTATTTTCAAAATTTTTTTTCTCCCTGGTTGATGTTTGGTAGTATATTTTTACAATCAAACTTTCTGCTGGTTTTTTTTCTCTCCGCAAAGATTTACCAACACGCTTGGTATATTAAATTATATATATATATATATATATATATATATATATATATATATATACACACACATTATAACGTTTCGGTTTTTGCAATCTTCATCAGAACATACACACACACAAACACACATAATTTAATGACCTAATTTAATTGAAATGGAACATGGAATTTTATCAAGCCACGGGAAAGGAATGAATCCTACTCTCCCTCCATCTATGGATAAATAGTAGGGCAGACTGAGCTCTTTAACCTTGGTTAGGAAACCAGTCTAGGAGAAGGAACACTCTGAATTCAAACCTGTTGAACTCCGCCTAAGAAATTGACCTGTGTCACATCCTGCTCGTGCGAGGGGTTGTTAAATATATATATATATATATATATATATATATATATATATATATATATATATATATCGGCATAGATATACATAGATATATACACACACACACACGGACGCATACACATATATATGTATATGTATGTATGTATCTATGTATGTATATACCTCTAACAGAGCCTACTCATATCTATCACAGTCTGTTCCTCTCCGTCTGTCTATCTCTCTATCCCTATCTCTCTCTTTAAGCCACCCTCATCACTGTCTGTACATATGTACAAGCTGCTGAATTTTAATATACAGATAGAGTGACTTTTTGAATGTCTCTCTCACAATCACTATCCCATAAAGTAGGGAGTTAAATGTCCCTCTTAAGATCACTCTCCCATCTTCTCATTTTATTCACACAGAGAAACATAAAGAACGAGAAGGTAATCAAAATATACATAGAGAGGGGAAACTGACAAGCAGAATGTGAAGGAAGAGACGTTTTTTTTACGTAATTGCAAATTCTGAATAATTAGAACCAATTCAAATTAGAATATTTTAGAATGAATTTTGTGTCATTAAAGGAAATGGGAACAAACTTTAGGAGACAAACATCGATTCGCTCAGCTTTCGTATAATATATATATATATATATATATATATATATATATATATAATGTCTGATGTATAGGGCATGTGCTATCAGCACCCTCATGTATGGAAGTGAAACATGGACCTTATACACCCACCAAGAGCGGCGGCTAAATAACTTCTACCTTCGCTGCCTTAGACGTGTACTGGGCATCACCTGGAGGGACAGGATCACTAACACAGCAGTCCTAGAGATAACTCAACTCCCCAGCCTATACCTTCTACTGAGACAACGTCGTCTCCGATGGTTGGGTCATGTACGTCGGATGGATGATGGACGAATCCTGAAAGACATCCTATATGGAGAGCTAACATCTGGTAAAAGACAAATTGGTCGCCCCCTACTGCGATTCAAGGAGATCTGCAAAAATGATCTCAGGTGTTTTGGCATTGTCCCTTCCAGCTGGGAAAATTTGGCTTAAGACTGCCCTCGGTGGCGGCAGAATCTCCATAGAGGCCTGTACACGTCAGAAGTCACCCTGATACAACATCATGAAGCTAAGAGGTCCATAAGAAAGCAACGGCAACAAAGCATCGGAACATCATCATCTACAGGGACAACCTACAAATGCAAAATCTGTGGTCAAGAATGTTTCTCAAACATAGGACTTCATAGTCACAGTAGGCGATGCAACTTCAGGGGTCCACAAAAACTTTTATCATAGTCTGTCGAGACTGAATTGACAATGAAATGAAGTCTGATGAATAACGAAATTAAGTATGAAACCCAGGGTCATAGAAATACTCCTTTGCAATAAATATTGGGTTAGCGCATAATCATTGCAGCTTTTTTCAAGAATTTTTATTAAACAAAAATATTAACAATCAGCGGTTTATTTAATTTGTTTCATAAAAATAATAATCCATGTTCAGAATGCGTATTGAAAATTATATCCACATTTATCAAATTATGCTCTACCACTTCGAGAAAGGTTGGAGTGAAATAGAGTTATTTCGTAATTTTAATGAATAATATTTAATTACACACAGCACAGAAAGTTGTGTAATACTCTAGTAAGTACTGATACTTAGATTATTGTAGCACATTTTTTATATTGCAGGAATTGAAAATATTTTCAAAAATATAACAAACACAGGATGTTTCGATCAGGGGAAACAATTTTATGTGTCAATACTTAAGTATTTCGGTATTATACCATCTTCAGGACACTGTTAAGGAATGTTTTTGTGAGGGACAAAATGAAAGATGTTAAGTAAAATACGTATAAAATACGTTTTCGTTCTCCGCTTATTCACGTGTCTGCATGCGTCATCCTATGATCTTCACTTTCCATTTTTGCACATGCAATGATCACGTCACCAGCTTTCGTAAACAAACGCACATATAAAAATTAACGGTTAATAACATCATATTCACACATTCACTACACATTTAACATCTTTCATTTTGTCCCTCACAAAAACATTCCTTAACAGTGTCCTGAAGATGGTATAATACCGAAATACTTAAGTATTGACACATAAAATGGTTTCCCCTGATCGAAACATCCTGTGTTTGTTATATTTTTGAAAATATTTTCTTCTCATATTGTCGGATTAATTTCCTCACCGTATTTCCATTACAGGAATTGTATGCAAAAACTTAGTACCAAGCTACAGTTTATCTTCCAACTAATTCTCTAAATGTATCTCTTAAGAAATACTTTAAAACATGTGCTCTTTTTAAAGGAGGTCTTTAAAGTATTTCTTAAGAGATACATTTAGAGAATTAGTTGGAAGATAAACTGTAGCACCCTTCACTATTGATTTTTTTAAAAGGGTGCAACTGTAAACAATGCTTCCCATTGTCAAAACTTTAAACAATATTAACTTTATTTATTGAATGCCATTGCTCAAGTATTTTTCTTTGTTTTTCATATTACAGGACTTGTATGCAAGAACTTGGTATCAAGTGCCTCCTTTAAAAAGAGCAAATCTTTTAAAGTATTTGTTAAGAGATACATTTAGAGAATTAGTTGGAAGATAAACTGTAGCACCCTTCACTTTTTTGAAAAGGGTGCAACTGTAAACAGTGTTTTCTATTGGCAAATCCTTATGCAGAATTCACCTGTAACTGTAAGCAGGTATTATATCTGTCATTTTTTTTTTAAATAAATATATCAATATCTTTTGTGCATTTTTTATTGAAATATATTGATATATCTAAAATGAAAAAAGTGTTAATTTGTTTTGTTTTGTTTTGTTTTGTTTTACGGCATATCCACCTCAGTGGGTTATTTAAGGCCGATAAAGTTTTAAAATAAATCAATTCTTAATGGATAACACAATTTTGTTTATTAACTCATGTTTTTCTATTTAACCCATAGATGGGACCCTAACAGGTACTACCACTCTGGGTCAGAGTCGACCAGGGAGCAATTGTGATGAAAGGGTGCTCCACATTCCCCAAACCTCCAGAACTGGAACCTCACCATCAGATAGAGTTTAACGTCATTCCCAGGACAGGTAGACCTTCAGTCACCGCCTTCTAGCACCCATATGATAAAAAGTGTTGGGGCTTGCTATAAGGGCAATAGGGTTGGGAAAATCATATAGGTGCTAGGGCTTGACGTGACCAGCCGATTGATCGGAGGGGGCCTCTCCGACCGCCCGTCTAGCCCAAGATAAGGCCAAAGTGGAGTATTGCAAGTCATGAACTGCTCATCCACCTGGGTTCTATCCTTAAGCAGCATGGGTCGCAAACCACACGGCCAACAGGTGGCCCCATTGGGGGAGTCTTACCCCTCTGCAGAGGTGCAGTCGGTGCATTCTAACGCCCCCAGCCGACAGGGCGGAAAAAAGTGTTAAGGAAAAATCATGAAACATTAAAAAGAAACCTGAAAAATTGAGAATTTTTTAATTGATTTTTCTGAAATAACATTGATTGGTATTGTTTTTTCCTTTTCTTTTAATGTTATTGAATGAACCTTGTGTTATGGTAATTTACGATACATGAGAAAACAAGGAGAAGAAAGAAAGAAAGAAAGATAGAAAGAAAGAAAATAAAGAAAGAGAGACTAAAGAGAGAACAAATAAAAAGGAGTAGAAAGAAAAAAAAAGAAAAAAAGAAAAAAGAAAGAAAGAAAGAAAGAAAGAAAAATAATGTTAAGAAAGAGAGGAAATACAACCATGAACGAAATAGAAAGAAAAGAGAAAAAAAATAAAGAAAAAGAGAATAAAGGAGAGAAAAGACATAAATGAATAAATAAATACAAATAAAAAAAGAATAAGAAGAAATAAATTGAAAAGAAAGAGAAAATCGGCAAGTAAAAGTAAAGAAACAAACAAATCAAGAAAGACAAAAAGAAAGAGAAGAGAAAGGCAAAATGTAAAATAAAGAAAAAACAAGAGAATGAAAGAAAGAAAAGAATGAAACAGAAAAAGAAGGAATGAGAAGAAATAAATTGAAAAGTAAGAAAAACGGAGAGAGAAACAATAAAGAAACAAATAAACAAAAGAATAAAGAAAGAAAAGAGAAAGAGAAAGAAAGAGTAAAAATAAAAAAATGAGGAGAAATGTTACATAATCATTAGATACCTAACGATTATGACAATAGTGTAGAAATCATATTAGTGCAGCTGATGGCCTTGAGAGTGAGTGACAATGCTTGACCTCACTCTGACCTTGCCTTGCGGGATGATCGTGAGAATCGGAAGGCAATAGAAGCCCCTTCCGGTTTAAGGTGAAAGCAACTCAGTCAGTCAGTTGGAGTTAGAACTTAGAAGCGAAGCTAGCAAGATGTGAGTCTCACTGCGTGATTGTCTGGTCTGGGGTTCTACGAATAAAGTAACATCATCGTAAATCGAAGTCTTGTGGTTATTACTAAAAGCTAACAATGACACAGGGCTTCTGATAAGAAGTGATCCCCAACAGAAACCAGACCCGGAATCCCCATATAAGAAAGACCAGACCTGTAGAAGAAGCAAAGCCGGCCAGAAGACTAGACGACAGAGTAAGAAGTAAGAGAAGTATATAACATATAGATATGTAGTGCCGGTAAAGAGGTATGCTACATATATCTATTTGGTACCGTCAAAGAAAAGGCACTACGTAACAGACAGAAAGAGAAGAAAGAAAGAAAGAAATGTACGATACAGGCATGAACTCTTCCAGATATAAATAGCGACAGGTTCTACACTTAATCGAGAGTTAGTATTGAACTTATACCAATTTTTAAGAAAATGAGATCAAAGATTGTAGACAAAAATGCACTGAAGAATCCCCGCTTTTGCAAAATCCGACCTTTCTTTCTTTCTTTAAAGTTTTTCTTTCTCTAACTTGTATTCTTTCTTTCTTTCTTTCTTTCTTTCTTAACCCTTAGCCCTTTCCTGTCTATAATTTATTTTCTTTCTTTCTTCCTTTCTTTAATTTTTTTTCTTTTTCTTTCTTTCTTTTCTTCTTTTTTCTTTCGTAAGACTTTTCCTTCTCTTATTTGTAGGCATCTTTCTTTCGTTCATTTCTTAAATGTTTTCTTCCTCTAAGTAGTTTTCTTTCGTTCTTTCTTTTTCTCTTTTTTTTTTATTTCCTGTTATCTTTCTTCTATTTACATTTTTTTTCTTTCTCAGTCTTTCTTTCTTTAACGTGTTTTCTTTCTTCTTTCTTTCTCTCCGTAACTCTTTCTTCTTTCGTTTTTCTTATTCTTTTTCTAACTTGTCGCTTTGTTTCTTTCTTTCTTTAATATTTTTCCACTAATTTTTCTCTTTCTTTCTTTCTTTCTTTCTTTCTCCTATTGTTCATTTATTTCCCCTCTTCTTTTCTTCCTTAAGCCTATCTCTTCATCTCATCAGTTTATCTATCTATCTATTTAGTATTTAAATGTTTCCATTTTATTTGATCAAAATCTTATTATAATGGAGATTATGTGTTTTTCTGTCTGTAACCGAAACTATATTACTACTCAAGTCACAATTCCCTTAATTATTTAAGTCAAATTCTCCATGATTTCATTCTTTTAAACCTTCAGTTATTAATAAAAATTGTTTTACATTATTAATACTGTTGACCATATCTACGTACTAATAACATGCAATTATATTTATATATACAACAAAATAGCGGTTTACAGTTTGAACGAGAAGGCTAATTTGCATATTGATATTTAAAATTTTATTTTAATAAATATGTGCTTGGTATTATTGATTTCTAATTGTTTGGTTTTATCTTAAGAAATATAAACAAAAATCTCGTGGATAAATCTTAAAAGAAATTTATTTACAAGAAGAAATAACTGTAATATTATCCTTTACTTCCTATTTTAACTAAATAGTTAAATTAGGAAAATTTACCAATGAAAGAGGGGAGTAATGGAAAATGATGGAATAGTTAGTTTCAAAGTTGTTCTATTTTTCGATTATACCCCCTCTGTTGCAGATCTTTTTATCTGCATTCTTAGTCAGTTTCATTAGCCTTTCTAATTTAATATGATATTTTATTATATCAAAACTTAAATACTTGCACCCGGAGGGTGCATATATTTGCTAGTAAAATTAAATGACAAAATTGTATTTAAAGTTTAAATAAGAATATATCCCCCCACCGCCCAATTTTGCAAAAACTAGCATTGTAAAACCGAGTATTTTTCTGTGCTTTTTTGTCTAATTTTTGTTAAAGGTACTTAACAGACTAAGACACATCTTTTGTTGTTTTATGTGATTTGATATTTTAAAAAGTGAAAAATCAACCTACCCTAATATATACGTATATGGTAAAATGAAAAGGTTCTAATTTTCTCGCGTATTCCTAATTGATTTAAATAAATGTCGATGAATCTATCTTTATTAACTGTCAAATAAAGATGTCTATTTACCCTCTCTCTCTCTCTCTCTCTCTCTCTCTCTCTCTCTCTCTCTCTCTCTCTCTCTCTCTCTCTCTCTCTCTCTCTGCATTATTTCTCGATTGTTCCAAAGCAAATTAGATAATTGTCAACGAGTCCATCTTTAATAAATATCCAATCTTATTCATTAATGGTATTTATTTATATTGTCTTTTCCAGTCTATCTAATCCTGTTCACACACACACACACACACACATATATATATATATATATATATATATATATATATATATATATACTTTTTTAACACTTTCTTCGCGTGATCTTTAGAAAACGTTCTTTTTTCGAACATTTCAAAAATTCTCCGCTATTAATTCATTAGGCATATGATCCAACATTCGTATATAAAGTAAAATTTATCACAGAATAATAAGGAGACTGTGATAGTTTTTGTTGATCAGTTTGTTTAAAAATGTTTTGAATGGAAAATTAGCGCTCTTAGAATTGTTCGAAATTTATGAGACGCTGGGATGAACGGTTTTGAAAGATGACATCGAACGTTCTCTTATTATTATTCTGCGACAAATTTTACTTTTCCTCATATCAACAAAAGCCCTGAAGAAGATCTACTAAACTGATTGAAACACTGCAGTGTTGGCTGAATAAATATCACTCATTCTATTTGAACTTGTGTTTTTTCAAATTTTTCACTATATTACACACATAGACACACACACACACACACACAAATAGACACACACACATATATAAATCATGATCACACACACACACATATATAAATAATGCTTACACACACATACACACACACACACACATACACAACCTTGAGGTTTGTTTCGATTCCATTTATCGCAAAATATTTATACACACACTCGCAACCACACATTCATAAACACATAAAAAATGCACAATGCTTTTTTCGATACAAACACTTACACATTCTAATACTCACACCGAAAAAAAAGAATATTTGACGTCATATTTCAAACCGTTCATTTTTTCAGCGTTCTTTTTTCTCAGACTTCAAATTTTAAACAGACCGATAAACAAGGACTATTACTCACACACACACACACACACACACACATATATATATATATACATATATATATATGATGTTATGACATGGAATTAACCCTCTACTAGAGGGATCATGCTTTTCTCAAAGCGATCGTAATATCACAACTGGGGTTTGAACCCATTTACTATGATATTGCAGTCCAACACGTTGGCCAGCGCCTTATAAGGACTCTGTCTAATCCTGTTTTATAATTATATGTATATATATTGTTATATATATATATATATATATATATATATATATATATATATATATGACAACAGGATTATTATAACCTGCGGCAAATCATTTTATATTATATCTTATTGTAAGAAATAGATATATATTATTGATTAAACATACATAAATACGTGCTCTAAATGTGTACCAACATATAATACAGTNAACAGTCAATTTTCAATTGCCGTATATGTGTTGGTATTATATTATCCATGTATTTAACCATGTATTAAGTGAATGTAGCAAACTAGCACAACGGGGATGCAAAGCTAAGCCCGACTGGGTTGGGAAGGTGATCCACTGGGAAATATCAAAAAATTAAACTTTGACCATACAACAAAATGGTATGTGCATAAACGAGATTCTGTTCTTGAGAATGAAATGCATAAAATTCTCTGAGACTTAGAGATAAAGGCGGATCACCCTATCCAGCCAGGAGGCAAGACCTAGTATTGATTAACAAAAAAAAGGAAACCTGTCAACTTGGTGGACTTTGCAGTCCCAGCAGATCACAGGGTGAAGCTGAAAGAAAATGAAAAGAATGGTCAGGAGAATGGGATTGAGTTAGTGAGAATTTGGGACCATATTACCTTTAGGCACCCTTTTTGATCTCGATTAAGAAAGGACATGTTTTTTCATTTACATCGTTAATATCCGGTTGTTTTAACAAACGATTTTTAGATTTTTCTTTAATTATAAAACTAACCCCTAACCCTAAACCCTAATCCTAACCCCTAACCCTAACCCTAACCCTAACCTCTAACCCCTAACCCTAACCCCTAAAAAACAACCGGATATTGACGGTGTAAATGAAAAACATGTCCTTTCTTGATCGAGATCAAAAAGGGGTGCCTAAAGGTAATATGGTCCAGTTTTTAACTCATACACCACCTTCTAATAAAAATCCATTAACTACAAAAAAACTGGCAATATAACAATTATTATGAATCTACCGAGTTCAATTTCATTTACAATATCAATTCTACCACGACAAAATCGTTTGTATCTTTTAAAACATTAGTCTAATTTGAACACCTGCACTCACATATTCATTCGTAAATTTTTTTTTAAATTTTTTACTTTTTATCTGTATAACAAACAAGTGACACATACGCGAAACCCTTACAATTTAAAAAGTACCTAATATCTTCGTATACTGTTGATTGAGAGTATACCCGTGGTTGTATATGCATCTTCTATCGTCTCGGAGTCGCTGCTATCTGTCCATTCTCTGTCATCTTCTATCTTGGATCTTGGTTGGTTCTAAGCTGGTTTCTTCTGAATCTGAGATTTTTCTTGGCTTGATACTGGGACGTACCGTGCTGTTACTTTGTTTTCTTTTTCATTAACAACACAAGACTTTCTTTTTATATTTTGAGCTCATTTTTTTTAATTTTATAAGTCTCCCAGATCAAGTCAAACACGCGGATAAATTATTAATTGGGACGGTAGATAATATACATCTAACTCGTCCTAACACTCTGCCAAATCTGACTTTCTTAGTTACTTCCACATGGCTCCCACTGGCGATCCGGAAGAGAGGTCAACGCAGGGTTAAAAAGTGTCAATCATTTTCCTGTGTTTTTCCACTAAACCGTTATTTTGTAACTAAACCACACCTACCATACTTAAGTAATAAACTACCTATCAATTACGTAGCATAAATGCAAATGTGTCCTGGGCATGACGCTAAACTGTATCTGATGGTGAGGCTTAAATTCTGGAGAGCTGTATAGCATGGAGTATCCCTTTATGAGCATTAATCCTAGATCCACCCTGGCTCGGTGCTATATCCTGATAGATCCCTATTAGTCAAAATGATCTGTATGAAAATTATTTCTCTTCGACAGAACAGTATGCAAAAAAAAATCTATGAAGAAACTGCTACAGAAAAATGTAAATATGAATGCAAAATGAACACGATTCCTTAACCCTAGTCGGGTTGATATGCCGTTAAGATTTAATCAATCAATCTGAATTAAAACTAGCTTTGTTCTGCTTAAAAATTGACCTTGATTTCAATCTCATGTACAGGCCCAAATATTCACTTTAAAGAGAGACAGGTTCTGTAAGATTGACGCAACATAATCTTCCCTGCATTTGACTTATGCCAATCTAAGGGAAGAATTTTTTGGTTTTATTTTTTGCAAGAATAGTCTCTCTCTCTCTCTCTCTCTCTCTCTCTCTCTCTCTCTCTCTCTCTCTCTCTCTCAGGAGCTCTCTCTCTCTCTCTCTCAGGAGCTCTCTCTGGAACGTCTTGTAGTGTGAAGTACCATTGTTTTCATGTCCACCCTGACTCAAAGTCGTAGTACCAATTAAGGTAACATCTATAGATTAAATAGAAAAATATATTCTAAAGGAATTCAATACCCATCAAAATGAGTTTTAAAAATTGTGTCAAAAATTGAGTCTAAAAAGAATTGAATGCAACAAAATATCATCGGCAGAAAATATTCCTACAAGAGTTGATATGCCATAAAATCCAACCAATCAACCAACCAACCAACCAACCAACAAAAAAAAACTATTAGAGGCGCATAGTGTTATGGTTATCCTCGTTGCAAATGTAGTCGGTGATCTGAGTACAACAGAATTTTCGACTGCCAAGTTCCTTATATATATATATATATATATATATATATATATATATATATATATATATATATATGGTGTACAACACATTTAAGGTCCAATTGTTACCATTGGTTTCCAAGCAGCATGTTTGCCTCTTTTCTTCAAAACAACGCGTCTGTTAAGAAATACGGTGAATGTCAATTCATTTATATATGTACGTATTTTTTGGGCCCATGTATTTCAGCACGCATCCATAGATACAGCTCTGACACACGTAATCGAGCACTTTATTTTCAATTCTCCAATACTAAAAAGGACAACTATATATATATATATATATATATATATATATATATAATATATATATATATATATAGCTGTACAGTGTTCCTCACGTCGCACATGGTATTAGCCGGATTTGCTTGTCATGAAACATCTTCACCTGATGAATGCATCGCATGAAACCAATATGGTTGTGAATGTTCCTTTGTCACCAATAAATAGATATGTAAAATTTATATATTTATCTTATTATATTATATATATATATATATATATTATATATATATATATAAGATTTTTTGGATGTTTTTTTAGAAGCATTGTTGGATAAAGTATATATTATTATTTATATGTTTGCTTGCAGGCAATTACAATGCGTATATCGCATAAAATTCGATAACTATAGAAGATAATAATGACAAGTGAATTTCGGTAAAGAATTATTCGGTGTGTAGAACATCGTACAGACTGTTTCAACTTTATTAAGTCTCATCAGCGATGTATACTAACGATTTCCCTCCGACAGAAATCGAAACTGGGACTTCAGAAGTATAGTCAGAAACCACACTGCCTCGGCCACGATACAGCACACCGAATAATTCTTTACCGAATATGTAGAATATGTTCTACACACCGAATAATTCTTTACCGAAATTCACTTGTCATTATTATCTTCTATAATTATCGAATTTATGCGATATACACATGGTAATTGCCTTCAAGCAAAAAATATAAAATAATAATAATAATCATTATTTTATATATATATATATATATATATATATATATATATATATATACCCGGGTTTGTCCGACATTTCATAAGTTAAAATACATTTCTTATCTATATATAGATTGATATAGAGGAAATGTCTTCAGATGAAGATGAAGGAAAGTTGGAAGATTCTTGCTGTTTGATCGGCGAATTTGTTTTCAAAATAGGATGAAGTTTCATGGAATGATATTAATCAGATAAAAACAAAGTATAAACATTTTCGTTAGAAAATTTTCGTTTTTAAAAAACCAGTTGAGTAGGATGAATCATAAAATCATTTCATCACCATAGCAGATCAATCCCTCGACTATAAGTTGCATGGATTCTTTAAAAAAATATATGATCTTCAGATGAAATATTTCTTTACAAACAAATGAAAGTTTTAGTCATGGGACGGACATGATGAGATAAGAAAACATTTATATATATATATATATATATATATATATATATATATATATATATATATATGAGAGAGTTATCCAAAACTTGGTAGTAAGGGATGATTCTATATGTGATTTCTAAGATACACTGAATTATTATTGCATGATCCAGTATGTATAAATACAGTGAATCTTTAAATCACTACAGAGAGCTCAATGTATAATAATCTTTTTAGATTATATACAGAGCAATATATATCTTAGAAAGGAAGGAAAAACTCAACACCGTAATTCCATAATAAATTTATTTCGACCCATTTATATAGGTCCCAATTTTGGTCGAAATAAATTTATTATGGAATTACGGTGTTGAGTTTTTCCTTCCTTTCTAAGATATATATATATATTATATATATATATATATATATAGAGAGAGAGAGAGAGAGAGAGAGAGAGGTGGGAGGGAGAGAGAGTGGCGGGAGAGAGAGAGAGAGAGAGATACAGATAGATAGTCATATATATATATATATATATATATATATATATATATATATATATATTATTACGTAAGTGGGATATCAGGTGATTTTGGTAGGATAATTCTAACCTGGTACTTTCTTCCAACGGTAATATTTTAGAGAGTTCAGGTCCGTTTGAGAGCTCAATGTTTAATTTTTATAATGATAAATGATAAAATGTTACCAAAACCGCGATATACCGGATAATACCCGATTTTTAAGCTTTTGTCTTTACTATATATATATATATATATATATATATATATATATGTATGCATAGAGAGAGAGAGAGAGAGAGAGAGAGAGAGGGGGAGAGATACAGATAGATAGTCATCCACAGACACCGTGTTTGGACATTTCACGTCGCTTCAGTTTGGCTAGACTCAGCAACTACTTCCAGCCGGGAGCAAAACCCGACAAACTTGTCATCAGTCCGGATCTTTAACCCCTCGGTCATCGGCATCTGCCAGTAAGGAGCGGAGTTTTAACTGGTAAATACATCAGTGTGTGTGTGTTTGTCCGCGCGCGTGTGTGTATGTGTGTGTGTGTGTGTGTGTGTGTGTATGTGTGTGTGTCTTTGTGTCTTTGTGTCTTTGTAGAAAAACAACAAAATATTCCCAATAAAATAAATTTGTGATAAATGATGAATTAAATTTTGGCGAATACTTGATTGTTTGATTTTTCTTCCCATTCTCTACATACTGTTGGATTCACTTCCTTATTATATACTCTTCAAAGAGTATATTTTTACAAGCACTTGAAACTTATAGTCATGAGACTATGTTGATGGGGAGTGAGAAACAAACACACACAAATGAATGAAAAACCCCATTGATACAGGTAGATTTTAATCAGGTAAGCTGGAGGGAATTGCCATATATATATATATATATATATATATATATATATATATATATATGAGGAAGAATGAATAAAGAAAAGAAAGTACAGAATGGATAATAAAAGATGAATTTAATCAATATCACTTACACATGTGTTTCAGTCAGTTTATCTATGTGTACACGATTCAAACTATCATTATTATTAAATAAATAAATAATAATAGTTTGAATCGTGTACACATAGATAAACTGACCGAAACACATGTGTAAGTGATATTGATTAAATTCATCTTTTATTATCCATTCTGTACTTTCTTTTCTTTATTCATTCTTCCTCATATCGTCGGATTCAATTCCAATTCCATTTTTACATATATATATATATATATATATATATATATATATATATATATAATCAATGGTAATATTATGGTTTTACACTCATAACTTGAAGTTTCATGGTAATCCAACCATCAGATGAGTTCAATGATTGAGCTCTTCAAAACCAGTCGTGAAATGGTTGAGATTTTAAAAACTATATATATGTGTGTGTGTGTGTGTGTGTTTGTTCGTGCTTGCGTGCGTGTGTGTGTGTGCGTGTGTGTGTGCGTGCGCACGCGCGTGTGTGTGCATGCAAAAAGTATTTTAATTCTAGCACATGTTAAAAACAAATTGTATCTTTTAATCTTTAAAATAAAACTGTTTCAGTTTTCTGCATCTTTTTCTTTCTTTCTTTCTTTCTTTCTTTCCTTTGTTACTTTGCTTTTTTGCTTTTTTTTTGCTTTTTTGCTTTTTTAAATTTTCTTTTTTTTTCATTGTTTTTCTTCACTCTCTTTCTATTCTGAAAACGTTCAACTCCTGTTTTACACATTAGCCAATTTATTTGCTTTGTTGATGTATTTAAGCTCGAGACTGTTGACGCTTCCTCTGTTCGTAGTTTTATTAAAATGTTCACTTTGGTCCATCGGCGATTTGGGACGTTATTTTTGGACATTGTCTTGTCCAGAGAAAATCGCTCCGGGCGAAATGGCTATTTCGGTGCAAGTCAGAGCTAAAGTTACAACAACAACAACAACCACAACAAAACGTTTTAAAAAATGCTCGTGTCCTGTCTTGACGCGAACAATTGTCTTTCATCTCTCTCTCTCTCTCTCTCTCTCTCTCTCTCTCTCTCTCTCTCACACACACACACACACACACACACACACACACACATCTCTCTTCCCTTTCTCTCTCTCCTCTTTCTCTATCTTTTCCCCTTTCTGTCTCTTTCTCTTTCCACCTCTCTCTCACTCTCTCTCACACACACACATCTCTCTTCCCTTTTTCTCTCACCCCCCTCTCTCTCTTTTTCACCTTTCTCACTCTTTTCTTCCCCCTCCTCTCTCTCTCTCTCTCTCTCTCTCTCTCTCTCAGAACTCAGCATCTTTATTCATTCTATCTTAGTATGACACAAGGCAACAGAATTAAATATTTTGTCTGAAATATCAAAATTATTCAAAATTCAATATATATATATATATATATATTTAGAGAGAGAGAGAGAGAGAGAGATATGCTTTTATATCAAGAGAACTGTATTCACGAGAATTACACACATACACGCACACGCACGCACACACACACACATTCTGTTTATAGTCGACCATTCCTTCCCTATGCGTGCATTAACATCGCTTTCTGTGGAAGAGATATTACTACCTAGGTACGCGAGTTCTTCTACTGGCTTTAGAGGTTTGCCGTCGAGTGTGGAGATGTCTTCTTTCTTTTTAAAGCACATGTACTCTGTTTTACCTGTTGGAATATTTGGATATAGTTATTTACTAAGCTTTGCTTAGATGTGGCACAAGACCAGAGCTGTGGGGCACTCAGTGAGATTTGGATATAAGATATGCTCTAATTCCCCACCAGGATTTATAGCAGCAGCAGGACCTCCCGGTATAAATTGACCAATTAGAAACGAGCTTACAAAAGGATTTAAGATCGTCGTGATCTGTCCTCGAATTAATTGCTAATTGGGCTTTCTGTCAGAAAAACTACAAAAAACTAGGATTAAAACTTTTTGTAATCTATTTTTGTCTGTAAAATGAGTTCTCTAGTTTTCCTTTTCCTAAAAATTGGTTTATAAAATATTTTAGACCCAATGAATCCAAAAGTATTATCAAAAGTCTTAAAGTTAACCAATTTTAAGTTATACTAGCAAATATATGCACCCTCCGGGTGCAAGTATTTAAGTTTTAATATAATAAAATATCATATTAAATTAGAAAGGCTAATGAAACTGAATAAGAATGTAGATAAAAAGATTTGGAACAGAGGGGGTATGATTGAAAAATAGAACAACTTTGAAACTAACTCTTCCATCATTTTCTGTTACTCCCGTCTTTCATTGTTAAATTTTCCTAATTTAACTGTTTAGTTAAAATACGAAGTAAAGAATAATATTAGTTATTTCTTCTTGTTAATAGATTTCTTTTAAGGTTTATTGAAGAGATTTTTGTTCATATTCATTAAGATGAAAGCAAATAATTAGAAATCAATAATACTAAGCATATATTTATTAAAATCAAATTTTTAAGATCAATATGCAAATTAGCCTTCCCATTCACACTGTAAACTGCTATTTTGTTGTATATATAAATACAATTGCATATGATTAATATGTAGATATTGTCAACAGTGTTAATAATGTAAGACAATTTTATTAATAATTGAGGTTTAAATAAAAATAAAATTCTGTAGAATATGACGTAAATAACTAAGAGAATTGTGACTTGAGTAGGAATTTAGTTTCGGTTACAGACATAAATACACACAATCTCCATTATAATAAGATATAATTTCTGATTCTGAAGATAGTTTGGTTTTTGCTCAGAACCGAAGCTACAACATCAGTTTGGTACTTTTATGTTTTAAGTATTTTCCATTCAGCCATTGAATAAGGTTCATAATGGAGCAAAATAACTGTCAGAGTGCAATAGAAATGATCAAGATTCTGTTGGTGGTTGGATATAAAACCGACACTGCACTATTTTATACATGGGATTTCTTTCTATCATTATTTTATATATAAGTAAGTAAAGTCGTCGGGGCGGCCTAAAGTTAGTATCAGCCAGTCAGCGAGGGAGTCTATTCCCTTTTCAATAGCGCTAGACCTAGGAGATTGTTTTTAGCACCTGAGGTGGGGCGCCACACCTTCCATCAGCTCCTTACTTTACCGCACAGATCCCTGTGCTACTCATACGCTGAGTTGGCGGGGACCAGTATCGAACTAGGAACCTTGTGGCTTCTAGCCGAACGCTCTACCGACTGAGCTAACCCGGCCCCTTAACATTTTTTTTTTCCATTCAGCCATTGAATAAGGTCTATATGGAGCATAATAACTGCCAGAGTGCAATAGAAATAATTAGGATTCTGTTGGTGGTTGGATATAAAACCGATACTGCACTCTTTTATACCTAGGATTTCAAGGAACACTAAAGAATACGATTATAAGGATTAATGAACTGATCCCAAATTTAATACCGACTTGGATTTACCAACAGAAGAACTAAACGCATAAAATGGTTACCAGAATTTTAACACCGACAAATATTTCTCTGAATGATTGAGATGAGGCTTGAGGATACAAATTTACAAAGTCACAACATCAGTCAACTGCAACAGAAAAACAAAGAAATTAATATGTTGTTTCGCTTAATGCTCTTCAGGGCTAAGATCTTAGCCCTGAAGAGCATTAAGCGAAACTTTTAGTAGGTTCGTCTGACTCATTAGATTTATCTTTATTATTTGCTCTACTTAGGTATTGAGCACTTTTTACTTATTAGCTTTAGTCTCCTGGCGGGTTTGTATGAATATATATATCTTATATATATATATATATATATATATATATATATATATGCATATAAATTGTTTTTTTCTTTTGGCCAAAATATTGTACTAATAGATTATTTTTTGTTTATACGATTATCTTGGTCTTTTCTTTTTTACAAAAATGTTTTTCCTTCCCGGTTGATGTTTGGTAGTATATTTTTACAATCAAACTATTTGCTGGGTTTTTTCTCACCGAGAGGATTTACCAACAAGTTTGGTATATTCAATTATATATATATATATATATATATATATATATATATATATATATATATATACTTGAGTCAAAGCTTTTGCTATATTTTTGTATCATTTAGCCCAATTTGGTAGCTCCTGATGCTTTTGCAGATGTTGTGGGGGTCAGATTTCGAGATCACCTTATTATCTCCGTGTGTTACTGATCAGATTTGAGTCTATGGCTTAGAACACGGCCTCGGAATGAATGTTTTTTTGGCTTACTT
Source organism: Doryteuthis pealeii (assembly GCA_023376005.1). NCBI lineage: Eukaryota > Metazoa > Mollusca > Cephalopoda > Myopsida > Loliginidae > Doryteuthis > Doryteuthis pealeii. The sequence continues at coordinate 54,690,906 of CM042172.1, read as the reverse complement.
GATCTTGTATGATCATCGAGGTTCTTCTAACTATAGCAAAAAAAGATGAACGAAAGTGATAAAACTAACAGGAATGTTTATCGTATGATTTTTTCGCTGTTCACGACTAGTTTTAACTTTAAGAGAAAATCTTTTTGTGGAAAATTTATTTTTAGAGAGATTGTAAAGAAACTTTCAAAGTATTTGATAAGCTATTATCTGCCTTATTCGGACTATTGTCCTCATCTTCATTGTTATCTGTACAACGTTTCGGTCGATATGCCCTAAATATTCCTAATATTTTAATAATTTTGGCCGTCTGAAGATTGCATAATATGCATGAAACTGCAATTACGAAATGTTAACACCATATTTAATCTCTGATTATATATATATATATATATATATATATATATATATATATAGAGAGAGAGAGAGAGAGAGAGAGATAGATAGATAGATAGACACATACACACACGCACACACGCACACACATATATGTGTATATATATATATACATACATCTCAGTTATCAATAGCAATTTTCTTCAAAAACTATATGTATACAGGTATACATATATATAAATGTATATATACATATACATATAAATATATATATATATACATATACATATATATGTATATATACACACACACAAACACACATACACACACATATATATATATATATATTTATATATATATATTTGTATATATATATATACATATATATATACAAATATACATATATATGGATAGATAGATATAGATATAGTTATCAATAGCCATTTTCTTTAATAATTATATGTATATATATATACATATACATAAAAATATATATATACATATACATATATATATATATATATACATATATATGTACATACTTATATATATACAAATATATATATATATGTATATATATATATATATATATATATGTGTGTGTGTGTGTGTGTGTGTGTGTGTGAGGAAATTGTGATTAATAGATACTATTCTTTGCCTGCGGAAAGAAAAAAACTAAATATCAGACAAAATTCGAGTGTGTGATAGCGATGTGAGGGTTGAATGAAACCGTGAGTGTGTCTGGGTTTTCCCGCGGTAACGATTTCTGTTAATCAGTATCTGGGGTTTGTGATGATTCACTTGATTAGGTTATCGAAGATCATTTGAACACTTTTTATCAACAGATTTCACTTGGGTTTAGAATTTCATTTTTATATTTTGTTTTCTTCAAACGAATGAAATGAATGAAAAACCCACTAGCATTGATACAGGTAGATTTTAATCAGGTAAGCTGGCGGGAATTGCCATATATATATATATATATATATATATATATATATATATCTGTGTGTCCTTGTGTCTCTGTCTGTCTGTATATATGCGTGAGAATGTGTTTTGGGGAGTTCTGCAAATCTAACACTCACAATTTTCATATATATACATAAAGTCGTCGGGGTGGCCTAATGTCGGTATCAGTCAGACAGCAAGGGAGTCTATGCCCTTTTCACTATCACTAGACCAAGGGGATTATTTTTAGCATCTGAGGTGGAGAGCCATACCTACCATCAGCTCCTTACTTTACCGCACAGATCCCTGTGCTACTCATACGCTGATTTGATGAGGGTCAGTATCGAACTGGGAACGCTCTACCTACTGAGCTAACCCGGCCCGTAATATATATATATATATATATATATATATATATATATATATATACTATATAACTGCGTGTAAACATAGACTGAAAAATAATAGTCCAAACTAGAAAGATGAGGATATTAGTCTGCTCAATACAAGAACTGTTTACAATGGCTCATCTAACACAATTTTCAAATCTTCCTAATTTACTTTTCCCAAATAAATAAGTCGAAACACGAGTCTGTGGATGACTATATATATATATATATATATATATATATATATATATATATATATATGTGTGTGTGTGTGTGTGTGTGTGTGTGTGTGTGTGTGGATGACTATATATATAAAAAATAAATAAATAAAAAAATGGAATCTCCCGTCGATTATCGACGTATGAGGGTTGATACACACAATGAACTCCCACACAGGGATTTGTTTATAGTGGTGAAGGCTTGTGTTGGACCATCCACACTTTTTGGCATAGTCGATAGGAAAGAATTGGTGCATCAAAGGTTGCCACAAACCCAATCAACGACCGACCTCAGGAATTTTGAATTCAGAGTTATCCCTCTCCTAGACTGGTTACCTACCCAAGGCTGAAGAGCCCAGTCTGCCCTACTATTCAACCCATAGTTGGAGGGAGAATATATGGATTCATACCTTTCCCAAGGGTATTAACGCTATGTGAAATGCCAACAGCTTCGTCTAGGAATTGAACTCGAATCGACAAGTCCATTTTCCACGACTCTAACCACTAGCCCACGCGCCTCAAAATATATATAAGTCGAAACACGAGTCTGTGGATGACTTTATATATATATATATATATATATATATATATATATATATATAGTCATCCACAGACTCGTGTTTCGACTTATCAAGTCTCTTCAGTGTGGCTAGACATAACATGCAACATTAGACATTGAACATGCAACATTAGACAGTCCTCATTGTTTTTTAAAACAAGTTTTAATGAATACGTGACTGGTATTATATATCTATATATAGTTTGTTTTATTTTAATACATATTTAAAGTTTACATTACAAATTGTTTTATTTTCTAATCCTTTAATGAATTTGATGATTTTACTTACTTAGGTTACAAACTCGCTGAATTTTTTACTCCCACCTCTCAGGCAATAAGTTTCAAAAAATATATTTTACATCGCCCGGAGGACGTTTTTTTATTTTGGACTAGTATATATAATTTCAATAATTCAAATTTTAGACAATCAATTTAGATGCCCAAACAAAGTCTGAGTTAAAATCTTAGGTATATATCAAAATGTTTTATAGAAGTTATTTGATGTATTCTCAAAAAAAACTGCTGTCTGAATTTACCCTCTTGCTTCATCCTTCCCTCCTGCGTCTTCGCTTAATTCACACCTCTGCCTCTTCCCCACCTCACTCTTTCCCTCTTTACACACTCCCTCCTTCCCCGTTGCGGAAGATGCTAAATACTATATAACTGCGTGTAAACATAGACTGAAAAATAATAGTCCAAACTTGAAAGATGAGGATAATAGTCTGCTTAATACAAGAAATGTTTACAATGGCTCATCTAACACAAGTCTCGAATCTTCGTAATTTACTTTCCCAAATAAATAATAAAGATATCTCACCATTATTATGGCGTGATGACAGCAAAGATTCATATGACTGACTGACTGACTGACTCTCTCTCTCTCTCTCTCTCTCTCTCTCTCTCTCTCTCTCTCTCTCTCTCTCTCTCTCTGCTTGCTGACCGTGCCTCTGCAGAGGGTAAGATCCTTTCGATGTACCCCCTGTTGGGTGAGGGTGGCGCCCAGGTATGTTTAGGACAGAATTCTGGTAGCTGAGCAGTTAGTCCTTACTTAAGCTAGACGGGTTGTCAATCAGCTAATCAAGTCAAGCCTAGCACCTATATGATTTACCAACCCTATTACTCTAATGACCGATCTCCCAACCCTTTTTATCATATATATATATTTACCTACCCCTCCGCCCGAGCAGGACGCGACACAAGGTCAATTTATTAAGCGGAGTTTAACAGGTTTGAATTCAGAGCTTTGATTCTCCTAGACTGGTTACCTAGCCATCGTTAAAGAGCGCAGTCTGCCCTGCTATTTGCCCATAACTGGAGGGAGAGTTGGTTTCATACCTTTCCCAAGGGTATTAGCGCAAAGTGAAATGCAATTACCACATCCAGGATTTGAACTCGGGGCGACGAATCCATTTCCCATGACTTTAACCATTACACCACGCGCTTCCCTTTTTATCATATATGTGCGAAAAGGCGGGTGGTTGATGGCCTTAGTGCCTGGGTATGATGCTAAACTTCATCTAATGTTGAAGTTTTTATTCTGAATATTTGGGGAGTGTGGAGTACTCTTTAATCACCATTACTCCCAGGTCCACTTTGACTCAGAGGATTTTACCTGTTAGTATCTCCTCTATGAGTTAAATGGAAAAAATGAGTTTTAAAAATTTGTCTAAAAAATTCAATTTAAAAAAATTGAATACCATCAAGAATGAATAAAATAGAGTGTCTTCGGCATAAAATAATCCAACAAGGGTTGACATGCCGTAAAATCCAACCCCTCTCTCTCTCTCTCTCTCTCTCTCTCCCCTCTCTCTCTCTCTCTCTCTCTCTCTCTCTCTCTCTCTCTCTCTCTCTCTTCAACCGTCCCTGTCGGCTATTGTACTTGAGGAAGAATTTGATTCATACCTTTCCCAAGGGTATAAGCGCAAAGTGAAATGCAATTACCACATCCAGGATTTGAACTGGGGCGACGAATCCATTTCCAATGACTTTAGATCCTTTAGATGACACAGAGCTGATAGTCTTTGATAGTCGGTCCACATCAATGTGTTGCTTGTCTTTCACGGATGGTTAGCGAGTTGTACAAATGCTGTTTTGTCGGATGCTGCTTCCAGGATTTGTACAAAACATCCTTCGATACTTCCCATCTAGATTTTTCCAAAAGCCTTTCATTAGAGTTCAGGTGGTGCAACAATACAGTCGTACTGTCACGGCTACAGCTTGGAAGAAGTTTCTTTTGATCTTATTATTAGATTTCCATATTGTCGCTCACCCGTGAATAGTTAAATACCTACTCGATTTCTTGGAGGTGGGCTATTTTTGTTTCCTTGTTTTTGGTTTTTTTTTAATATTCAATGAGCAATTAATTCATACTAATAATTTACACACAAATATATATGGTTTCAAGTATTCCTATCTAATACTAATAATTTATATGCAGTTATATTATTTCAAGTAACTGTTCCTATTTAATGATAATGATTGATTAATTAATTTTAACTGTATGTCAACCCGTCAAGGGTTATCTTATGTCTGAAGAAGTTCATGTTTAAATATTCTGTATAGTTAGAATTAATCTTATTATTCGGACTATTGTCCTTACCTTCATTGTTATCTGTACAACGTTTCAGTCGACGTGCCCTCCGACCTTCTTCAAGTATTTTTTGTCGGACTCGGGAACCTTCACGGACTCAGGAACCTTCTCGGGCTCGGGAACCTTCTTGTCGTAATCGGGAGCCATCACGGAACTTTGAACCTAACCCTTTATTCATTCCATGGTATCCTGTTCTCATTCCACTAAACATAGCTGGGGTACAGGTGTTAATACCTGAAGAAGGCCGGAGGGAACATCGGCCGAAACGTTGTACAGATAGACAATAGTCTGAATAATACAAATAATACTAATTATCAAGCCTCATCTAAAAAATTGTCTATTGTTGTTTATTTAGAGTTTTTTTTCTTTTATCAAGCGATTCTAACCAATGCTTTTAAAAACACTTTTTAACCCATAGGTTGAACTCTAACATGTAATACCACTCTGGATCAGTTGACTGGGGTGTAATGACAATAAAGGTATACTCCACATTCCCCATTGCTCCAGAACTGGAGACTCACCACCAGATGAAGTTTAAGGCCATACCTAGAACTCCCTTATATCATTAAGAATTTGATTGAGTGTTGTTATGTTTTTAGGGGCCATCGTTGGCCAGTTGATTCTAGGTAAAGAGTCCTCCGATTTGAAACCTTTGCGTAATCCTCTCAGGTAGAGAATCCTAGGTTCCTTCGTCAATGGCTGCAAGTAGACTGATAAAGAATCAGCGCTTAAGTAATATATCAGCCACGCAGTGTGGCGGGCGATTGGTTAGGGAATAGACCACATGATCTCGCCTAGTCTATAAATATAGGCCTGGAACTAGCACACACCTTATATCTCCGAAAAATTCGGCCATGTTCCACATCTAAGCAAGCTTAGTAAAAAACTATATCCCAAATAAAAATCCAACAAGTGTTACTTTCTTTGTTCTCTCACCACAAGAATTCATAAATATATGAATATAGCATGTCTTCTTAATAGGAATAAATGTCTGCTTAGGAATTAACCCTAACCCAAACCCTGTGTACGTTGCAATGTTCTGACATTTTCTAACTTACGGTGGCAAAAAAGAATTCTTAATTATATAGTTGCCTCACTATAAAACATTGTTCAAACCTATCTAACAATTAATGGTCTTATTTTTAAGGTATAAGAATTTACTCTACACCGTTTCCATGGTCCAGAATGTTCGAAAGTGCCGTAAAATCTCTTCATAAATTTCAATGACGATTTACAAGTTAGTACATTCATGCATACTGAAGGACAATAGGGAACTGTGTAGACAACGTCATCAAAGTGTACATATATAACGTCACGTATTTCTGTGTACTTTAAATGACGGTGAGTCAAAATTGATATAATAGTACTTTCTAATATACTAGTCTGCTTTTATTTATGTATTTACTTATTGTTTTTTGTTTATTTCTGTTTATTATTAAGCAGACATTTGAAGAACCCGCCATTGATTTTAATCAATGGCAGGTTCTTCAAGTGTCTGTTCCTACGGACAGAATACCATTTTTGAAAACGGCAAAGTACTCACTGACTTCTGTATAAAAGCATGTCTTATGAAATGGTCGGAATAGCATCATTTAAATAATTGGTTAGATATAATTATGGATTATTTATGTTTTTTTTATTTTTTGGCGGGGAGGTGTTCTTTGTTGCTGTTTTTGTTAATTCTATCACAGCATGGGTTCTCTCATATATATATATATATATATTGCTCTACATTGTATTGAGCACTTTGTATTTGTTTTTTCTCAGTCTTAACACCTGCATACTGTGCGCTTCCAACGATCGTACTCATACCCACTGGTAAGCTACTACTCACACATTAACAATATATATATATATATATATATTATATATATATATATATATATATATATATATATATTATATATATATATATATATATATATAGTTAAAAACAATGCTAAAATGAATGAATGGATGAAATAAAAAATGAATTATAGAGGGAGATAAATGAAAATCCTTTCCAAGGGACCCTTCTATATATATATATATATATATATATATATATATATATATATATGGAATTTATATATATATTATATATATAAACATTATATAATTTTATATATATATATAACATTATAATATAAACATTTATATACATTTTACACCTTGAAGACTTTTCATCTATAAATCTACGGACTTCAACATATATATCAATATATATTTATATATTATATATATATATATATATATATATATATATATATATATATATATATATATATATATATAACAATATATATATATATACATTATATATAAACATTATATATATAAACATTATATCTGGAATTTTACACCTTGAAGACTTTCATCTATAAATCTACGGACTTCAACACCACTAGTAAATTTTGGAACCCTAACATCTTTCTTCAAATTACAATGTGGACTTGTATATTGTTAACAGCTGAAAATATTATACTATACTATTTTGATACTCACTTTATTTTTTATATATTTTTACAATTTTTACAATAAACTCTTTTGAGTTTTACCATGAACTATAATGCTTCTGATTTTTTTTTTTTTTTTTAATTAAAAATAAAATTTATTTTATTTTTAAAACAGAACATGCATTTTTCAAAAAAAATTTCAGCGGTTGATTTCAGCGTTCGTTTTGTAAATAGTCTTTTTAACGGATATTTTCTTCTCGTCTATGTCGCTCTTTGATGAAGACCAACTTATCGTTTTGGTCGAAACAGGCCTGTCAGCAATCACATAACAAACATCATATGTTTTTTCAAAATGTTATATTTCATACTGTCGGATTAATTTCCATATATTTTTCATATATATATATATATATATATATATATAATCTTGTCTGGTTAACTTCCTGTGAATATTGGTACATTGTAACTATCTTGAATTCAAAATAAAAACGTTCAAATAGAAGAATTATTTACTTAGCCTCTTTTTTTTCAGTTGTAAAATAAAATGAAATATATTAAGTTCATTAGGTATATCAGTAAATAAGTAAAATATATAATATATATATATATATATATATATATATATATATAATATATATATAAATATTGCTCTATATAATCTAATTATTGATTATTATACATTGAGCTCTCTTAGGATTTATAAAAATCCTTGTATGAATATATGTTCGCACATACAATAGCATACAGTATGGTTATACAGTGAGATTTTGAAGATCCTAAATAGAATCATCCTTTATAACCAGTCATTTGGATACTTTACATATATAATATATATATATATAATATATATATATATCCAATAAGAAGAAAACTTCATCATCATCATGTCGCGCTAGCAGCCGGATATTTATGACAATCTCTTACTAATCGTCCCTATCGTTCATTGACTCCAGGAGATTCAGCATGCAGTATCCGTACAGAGCTGGTCTATGTAGATCTTTGCTGGACGACCCGCACTAGCATGTCCATGTGCTAGTGTTCATGGGAAGACGTTGCTTATGACTTTATCCTTACTTCTCCAGCCAGTGTCCGGTATATTTTGTTCACGTTATTCGGATGTGTGTGATACGACTGGGCAGCATATCTCCTCCTCCTT
>CM042172.1:54679449-54682187 GCA_023376005.1 Doryteuthis pealeii | reverse complement strand
TGTGTCATGTTTAGGTCCGTTAAAAGTTATCTGAATTTGTATTCCCTTCCCCTTTTTTTTCTCCCGGGGCCGGGGCCGTCGTATATTAATGAATATACGCAATTACTATCTTGCGTAAAAGAGGCCAGTTCAATCATTTTATTTATCGAGGTAGATATGTGTGTGTTCAAATTTGTCCATGTATATGTTGCGTAATGAGGAGACTGCAATCGTTCCAATGGACATCCTTCTTGTTGTAATGTATGGTTTGACCGTTGGAAATGAAGTTGTAGTGTAGTATGTGTTCCATCAGTAGTTTAAAATACTTCTGTAGGTGAGGTTTTGAGTTGTTCTCTTGCTTTAGATGTCCCTCTAAGGCTGAGAGTCCCCTCGTCGATGTTTAATGTATAGAGTACCAGGGATCTGACATCCATTGTGACTAAAATCGCTTCCTGTGGTATTGTTGGGGTTGTGGTTGATTTTATTTAGAAAGTCCGTTGTGTCTCGTATGTAGGATTTTATTTCTTTTCTGTGTGGTGTAATGTAGTGAGTTCTACATATTTAGATATTTTTTGTTCAATTGATGTGTGACAGTTGATCGAGGGAGATCACTGGTCTTCCGGGGTTGTTTGTCTTAATGAATTTTTGGAAGTAGATAGAAGCGCGGCGGTTTTGTGTTGCTGGTTTTAGTCTTTCTGCTGTTTCTTTTCAATTAGAATTTTTTTCAACCATACTTTTAGTAGAGTTTTGATGGTGTTTCTGGTGGTTTTTCAAAGGCGGTTCAGTTGGAAAGTGCAGGTAGAATTCCTCTTGTTTAGCTGGTTTTCGGCTTCTCTGAGGATATTCCTCGATATATATTTATAGTATATATAATACTACTATATATATATATAAAGTAAGTCGTCGGCGGGTGGCCTAAAGCGTATCAGCCAGACAGCGATGGAGTATATCCCCTTTTTACTAGCGCTCGACCAAGAAAGATTGTTTTTTGCATCTGAGGTGGAGCCGCCACACCGTACCATCAGTCTTACTTTACCGCACAGATCCCTGTGCTACTATTCGCTGAGTTGGCGAAGGCCGGGTATCGAGCCAAGAACCTGCGATTTCCTAGACGATTGTTCTACCGACTGAGCCTGGAATTGGCCCTATATATAATATATAAATACCAATTGTTACTACCCCGACTTTCAATTCCGTCGCTACTGCTTCGTGCTCCTTAAAAAAAGGGACACGGAACATACCATCAGTTTCCTACCACTGATGATGGCAAATGTATTGCCGAAAGCGCTCGTAATGAAACCCTTTTGTGGGATGCTACACCAGTTCCCCCTGACACAAAAGAATGGCCCGAAAAATTAGAAGGACGAACAAAAAACTCGGTCGACAAGAATTGTTCTGTACGTTTAACACAACATGCTTAAAAGAAAAAATGCTGCCAAAAACACTTATTTTAATATATATATATATATATAATATATATATATATATATATATATTATATATATATACATATATATATATATATATTATATATAATATATGAAAGAGAGAGAGTGAGTGAGACGGACAGCAAGACAGACAGACAGATAAGACATAAAAGATAGATAGAGATAGATGAACAAAATGCATAAGAGAACTAACTATATATATTATATAGAGAAGAAGAGAGAAGACGACAGACGGACAGACAGGGACAGTAGTGAGATTGATCGATATAGAGAGAGGGGGAGACATAGATAGATAGATAGATAATAGATAGATAGATAGATAAGAAGACCATTCATTACATAGCAATCAAAACAATCTTCGAAAAGAATTATTAGTGACTCATATAGGTAAAAGCAATTGATCGGACACTCTCCACCAAAAACTGAAATTTACAAGCACCCAACCCCGCGCACTGGCCAACCCCCACCCCTACCCCAATACAATATCTTTTCTCCATGATTTGATGCATATTCTACATATCGCAACTGCCGTCCTTACTCTCTTGAGACAAGTAAGCCGCCTTGATTTTCAAGAACACACAGCAATAATTATAAAAGTCTTAATGACTAAGAATTTTTTTTTCAAAAAAAAAAATAAGAACACGAAAATTAATAAATGATTCACAGTATCGATTTCTTTTCCTTTTTCTTTTTTGGAACCAAGATTCATATTAGTCATTAATTTCGCTGTTCTGATTGGTCGATTTTTTTTCGATGGGGTAAAATAAATAAACAAAAATCTGGTATTCTATTTTAGCCTCGACATTACTTGGAGTCAATGTAGAACTGCATCTATCTACCTTATCACTGTCTCTCCCTATTATATATTATAATATATATATATATATATATATTATAATATATATAAGTCATCCACAGAGACCTAGTTTTGACGTACCACGTCTCTTCCGTGTGGCTAAACTTAGATGGCTACCTTCACCCGGGATCAAAATCCGACTGAATTTTCATCAGTCAGGTTTCTAGAAAAAAGATAAGGAGATCCTACATGTTAGACCCTTACTCTTTCCTCAACAACATATTATTATAATTATTATTATTATTATTATTATTGGTCTATGTTTTAATATGTTGAGCAGTTTATATAATTTACGTATACCACTGCAACGGAAAGGTTATGCGGCATTAGGGATAAAATTATATATATATATATATATATATATATATGAAAAGAATCAATCTAATGATCAGACGAACCTACTATTAGTTTCGCATAAAGCTCTTCAGGGCTAAAAATAAGATTTTAGCCCTGAA
>CM042172.1:54656949-54676949 GCA_023376005.1 Doryteuthis pealeii | reverse complement strand
CTAACTGACTCTTACTTACTTAGTATCCTTAAACCGGAAGAGGGCCTTCTATCGGTTCTCACGATCCATCCCCGCAAGGCAAGGTCAGACTGGGGTCAAGCATTGTCACTCACTCTCAAGGCCATCAGCTGTACTAATCGCCATTATGATTTCTACAATACCTTAAAAATGTATTAGGGGACCAATAATTATGTAATATAAATACTTAAGTATTTCGGAATTTTACCATCTTCAGGACACTGTTAAGGAATGTTTTTTATGAGGGACAAAATGAAAGATGTTAAGTAAAATTACGTATAAAATACTTTTGTGTTCTCTGCTTATTCACGTGTCTGCATGCGTCATCCTATGATCTTCACTTTCCATTTTTGCACATGCAATGATAACGTTATCAGCTTTCGTAAACAAACGCACATATAAAAATTAACGGTTAATAACATCATATTCACACATTCACTATACACGTAACATCTTTCATTTTGTCCCTCACAAAAACATTCCTTAACAGTGTCCTGAAGATGGTATAATAACGACATACTTAAGTATTGACACATAAAATTGTTTCCCCTGATCGTAACATCCCCTGATCGTAACATCCTGTGTTTGTTATATTTTTGAAAATATTTTTTTCTCATATTGTCGGATTAATTTCCTCATCGTATTTCCATTACAGGAATTGTATGCAAAAACTAGGTATCAAGTACCTCCTTTAAAAAGAGCACATGTTTTAAAGTATTTCTTAAGAGATACACTTAGAGAATTAGTTGGAAGATAAATTGTATTACCTTTTTTACTTTTTTGAAAAGGGTGCAACTGTAAACAGTATTTTCTATTGGCAAATCTTTATGTAGAATTCACCTGTAACTGTAAGCAGGTATTATAATATCTGTCATTTTTTAAAATAAATATATCAATATCTTTTGTGCATTTTTTATTGAAATATATTGATATATCTAAAATGAAAAAGTGTTAATTTGTTTTGTTTTGTTTTACGGCATATCCACCTCAGTGGGTTATTTTATGCCGATAAAGTTTTAAAATAAATCAATTCTTAATGGATAATACAATTTTGTTTATAAACTCATGTTTTTCTATTTAACCCATGGGACTCTAACAGGTACTACCACTCCGGGTCAGAGTGGATCAGGGAGCAATGGTGATGAAGGTGTGTTCCACACACCCCGCACCTCCAAAACTGGAACCTCATCATCAGATAGAGGTTAACGTCATTCCCAGGACATGTAGACCCTCAGTCCCTGCCTTCTAGCACCTATATGATAAAAAGGAGTTGGGGTTGTCATAAGAGCAATAGGGTTGGGAAAATCATATAGGTGCTAGGGCTTGACGTGACCAGCCGATTGATCGGAGGGGGCCTCTCCGACCACCCGTCTAGCTCAAAATAGAGCCAAAGTGGAGTATTGCAAGTCATGAACTGCTCATCCACTTGGGCTCTATCCTTTAGCAACACGGGTCGCCACCCACGGCCAACAGGTGGACTCATTGGGGGAGTATTACCCCTCTGCAGAGGTGCAGTCAGAGGAGTCTAACGCCCCAGCCGACAGGGCGCAAAAAAGTGTTAAGGAAAAATCATGAAACATTAAAAAGAAACCTGAAAAATTGGGAATTTTTTAATTCCTTTTTCTGAAATAACATTGATTGGTATTGTTTTTTTCCTTTTCTTTTAATGTTATTGAATGAACCTTGTGTTATGGTAATTTACGATACAGACATGAACTCTTCCAGTTATAAATAGCAGCCGGTTCTACACTTAAGCGAGAGTTTGTATTGAACTTATACCAATTTGTGAGGAAATGACATCGAAGATTGTAGACAAAGACGCACTGAAAAATCCCCGGTTTTGCAAAATTCGGCTAAAAAATTGATCAGAAAATCTAAAACTTTTGTATTTAAATGTTGTCATCTTATTTGATCAAAATAATATTAAATGACAAAATTTTATTTAAAGTTTGAATAAGAATATGCCCCACCCAGTATTGCAAAAACCAGTATTGAAAAACCGAGTATTTTTCTGTGCAATTTTGTCTAATTTTTGTATTAGTCTGTACCTTAACAGACTAATAACCATCTTTTATTGTGTTATGTAATTTGATATTTTAAAAAGTGAAAAATCAATCTACCCTAATATATACGTATATGGTAAAATGAAAAGGTTCTAATTTTCTCGCGTATTCCTAATTGATTTAAATAAATGTCGATGAATCTATCTTTATTAAACTGTCAATAAAGATGTCTATTTACGTCTCTCTCTCTCTCTCTCTCTCTCCTCTCTCTCTCCTCTCTCTCTCTCTCTCTCTCTCTCTCTCCAATTATTTCTCGATTGTTCCAAAAGCAATTAGATAATTGTCAACGAGTCCATCTCTTTAATAAATATCCAATCTTATTCATTAATGATATTTATTTATATTGTCTTTTCCAGTCTACCTAATCCTGTTCACACACACACACACACACACACACACACACACACACTCATATATATATATATATATATATATATATATATATATATATATATATATATATATATACCACTTTCTTCGCGTGATTTTTTAGAAAACGTTCTTTTTTCGAACATTTAAAAAATTCTCCGCTATTAATTCATTACGCATATCATCCAACATTCGTATATAAAGTAAAATTTATCACAGAATAATAAGGAGACTGTGATAGTTTTTGTTGATCAGTTTGTTTAAAAATGTTTTGAATGGAAAATTAGCGCTCTTAGAATTGTTCGAAATTTAGGAACGCTGGGATGAACGGTTTTGAAAGATGACATTGAAATTCTCTTATTATTATTCTGCGACAAATTTTACTTTTCCATATATCAACAAAAGCCCTGAAGAAGATCTACTAAACAGATTGAAACACTGCAGCGTTGGCTGAATAAATATCACTCATTTTATTTGAACTTGTGTTTTTTCAAATTTTTCACTATATTACACACACACACACACACACACAAACAGACACACAAACAGACACACACACACACATATATAAATCATGCTCTCACACACACATATATAAATCATGCTTACACACACATACACACACACATACACACACAGCCTTGAGGTTTGTTTCGATTCCATTTATCGCAAAAGATTTATACACACACGCGCAACCACACATTCATAAACACATAAAAATGCACAATGCTTTTTTCGATACAAACACTTACACATTCTAATACTCACACCGAAAAAAAAGAATATTTGACGTCATATTTCAAACCGTTCATTTTTTCAACGTTCTTTTTTCTCAGACTTCAAATTTTAAACAGACCGATAAACAAGGACTATTACTCACACACACACACACACACACACACACCACACACCACACACATATATATATATATATATATATATATATATATATATATGATTGTTTGACATGGAATTAACCCTCTACTAGAGGGATCATGCTTTTCTCAAAGCGATCGTAATATCACAACTGGGGTTTGAACTCATTTACTACGATATTGCAGTCCAACACGTTAGCCGGCGCCTTATAAGGACTCTGTCTAATCCTGTTTTATATATTAATATAATAATATATATATATATATATATTATATATATATATATATATATATATATATATATATATAACAACGGATTATTATAACCTGCGACAAATCATTTTATATTATATATTGCTATTATATCTTATTGTAAGAAATAGATATATATTATTGATTAAACATACATAAATACGTGCTCTAAATGTGTACCAACATATAATACAGTCAATTTCAATTGCCGTATATGTGTTGGTATTATATTACCTGTATTTAACCATGTATTAAGTGAATGTAGCAAACTAGCAAACGGGGATGCAAGGCTAAGCCCGACTGGGTTGGGAAGGTGATCCACTGGGAATTATGCAAAAAATTAAACTTTGACCATACAACAAAATGGTATTTGCATAAAGGAGATTCTGTTCTTGAGAATGAAATGCATAAAATTCTCTGGGACTTAGAGATAAAAGCGGATCACCCTATCCCTGCCAGGAGACAAGACCTAGTGTTGATTAACAAAAAAAGAAAACCTGTCAACTGGTGGACTTTGCAGTCCCAGCAGATCACAGGGTGAAGTTGAAGGAAAACAAAAAGATAGATAAATACCTGGACCTTGCTAGAGAATTGAAAAAGCTGTGGAATATGAGAGTGAATGTGATACCAATTGTAATTGGTGCACTTGGAACGATCCCAAAAATCTTGGAAAAAGACTGGAAAATCTGGAAATCAGAGGAAGAATTGAGACCATCCAGACTACTACACTGTTGCAATTTGCCAGACCTGAGGAGACTTGTTGTCACTCAGACTCCAGGGAAATACCATCAGTTTATGCTGGTGCGAAAAACTAGCAATAATGATAATAATAATCTTCTATTAATAATGGAGATTCCGGTTTTTGTCTGTAACAAAATTTACGTCACTGCTTACGTCACATTACCCAAAATCGTCATAACATAGAATAAATACATTCAAAATTTGAACATGAAACATTAGACAGTCCTCATTGTTTTTTAAAATAAGTTTTAATAAATACATGACTAGTATTATATATCTATATATAGTTTGTTTTATTTTAATATATATTTAAAGTTTACATTTCAAATTGTTTTATTTTTTTAATCCTTTAATGAATTTGATGATTTTACTTACTTAGGGTACAAACTCGCTGACATTGAATGTTTTACTCCCATCCCTCAGGCAATATGTTTCACAAATCTATTTTTACATCGCCCGGAGGGTGTTTTTATTTTGTACTACAACTACTACTACTACTACTACTACTAATAATAATAATAATAATAATAATAATAATAATAATAATTAATAATAATAATGGTTGAGGGAAAGAGTTAAGGTTCTAACATCGATTCATTTTCATGAATTGAAACCCCGGTACATACTTAAGTCTTTTCCTGTGCAACTCTTCCTAGAAACCTGACTGATGTAAATTCAGTCGGTTTCGATCCCGGTTGAAGGTAGCCAGCTAAGTTTAGCCACACAGAGGTGCTGTAAATTATCATTCCACGGTGTATACCAGCAATACTTTCAAATATGATGCAATAAAGAAGATTTAACAGCGTCAGTGAGGAGAAACTGTCATTTGAGCAAAAGTAGGCAATGAGGTAACAGGTTTGAATTCAGAGTTTTCCTACTCCTAGACCGGTTGCTACACCAACGTTAAAGAGCCCAGTCTGCCTTAATATTTACCCATAGCTGGAGTGACAATATTTGGATGCATACATTTATCAAGGATATTACCACGACGTGAAATGCTACCAGCCTCATCCAGGATTTTATCTTGTGTTTCCGTGTCCATTTCGTACGATGATAACCATTAAACAACGAACGCTATTTGGTAATTATGAGCTTTTGTTTAGTAAATTAGCGTGTCCCAGAAAAAACAGAAACCACAAATTTTGTAATAAAACTGTTAATTTTAACTAGGGGGTTTAGGGTTAGGATTAGGGTTGGGGCTGGGGTTAAGGTGAGGGTTGGGCTTTGGGTAAGGGTTAGGGTTAAAGTCTGGGTCAGTCTATTTTGTAATAAAACTGTTAATTTTAACTAGGAGGTTTAGGGTTAGTGGCTAGGGTTGGGTTTGGGTTTAAAGTTAGGGTTTAGTGTTAGTTCAATGGGGAAATAAATAAATAATTTGGGTTCTGTTTTTTCTAGGTCACCCTGTACAAAGTGACCCAGAAAAAACAGAACCCAAATTATTTATTTATTTTCCCATTGAACTAACACTAAACCCTAACTTTAAACCCAAACCCAACCCTAACACTAACCTAAACCCCCTAGTTGAAATTAACAGTTTTATTACAAAATTTGTGGGTTCTGTTTTTTCTGGGACACCCTTTTTTAACCAGGGGCTTTAGGGTTAGGGTTAGGGTTGGGGTAGGGTTAGGGTTAGGGTTAGGGTTTGGCTTTGGGTAAGGGTTAGGGTTAGGATTAGGGTTTGGGTTCTGTTTTTTTGTACAGGGGACCCAGAAAAACAGAACTCAAATTATTTATTTATTTTCCCAGTAAACCAACCCTAACCCTTAAACCCCAACCCTAAACCCTAACCCTAACCCTAAACCCTCCTAGTTAAAATTAACAGTTTTATTACACATTTTGTGGGTTCTGTTTTTTCTGGGACACCCTAATTTACTAAACAAAAGTTCATAATTACCCGCTATTTTTTTATGTAGGTAGACAATGATTTGGTGACTAGACAAGTACAACGTATTTTCCTTGAATGTTCAAGAAATCTTTTGAGAAAATGGCAATTGCTCCATTATATCAAGATTAATATGAAAAGTTTCTGTCTATGTTGCAATGGTACCGTTGTCAAAGTGAATAAAGACAGGCGTAATTAAAGGCATCAAAGAAACTGTAGACAACTACTCTCACCAAAACTAGACATATACTAAGTACGTACCACCTAATTCTGCCTCCCCTTCTGATCACCCCACACTCTCATACACTCTCTCACTCTCTCTCTCTCACTCTCTTTTCTCTCACATACACACACCACACACACACACACACCTCTCTCTCTCTCTCTCTCTCTATATATATATATATATATATATAATATAATATATATATACAATACTAATACAAAGAAACTGTAGACAACTACTCTCACCAAAAGTATACTATGTACGTACCACCTAATTCTGCCTCCCCTCTCATCACGCCCTCTCTCTCTTTAATATATATCATATATGTATATAATATATATATATATATATAATACTGTATTATATATATATATATACTAATATTATTATTAGAGGAAAAATAAAATAAAAATAAAGCGACAATTGGATACTATATATATATATATCTATAATATATAATGTGTGTATATATGTTTGTGTATATGTTTTTGTATATGTATGTGTGAGTATGTGTGTATATGGATAGATGTGTGTATATGTATTATGTGCGCATATATGTATGTTTATAGTGGTAATATATGTTTACGTGTGCGTATATATATATTTATATATATGTATATATATGTATAATGTATATATATTGTATATATATATCTCTGTGTGTATATGTATATATGTGTGTATGGTGTGTATGTATATATGTGTGTACGTATATATCTGTGCGTATTTATATATATATATATATATATATATATATATATATATATATATATATATATATATATATATTATAACATACATACTACACAACATATATATATATATATAATTATATGTATATATATATAATGTGCGTGTTGAAAATATAATCTTTAAATGATACCAGAAATTTTTGTGATTATTTTCAGACGAGAGACTCTGCGCTCGCTTTGTATAGGACGACTAAATGAGTGAAGGAAAATACTATGGGTGTAGGGTAGGGGTGTGTCGATATTCATCAAGGGGAATTACCCTATATAGAACAGATAACAATCATTCCAATTACATCCATAATATCTTAAACTAAAACAACAATATATGTATATCTCTTTCTCCGTCTGTCTTTCTCTAAGTCTCTTCTCTCACTAATATATTATATATATAATATATATACATTATATATATATATATATATATATATATAAGTTGGGAAAATATGAAAATCTACGAGAACAATGCGTCAGAAACGGATGGATAGCGGATGTATTTCCCATCGAAGTCGGATGCCGGGGATTTATTACCAAGTCGACCTTGGCATTTTTGTCTAAACTTGAACTTTCTCCACCAGACAAGTGGAAATACATAAAAAAGATCCAGGATAAAGCTCTAACCGCATCATCGTGGATATGTCAATCCTACATTGTGACATCAAACCGACAAAGTCTGGCGGTAATGAGATACTGCTGGGGCGCTCTGGATTAGTGGTAATAATTGCTTCGGCCCCGAAACCATGCCGAACCCAGAGTCATCATCCGATGAGCTTTGTTGGTTTGGCAATACTACTGTATATATATATATATTATATATATATATATAATATATATATATAACACACACATATATCCGTGTATATATATATTGTGTGTGTGTATGTATATATATACATATATATTTGTGTATATCTTTATATATATGCATATATATATAAATATATATATGTGTATTTTCAAATTTGAACAGATTGATAAACAAGGACTATCGCAGTCTCCTCATTATTCTGTGATAATTTTTTTTTACCTTTCCTTATATCAACAAAAGCCCTGAAGAAGACCTACTCAACAGATCGAAACACTGGCAGCGTTGGCTAAAAAAACTTACCACTCATTTTATTTTAAACCTGTGTTTTTTCAATTTCTTACTATATATATATATATATATATTATGTGTGTGTGTGTATATGTGTGTGTGTATGTGCGCGTGTGTGTGTGTGCATGTATGTTGTGTGTGTGTGTGTGTGTGTGTGTGTGTGGTGTGTACATACAGTGTTATAGAGAGTGAAGCGTGAGTGACTTTCTTAGTCGGCATTAAATGACCCCACTGAGGTTGATATGTCGTAAAACAAAACAAATAAACAAACGTTTCTTAAATGCAAAAACAATACGTTTTTTTTTTCTCGCGTTTCTTTTTTGTTTCTATTTTTTAAATTCTTTCTAATTCCTTCGTTCTTTTTTTTTCTTCTAAGTAATCCTCATCTTTCCTTCAACTTCAATTAGTCCCACGTTTCATGAGACGAATGATTCAAAGGAAAACGAGTATTGATGTATACTAGTACAAAATAAAAAACACCCTCCGGGCGATGTAAAAATAGATTTTTGAAACATATTGCCTGAGGGGTGGGAGTAAAACATTCAATGTCAGCGAGTTTGTACCCTAAGTAAGATCATCAAATTCATTAAAGGATTAAAAAATAAAACAATTTGAAATATAAACTTTAAATATGTATTAGAATAAAACAAACTATATATAGATATATAATACCAGTCATATATTTATTAAAACTTGTTTTAAAAAAACAATGAGGACTGTCTAATGTTGATGTTCAAATTTTGAGTGTATTTATTCTATGTTATGACGATTTTGGGTAATATGACGTAAGCAGTGACGTAGTTTTTGTTACAGACAAAAGCCGGAAGCGAATCTCCATTATATATATATATATATATATATATATATATATATATATATATGCCAACCCCTCAGCACGAGCAGGATGTGACACAAGGTCAATTTCTTAAGCAGAGTTTAACAGGTTTGAATTCAGAGGTTTCCTTCTCCTAGACCGGTTGCCTAACCAAGGTTAAAGAGCCCAGTCTGCCCTACTATTTATCCATAGCTTGAGGGAGAGTAGGATTCATACATTTCCCAAGGGTATTAGCGCTAAGTGAAATGCAATTACCACGTCCAGGATTTGAACTCGGGGCGACGACTCCATTTCCCATGACTTTAACCATTACACCACGCGCTTCCAATTAATATATAGATGTTTAAATAAGCACAATAGAGATAATGATACTCGTCTTCTTGATTAACAGAAGATAATAGTGCAATCGCAAAAAAGTTTGAAGTTTTTTACGAGGGGCATTTACGTACGAAAACAATACGATTTCTCTGAATGTTTGAGATGAGCTTGATGATTAGTATTATCTGCGTTTATTCGGACTATTGTCTCCATCTTCATTGTTATCTGTATGATATATATACTATTTCTCTGAATGTTTGAGATGAGGCTTGATGATTAGTATTATCTGCGTTATTCGGACTATTGTCCTCATCTTCATTGTTATCTGTACAACGTTTCGGCCGATGTGCCCTCCGGCCTTCTAGTGGATAAAGGAGTTAGGTTAAGACAGTTCTAAGTGCCAGTTATTTCTGCAGGTTCAATCCTGGTCAAGGGCAGCAGTAACATAGAATAATAATTAACACAGCTTAACATCTCTACCCCAGCTATGTGGAATGAGAATATGAAAGTCAAAGTGCACTTGGAACAGTCCCAAAAGGATTGGAAAAAGGGTTTGGAAAATCTGGAAATCAGAGGAAGAATTGGAACCATCCAGAATACTGCACTATTGCAATCTGCCAGAATACTCAGATAAGTCCTGGAGACATGAGGATACTTGTTGCCACTCAGACTCTAGTGAAAAAACATCAGCTAACGCTGATGTGAAAAACTCAATACCGCCCTGTCGGCTGGGGCGTTGGAATGCACCGACTGCACCTCTGCAGAGGGGTAAGACTTCCCCAATGGGGCCACCTGTTGGCCGTGCGTGGCGACTCGTAATGCTTATGCATAGAGCCCAGGTGGATGAGCAGTTCATGACATGCAATAC
Source organism: Doryteuthis pealeii (assembly GCA_023376005.1). Lineage (NCBI taxonomy): Eukaryota > Metazoa > Mollusca > Cephalopoda > Myopsida > Loliginidae > Doryteuthis > Doryteuthis pealeii. The sequence goes on along the minus strand of CM042172.1, from coordinate 54,666,657 downwards.
TCCACTTTGGTCCAATCTTGGGCTAGACGGGCGGTCGGAGAGGCCTCCTCCGATCAATCGGCTGTTCACGTCAAGCCCTAGCACCTATATGATTGCCCCAACCCTATTGTCCTTATAGCAAGTCCCAACCCCTTTTTATCATATGGGTGCTAGAAGGAGGTGACTGAGGGTCTACATGTCCCGGGAATAACGTTAAACTCTATCTGATGGTGAGATTTCAGTTTTGGAGGTTTTGGGGAATGTTGGAGCACCCCTTCATCACCATTGCTCCCTGATCCACTCTGACCCGGAGTGGTAGTACCTTGTTAGGGTCCCATCTATGGGTAAATAGAAAAATGTATTCATAAAAAATTGTATTATCCATTAAGAATTGATTTATTTCAAAACTTTATCGGCATTAAATGACCCACTGAGGTTGATATGCCGTAAAACATAACAAACAAACAAACAAAAAACACAATAATAATAATAATAATAATAATAATAATAATAATAATAATAATAATAATAATCCTTCCTTCAACCTCAACAAATCCCTCGTTTCCTTCACCCAAAGACGAACGATTCTAAAAAAGCGATCTGAGGAAATTGAAATTTCTAGCACACGGATTATCGTCTTGAAAATTACAGGAAATTCCACTTCAAATTTTCAACGGCGGAAGAAAACGACTCCAAGAAAATACCACCAGCAGCGTCTCTTTGCACTACCATAAAAAGTGCTGTAGAAAAGAAGCATGCTGGTTAAAATTAGCTTCAATAAACAAGAGACTGAATATTAATGTATTTAGTGATTAGTTTCATCTGGTAGTTGAGGTAGTTGTACCTTTTGCAACAGGTATGCGCACTCTGCGTAACGGTTATGTTTGTAAGAATTGGAAACGGTGAACTGGGTTCAAATCCTGGATGAGGCTGTTTGCATTTCACTTAACACCAATACCCGTGGAAATGACATGAATACATGTGTTAACCCCTCTTCAGCGATGGGTAAATAGTAGAGCAGAATGGGCTCTTGATGAGGTGAGCAAGCTCGTCCCCATGGTTATCATCGGATGAAGGCTTTATTAGAACAAACCCTACATAAAACACACCTTTCTAATTTCTAATTGTCTAAAAGCTCAGGTGAACACAAGTGAAACACGATAAACCCCACCAATCACCCTGCCACCCCCTTCCCCATGAAAACAAATTACACCCCAATACCTAATCCTCTAAATACCCTAATACAAAAAATCATAAATTCAAATAGCCTATTACTCGACAAAATATAAAAATTATCCAATTTACTTTTAGTTAAAATATTAAATCTCTTAGTACTCCTCATTAGTAAATTATTTTAAAAAAAGTTTTTAGGACAATTGCTCCCTGGTCCACTCTGACCCGGAGTGATAGTACCTGTTAGGGTCCCATCTATGGGTTAAATAGTAAAACATGAGTTTATAAAAAATTGAGTATCTATTAAGAATGAATTTATTCAAAAACTTTATCGGTATTAAATGACCCACTGAGGTTGATATGCCCTAAAACAAAACAAACAAACCAATTCAGTCATTTATTTGAAACATTTATACAAAATACATTTATACAAAAATGTTTGTATAGTGGAGAAGGTGAACGGGTGAGGGGTGGGTTAAGTGATAAAGTCAGGAGAATGGGATTGAGTTAGTGAGAATTTGGGACCATATTACCTTTAGGCACCCCTTTTTGATCTCGATTAAGAAAGGACATGTTTTTCCATTTACATCGTCAATATCCGGTTGTTTTAACAAACGATTTTTAGATTTGTTTCAAATTATTAAACTAACCCCTAACTATAACCCCTAATCCTAACCCCTAACCCTAACCCCTAACAAACAACCGGATATTGACGGTGTAAATGAAAAACATGTCCTTTCTTGATCGAGATCAAAAAGGGGTGCCTAAAGGTAATATGGTCTAGTTTTTAACACATACACCACCTTCCAATAAAAATCCATTAACTACAAAAACAACGGCAATATAACAATTATTATAAATCTATCGAGTTCAATCTCATTTATAATATCAATTCTACCACGACAAAATCGTTTGTATCTTTTTAAAAATTAGTCTAATTTGAACACCTGTACTCACATATTCATTCTTAAAAAAAATATTTTTATTTTTTACTTCTTATCTGTATAACAAACAAGTGAAGCATACGCGAAACCCTTACAATTTAAAAAGTACCTAATATCTTCGTATACTGTTGATTGAGAGTATACCCGTGGTTGTATACGCATCTTCTATGGAAGATTCTTCTTAGGAAGCGCGTGGTGTAATGGTTAAAGTCATGGAAAATGGACTCGTCGCCCCGAGTTCAAATCCTGGACGTGGCAATTATTTCACTTAGTGCTAATACCCTTGGGAAAGGTATGAATCCTACTCTCCCTCCAGCTATGGGTAAATAGTAGGGCAGACTGGGCTCTCTAACCTTGGTTAGGCAACCGGTCTAGGAGAAGGAAATCTCTGAATTCAAACCTGTTGAACTCCGCTTAAGAAATTGACCTTGTGTCGCATCCTGCTCGTGCGGAGGGGTTGGTAAATATATATACGCATCTTCTATCGTCTCGGAGTCGCTGCTATCTGTCCATTCTCTGTCATCTTCTATCTTGGATCTTGGTTGGTTCTAAGTTGGTTTCTTCTGAATCTGAGATTTTTCTTGGTTTGATACTGGGACCTACCGTGCTGTTACTTTGTTTTCTTTTTCATTAACAACACAAGACTTTCTTTTTATATTTTGAGCTATTTTTTTAAATTTCATAAGTCTCCCAGATCAAGACAAACACGCGGAGAAATTATTAATTGGGACGGTAGACATCATACATCTAACTCGTCCCAACACTCTGCGAAATCTGACTTTCTTAGCTACTTCCACATGGTTCCCGCTGGCGATCCGGAAAAGAGGTCAACGCCGGGTTAAAAAGTGTCAATCATTTTCCTGTGTTTTTCCACTAAACCTTTATTTTGTAACTAAGCCACACCTACCATACTTAAGTAATAGACTACCTATCAATTACGTAGCACAAATGCAAATGTGTCCTGGCCATGACGCTAAACTGCATCTGATGGTGAGGCTTAAATCCTGGAGAGCTGTGTAGCGTGGAGTATCCCTTTATGACCATTAATCCTAGATCCACACTGGCTCACGGCTATTTCCTGATAGATCCCTATCAGTCAAATTGATCTGTATGAAAATTATTTCTCTTTGACAGAACAGTATGCAAAAAAGAATCTATGAAGAAACTGCTACAGAAAAATGTAAATATGAATGCAAAATGAACACGATTCCTTAACCCTAGTCGAGTTGATATGCCGTTAAGATTTAATCAATCAATCTGAATTAAAACTAGCTTTGTTCTGCTTAAAAATTGACCTTGATTTCAATCTCATGTACAGGCCCAAATATTCACTTTAAAGAGAGACAGGTTCTGTAAGATTGACGCAACATAATCTTCCCTGCATTTGACTTATGCCAATCTAAGGGAAGAATTTTTTTGGTTTTATTTTTTTGCAAGAATAGTCTCTCTCTCTCTCTCTCTCTCTCTCTCTCTCTCTCTCTCTCTCTCTCTCTCTCTCTCTCTCTAGCTCTCTCTCTGGAGCTCTCTCTCTCTCTCTCTCTGGAGCTCTCTCTGGAACTTCTTGTAGTGTGAAGTACCATTGTTTTCATGTCCACCCTGACTCAAAGTCGTAGTACCAATTAAGGTAACATCTATAGATTAAATAGAAAAATATATTCTAAAAGAATTCAATACCCATCAAAATGAGTTTTAAAAATTGTGTCAAAATTTGAGTCTAAAAAGAATTGAATGCAACAAATGTCATCGGCAGAAAATATTCCAACCTGAGTTGATATGCCATAAAATCCAATCAACCAAGCAGCCAAGCAACCAAAAATAAAAAAAACTATTAGAGGCGCATAGTGTAATGGTTATCCTCGTTGCAAATGTAGTCGGTGATCTGAGTACAACAGAATTTTCGACAGCCAAGTTCCTTATATATATATATGGTGTACAACACATTTAAGGTGCAATTGTTACCATTGGTTTCCAAGCAGCATGTTTGCCTCTTTTCTTCAAAACAACGCGCCTGTTAAGAAATACAGTCAATGTCAATTCATTTATATATGTACGTATTTTTTAGGCTCATGTATTTCAGCATGCATCCATAAATACAGCTCTTACACACGTAATCGAGCACTTTATTTTCAATTCTCCAATACTAAAAAAGGACAACCAATATATATATATATATATATATATATATATATATATATATATATATATATATATATATCTGTACAGTGTTCCTCACGTCGCACGTGGTATTAGCCGGATTTGCTTGTCATGATTAATTGAATTATATACATATATAAGATTTTTTGGATGTTTTTTTAGAAGCATTGTTGAATAAAGTATATATTATTATTTATATTTTTGCTTGAAGGCAATTACAATGCGTATATCGCATAAAATTCGATAATTATGGAAGATAATAATGACAAGTGAATTTCGGTAAAGAATTATTCGGTGTGTAGAACATCGTACAGACTGTTTCAACTTTATTAAGTCTCATTAGCGATGTATACTAACGATTTCCCTCCGACAGAAATCGAAACCGGGACTTCAGAAGTATAGTCAGAAACCACACTGCCTCGGCCACGATACAGCACACCGAATAATTCTTTACCGAATATGTAGAATATGTTCTACACACCGAATAATTCTTTACCGAAATTCACTTGTCATTATAATCTTCTATAATTATCGAATTTTATGTGATATACGCATGGTAATTGCCTTCAAGCAAAAATATTAATAATAATAATAATAATAATAATAATAATAATATATATATATATATATATATATATATATATATATATATATATATATATATATATATACCCGGGTTTATCCGACATTTCATAAGTTGGAATACATTTCTTATCTATATATAGATTGATATAGAGGAAATATCTTCAGATGAAGATGAAGGAAAGTTGGAAGATTCTTGCTGTTTGATCGGCGAATTTGTTTTCAAAATTGGATGAAGATTCATGGAATGATATTAATCAGATAAAAACAAAGTATAAACATTTTGGTTAGAAAATGATTTTTTTTAAAAACCAGTTGAGTAGGATGAATCATAAAATCATTTCATCACCTTAGCAGATCAATCCCATGACTATAAGTTGCATGGATTCTTTTTTAAAAAAATATGATCTTCAGATGAAATATTTCTTTACAAACAAATGAAAGTTTTAGTCATGGGACGGACATGATGAGATAAGAAAACATTTATATATATATATATATATATATATATATATATATATATAGATGAGAGTTATCCAAAACTTGGTAGTAAGGGATGATTCTATATGTGATTTCTAAGATACACTGAATTATTATTGCATGATCCAGTATGTATAAATACAGTGAATCTTTAAATCACTACAGAGAGCTCAATGTATAATAATCTTTTTAGATTATATACAGAGCAATATATATCTTAGAAAGGAAGGAAAAACTCAACACCGTAATTCCATAATAAATTTATTTCGACCCATTTATATAGGTCCCAATTTTGGTCGAAATAAATTTATTATGGAATTACGGTGTTGAGTTTTTCCTTCCTTTCTAAGATATATATATATATATATATATATATATATATATATAGAGAGAGAGAGAGAGAGAGAGAGAGAGAGACAGAGACAGAGACAGAGACAGACAGACAGACAGAGTGGCGGGAGAGATATACAGATAGATAGTCATATATATATATATATATATATATATATATATATATATATATATATATATATATATATATATATATATATATTATTATTATTATTATTATTATTATTATTACGTAAGTGGGATATCAGGTGATTTGGTATTAGGATAATTCTAAACTGGTCCTTTCTTCCAACAGTAAAATTAGGTGAGTTTAGGTCCATTTGGGAGCTCAATGTTTAATTTTTATAATGATAAATGATAAAAAGTTACCAAAACCGCCTTATACTGCATAATACCCGATTTTTAAGCTTTTGTATTTACTAAATATATATATATATATATATATATATATATATATATATATAGAGAGAGAGAGAGAGAGAGAGAGAGAGAGAGAGAGAGAGAAAGAGGGGGGAGAGATACAGATAGAGAGTCATCCACAGACGCCGTGTTTTGACGTTTCAGGTCGCTTCAGTGTGGCTAGACCCAGCAACAACTTCCAGCCGGAAGCAAAACCCGACAAACTTGTCATCAGTCCGGTTCTTTAACCCCTCGGCCATCGGCATCTGCCAGTAAGGAGCGGAGTTGTAACTGGTAAATACATCAGTGTGTGTGTGTGTGTGTGTATGTGTGTGTGTGTGTGTGTGTAGAAAAACAACAAAGTATTCCCATTAAAATAAATTCGTGATAAATGATGAATTAAATTTTGGCGAATACTTGATTGTTTGATTTTTCTTCCCATTCTCTACATACTGTTGGATTTACTTCCTTATTATATGCTCTTCAAAGGGTGTATTTTTTACAAGCACTTGAAACTTATAGTCATGAGACTATGTTGATGGGGAGTGAGAAACAAACACACACAAATGAATGAAAAACCCACAAGCATTGATACAGGTAGATTTTAATCAGGTAAGCTGGAGGGAATTGCCATATATATATATATATATATATATATATATATATATATATATATATGAGGAAGAATGAATAAAGAAAAGAAAGTAAAGAATGGATAATAAAAGATGAATTTAATCAATATCACTTACACATGTGTTTCGGTCAGTTTATCTATGTGTACACGATTCAAACTATCATTATTATTAAATAAATAAATAATAATAGTTTGAATCGTGTACACATAGATAAACAGACCGAAACACACGTGTAAGTGATATTGATTAAATTCATCTTTTATTATCCATTCTGTTCTTTCTTTTCTTTAGTCATTCTTCCTCCTATCGTCGGATTCAATTCCAATTCCATTTTTACATATATATATATATATATAATCAATGGTAATATTATGGTTTTACACTCATAACTTGAAGTTTCATGGTAATCCAACCATCAGATGAGTTCAATGGTTGAGATCTTCAAAACCAGTCGTGAAATGGTTGAGATTTTAAAAACCATATATATATGTGTATGTGTGTGTTAGTTCGTGCTTGCGTGCGTGTGTGTGTGTGCGTGTGTGTGTGCGTGCGCACGCGCGTGTGTGTGCATGCAAAAAGTATTTTAATTCTAGCACATGTTAAAAACAAATTGTATCTTTTAATCTTTAAAATAAAACTGTTTCTGTTTTCTGCATCTTTTTCTTTCTTTCTTTCTTTCTTTCTTTCTTTCTTTCCTTTGTTACTTTGCTTTTTTTGCTTTTTTTTTGCTTTTTTGCTTTTTTTAAATTTTCTTTTTTATTTCATTGTTTTCTTCACTCTCTTTCTATTCTGAAAACGTTCAACTCCTGTTTTACACATTAGCCAATTTATTTGCTTTGTTGATGTATTTAAGCTCGAGACTGTTGACGCTTCCTCTGTTCGTAGTTTTATTAAAATGTTCACTTTGGTCCATCGGCGATTTGGGACGTTATTTTTGGACATTGTCTTGTCCAGAGAAAATCGCTCCGGGCGAAATGGCTATTTCGGTGCAAGTCAGAGCTAAAGTTACAACAACAACAACAACAACAAAACGTTTTAAAAAATGCTCGTGTCCTGTCTTGACGCGAACAATTGTCTTTCATCTCTCTCTCTCTCTATTTCTCTCTCTCTCTCTCTCTCTCTCTCTCTCTCTCTCTCTCTCTCTTTCTCTCACACACACACACATCTCTCTTCCCTTTCTCTCTCCTCTTTCTCTATCTTTTCCCCTTTCTGTCTCTTTCTCTTTCCACCTCTCTCTCACTCACACACACGCATCCCTCTTCCCATTCTCTCTCTTCCTTTTCTCCATCTTTTCCCTCCTTTCTCTCTCTTTCTCTTCCTGTCTCTCTCTCTCTCTCTCTCTCTCTCTCTCTCTCTCTCTCTCTCTCTCTCTCTCTCTCTCTCAGAACTCAGCATCTTTATTCATTCTATTTTAGTATGACACAAGGCAACAGAATTGAATATTTTGTCTGAAATATCAAATTTATTCAAAATTATATATATATATATATATATATATATATATATATATATATATATATATATAGATAGATAGATAGATATATATATAAAGAGAGAGAGAGAGAGAGAGGGAGATGGTTTTATATCAAGAGAACTGTATTCAAGATAATTATACACACACGCACACACACACACATTCTGTTTATAGTCGACCATGCCTTCTCTATGCGTGCATTAACATCGCTTTCTGTAGAAGAGATATTACTACCTAGGTACGCGACTTGTTCTACTGGCTTTAGAGGTTTGCCGTCGAGTGTGGAGATGTCTTCTTTCTTTTTAAAGCACATGTACTCTGTTTTACCTGTTGGAATATTTGGATATAGTTATTTACTAAGCTTTGTTTAGATGTGGCACAAGGCCAGAGGTGTTGGGCACCCAGTGAGATTTGGATATAAGATATGCTCTAATTTCCCACCAGGATTTATAGCAGCAGCAGGAACTCCCGGTATAAATTGACCAATTGGAAACGAGCTTACAAAAGCATTTAAGATCGTCGTGAGGTGTCCTCGAATCAATTGCTAATTGGGCTTTCTGTCAGAAAGACTACGACAAATTAGGATTAAAACTTTTTGTAATCTATTCTTGTCTGTAAAATGAGTTCTCTAGCTTCCCTTTTCCTAAAAATTGGTTTATAAAATCTTTTGGACCCAATGAATCCAAAAGTTTTATCAAAAGTCTTAAAGTTAACCAATTTTAAGTTATTTATAATTTCTGATTTTTTCATAGCAAGATCAATAGGTGGGAAAATCCCAATGCGGCACAGCATCAGTGACAAAAATTCTTTCTATTATTATTTTATATATAAAAGTAAAAAGTCGACGGGGCGGCCTAAAGTCGGTATCAGCCAGTCAGCGAGGGAGTCTATCCCCTTTTCAATAGCGCTAGACCAAGGAGATTGTTTTTAGCATCTGAGGTGGAGCGCCACACCTACCATCAGCTCCTTACTTTACCGCACATATCCCTGTGCTACTCATAACGCTGAGTTGGCTAGGACCGGTATCGAACTAGGAACATTGTGGTTCCTAGCCGAACGCTCTACCGACTGAGCTAACCCGGCCCCTGAATTCTTATATTTTATATATTTATTTATTTTATATATATATTTTATATATATTGAACATTATTTGTATCAAAAAGATAGTTTGGTTTTTGCTCAGAACCGAAGCTACAACATCAGTTTTGCACTTTTCTGTTTTAAGTTTTTTTTCATTCAGCCATTGCATAAGGTCTATATGGAGCAAAATAACTTTCAGAGTCCAATAGAAATTATTAGGATTCTGTTGGTGGTTGGATATAAAACCGATACTACACTCTTTTATACATAGGATTTCTTTCTATTATTAATTTACATATATTGAACATTATTTGTATCAAAAAGATAGTTTGGTTTTTGCTCAGAACCGAAGCTACATCAGTTTTGAACTTTTATGTTTTAAGTTTGTTTTTTTCCATTCAGCCATTGAATAAGGTCTATATGGAGCCAAATAACTATCAGAGCCCAATAGAAATAA
>CM042172.1:54644449-54651949 GCA_023376005.1 Doryteuthis pealeii | reverse complement strand
CATTTCCCATGACTTTAACCATTACACCACGCGCTTCCATTTTTATCATATATGTGCAAGAAGACAGGTGGTTGATGGCCTTAGTGCCTGGGTATGATGCTAAACTTCATCTAATGTTGAAGTTTTTATTCTGAATATCTGGGGAGTGTGGAGTACTCTAAAGAGTACTCCACACTCCCCAGATTACTCCCAGGTCCACTTTGACTCAGAGGATTTTACCCGTTAGTATCTCCTCTATGAGTTAAATGGAAAAAAATGAGTTTTAAAAATTTGTCTAAAAAATTCAATTAAAAAAAATTGAATACCATCAAGAATGAATAAAATAGAATGTCTTCGGCATAAAATAATCCAACAAGGGTTGACATGCCGTAAAATCCAACCCCCACCCTCTCCTCTCTCTCTCTCTCTCTCTCTCTCTCTCTCTCTCTCTCTCTCTCTCTCTCTCTCTCTTCAACCGTCCCTCTCGGCTATTGTAGTTGGTAAGCCCTTTAGATGACACCGATCTGATAGTCTTTGATAGTCGGTCCACATCAATGTGTTGCCTGTCTTTCTTGGGTAGTTAGCGAGTTGTACAAATGCTGTTTTGTCGGATGTAGCATCCGACAAAACAGCATTTGTACAACTCGCTAACTATCCTGGAAGCAGCTTCCAGGATTTGTTCAAAACATCCTTGGATACTTCCCATCTAGCTTTCGTTTCATTAGATTTCAGGTGGTGCAACTATACAGTAGTACTGTCACGGCTACAGCTTAGAAGAAGTTTATTTTGATCTTATTATTAGATTTCCATATTGTCGCTCACCCGTGAATAGTTAAATACCTACTCGATTTCTTAGGGGCGGGGTATATTTTGTTTCCCTGTTTATTTTTTTCTCTTTTTATATTCAACGAACAATTAATTCATACTAATAATTTACACACAAATATATAAGGTTTCAAGTATTCCTATCGAATACTAAAAATTTATATGCAATTATATGATTTCAAGTAACAGTTCCTATTTAATGATAATGATTGATTAATTAATTGTAAGTGTATGCCAACCCGTCAAGGGTTATTTTATGTCTGAAGAATTTCATGTTTAAATGTTCCGTATAGTTAGAAATATTTGTATTATTCGGACTATTGTCCTCATCGTCATTGTTATCTGTAAAACGTTTCAGTCGATGTGCCCTTCAGCTTTTTTCAGGTATTTATTGTCGGACTTGGGAACCTTCACGGACTCGGGAACCTTCTTGTCGGAATCGGGAGCCATCACGGAACTTTGAACCCAACCCTTTATTCAGTCTAGAGGGGTATCCTGTTTTCATTCCGCTAACCATAGCTGGGGTACAGGTGTTAATACCTGAAGAAGGCCGGAGGGCACATCGGCCGAAACGTTGTATAGATATCAATGAAGATTAAGACAATAGTCCGAATGATACAAATAATACTAATTATCAAGCCTCATCTCAAAAATTGTCTATTGTTGTTTATTTAGAGCTTTCTTTTCTATTTTCACGCGGTCGTATCAAAGGCTTTTCAAAACACTTTTTAACCCATAGGTTGGACTCTAACATCTAATACCACTCTGGATCAGTTGACTGGGGTGTAATGACAATAAAGGTATAATCCACATTACCCATTGCTCCAGAACTGGAGACTCACCACCAGATGAAGTTTAAGGCCATACCTAGAACTCCCTTATATCATTAAGAATTTGTTATGTTTATTATTATTAAGTGTTGTTATGTTTTGAGGGGCCATCGTTGGCCAGTTGATTCTAAGTAAAGAGTCCTCCGATTTGAAACCTTTGGTAATCCTCTCAGGTAGAGAATCCTAGGTTCCTTCATCGATGGTTGCAAGTAGACTGAGAAAGAATCAGCACTTAAGTAATATATCAGCCACGCAGGATGGCTAGCGATTGGCTAAGGAATAGACCACATGATCTCGCCTAGTCTATAAATATAGGCCGGGAACTAGCACACACCCTATATCCCCGAAAAGTTGGGCACCTACTGTGGTGTAATGGTTAGGAAGCTAGATTCACATACCATTGTTAGTGAGTTCGATTCACATTGGGTGCCCCATACTTCTAGCCTTGTGGCGCATCTAAGCTAAGCTTATTAAAAAACTATATCACAGAAAAGTCCAACAAGTGTTACTTTCTTTGTTCTCTCACCACAAGAATGCATAAATATATGAATATAACATGTCTGCTTAATAGGAATAGATGTCTGCTTAGGAATTAACCCTAACCCTAACCCTAACCCAAACCCTGTGTAGGGCGCAATGTTCTGAATTTTTTTAACTTACGGTGGCAAAAAAGAATTCTTAATTATATACTTGCCTCACTAAAAAACATTGTTCAAACCTATCTAACACTTAATGGCCTTATTTATAACGTATAAGATTTTACTCTAGACCGCTTCCATGGTCTAGAAAGTTCGAAAGTGCCGTAAAATCTCTTCATAAATTTCAATGACGATTTACAAGTTAGTACATTCATCCATATTGAAGGAAAATAGGGAACTGTGTAGACAACGTCATCAAAGTGTACATATGTAACGTCACATATTTCTGTGTACTTTAAATGACGGTGAGTCAAAATTGATATAATAGTGCTTTCTAATATACTAGTGTGCTTTTATTTATGTATTTACTTATTGTTTTTTGTTTATTTCTGTTTATTAGTAAGCAGACATTTGAAGAACCCGCCATTGATTTTAATCAATGGCGGGTCCTTCAAATGTCTGTTCCTACAGACAGAATACCATTTTTGAAAACGGCAAAGTACTCACTGACTTCTGTATAAAAGCATGTCTTATGAAATGGTCGGAATAGCATCATTTAAATAATTGGTTAGATATAATTATGGATTATTTATGTTTTTTTTATTTTTTGGCGGGTAGCTGTTCTTTGTTGCTGTTTTTGTTAATTCTATCACAGCATGGGTTCTCTCATATATATATATATATATATATATATTGCTCTACATTGTATTGAGCACTTTGTATTTGTTTTTTCTCAGTCTTAACACCTGGATACTGTGCGCTTCCAACGATCGTACTCATACCCACTGGTAAGCTACTACTCACACATTAACAAATATATATATATATATATATATATATATATATATATATATTATATATAGTTAAAAATCAATGCTAAAATGAATGAATGGATGAAATAAAAATGAATTATATGAGGGAGATAAATAAAAAATCCTTTCCAAGGGACCTTTCTCAAAAGTATTAAAACACTTTTTGAGAATGAGGTTCCTGATAGAAAGTTTTTCTCATCTATTATTAGACTCCTTTGAAGCATCAAGTTAATATAATTATTCTATAAGTTATTAGAGAAGATAAAATCCGTCTCTTACCTTTGTAATATCTGTTGAGAATGGATTAGAATGTTATATATATATATATATATATATATATATATATATATAATATATATAATATATATATATATATATATAATCTTGTCTGGTTCCTGTGAATATTGGTACATTGTAACTATCTTGAATTCAAAATAAAAACGGTCAAATAGAAGAATTTATGTACTTAGCTCTTTTTTTTCAGTTGTAAAATAAAATAAAATATATTAAGTTCATTAGGTATATCAGTAAATAAGTAAAATATATATATATATATATATATATATATATATATATATTATATATATATATGAATATTGCTCTGTATATAATCTAATTATTGATTATTATACATTGAGCTCTCTTAGGGATTTATAAAAATCCTTGTATGAATATATGTTTGCACATACAATAGCATACAGTATGGTTATACAGTGAGATTTTGAAGATCCCAAATAGAATCATCCTTTATAACCAGTCATTTGGATACCTTATATATATATATATATATATATATATATATATATATATATATATATATATCCATTAAGAAAGAAAAACTTCATCATCATCATGTCACGCTAGCAGCGCGGATATCCATGACAATCTCTTACTAATCGTCCCTATCATTCATTGACTCCAGGAGACTCAGCATGCAGTATCCGTACAGAGCTGGTCTATGTAGATCTTTGCTGGACGACCCGCACTAGCATGTTCATGTGCTAGTGTTCATGGGAAGACGTTGCTTATGAGTTTATCCTTACTTCTCCAGCAGTGTCCGGTATATTTTGTTCGCGTTATTTGGATGTGTGTGATACGGGGGCAGGTGGCCTTATAGCTGCTTTCTTGTGGGATGTTGCTTCCACGATTTGTTCAAGATCGGACGTAGCATTCTGGTGCAGCTCCCATCTAGCTTATTTTCCAGGCGCCTCAAGGCCCAAGTAGTAAGAAACCGTAATTTGGCTACTTTAGTCGGTAACTCCATAAAAGAGCCTAGTCTAGTCAAATAGCCGTCCTTAAATGGATAAGAAAATGGGACCATGTGACCTTTAGGCACCCCTTTTGCGATTTCTATTCGTGTGGACACTTTTTCCATTCACACCATCAAAATCCGGTTGTTTGTTAGGGGTTAGGGTTGGGGGTTAGTGTTGGGGGTTAGGGTTAGGGGTTAGTTTTATAATTTAAAAAAAACTCTAAAAATAGTCTGCTAACAATTAACCGGATTTTGACGATGTAAATCGAAAGAATGTCCCTACGAATCGAAATCGCAAAAGGGGTGCCTAAAGGTCATATGGTCCAGAAAATGTACTAAAACGTAGAAAAATCTGAAAACATCTTTTTTCTACTAGTAAGTAAAAGTAAAGTAAAGTCGTCGGGGTGGCCTAAAGTCGGTATCAGCCAGACAGCGAGGGAGTCTATCTCCTTTCCACTACCGCTAGACCAAGGATATTATTTTTGCCTCTAAATTGGAGCGCCACCCCTACCACCAGCTCCCTACTTTACCGCACAGATCTCTGTGTTGCTCATACGCTGAGTTGGCGAGGGCCGGTAACGAACCAGGAACCTTGTGGCTCCTAGTCGGACACTCTACAGACTGAGCTAAACCGGTCCTTAATAGACTCTTACCCATTTAGAAATACACACGCACACATAAAAAAAAAAAATATGAAAATATATTAAAAATTATATTTTACAAAAAAAGAATATAAAATTAATTTTTTTTAAATTTGCGACTCAAACAAAGTGTAGACAAATGATAACCTGTTTTAACACATTTGATAATTGTTCAGAGAAGAACTGAAATAGATAATTGCATATCAGTATGATTTATAAAACATATATAATAATTATATATATATAATAATTATAAAATATATAATAAGTATATATATATAATATATAATTTATAAAACATAGATTTGTTCAGAGAAGAACTGAAATAGATGACTCTTTTGAATGTCCCTTATGGCAAGCCCCACCCCTCTTTATCATATGGGTGCTAGAAGGCGGTGGCTGCGGGTCTACATGTCCTGGGAATGACGTTAAATTCTATCTGGTGGTGAGGTTCCAGTTTTGGAGGTTTGGCTGAATGTGGAGCACCCCTTCATCACCATTGCTCCCTGGTCCACTCTGACTCGGAGTGGTAGTACCTGTTAGGATCCCATCTATGGGTTAAATAGAAAAATGTATTTATAAAAAATTAAGAATTGATTTATTTCAAAACGTTATCGGCATTAAATGAACCACTGAGGTTGATATGCCGTAAAACAAACCAAACCAAACCAATCTTTTGAATGTTTTATAAGTTCTCTAAGAAAATTGTTAGAAATATTCAACGGAATTTTTTTTTAAATTGTGTAGTTTCTGTTATTCATAGTCATGTGATCCTGATCTGCAATTTCTACGCAATCAAACCAGTACCAACAGACTAAGCATTCTATCACGATCTCAACTGCACGCGATGAATGCTCTCCTTCAAAAAATTCAAGATTACAGAAAGCATCGTACACTATTCGGTGTGGTCGTATCCCTACCCTTGACAAGGGCCAACGAAAGTCGCAAGTACATGTATTCGGGATATAACACCAGTCATTTTGGACAATTATCATAGTGTTCAGTCTTATTTGCAACATCTCGCGAGCGAACATGTAAAGGTTTTTAAAAAAAGACTTAATTATTAATTATTTGTCATATTTAATAGAATATGCTTACAAGAAAATATGCTGCCTAAATACACACACACACAAAATATATATATATTATTATATATATATATATATATATATATATAATATATACGCATATTTATATATATATTATATATATATATATATACGCATATGTATATATATATATATATATATATATATATATATATACGCATATATATACGCATATGTATATATACGTTATATATATATACGCATATGTATATGTGTGTGTGTGCGTGTGCGTGTGAGTGTGTGTGTACGTGAGTGTTTAGGCAGCATATTTTCTAGTAGGCATATTCTATTAAATATGAAACATACGGATAAAACCTAACACAGACACACACACACACACACACACATATATATATATATATATATGTGTGTGTGTGTGTGTGTGTGGTGTGTGTGTGTGTGTGTGTGTGTGCTTTCTTTAGGTTCCTTAATTAAAGAAAACCAAAACGGGAGGAACGAAGACAAGCACTGAGGCTACTGTCTGAGATTCATCAAAATCTTTCTGGAAATTCGTTCGGGTTTCGAACCCAGCCAGAGGCAGCTGCTAAAACCGTATAACTATACTGATGAGAGGTGATACCTCGAAACACAATTGTTGACAACTCTGTAGCAGTAGTAAACGACCAAAGCAGTTGAAAATATCGCAAAGAATATTCCTAATTGTGAATTATGGGTCTATACACGAACCATCAAGATTTAGAGGAACGTATTTTGAGTTGTATGTGTGTGGTACGAGCGTGCGTGCATGTGCGTGTGGTGGTGTGTGAGTGGTGTGTGTGTATGTGTGTGGAAGAAAGCAAAAAACAAAAAAAAAAAAAAAAAAGAAAAAGAAGAGAAAAAAGAAGTAAATTAATCAAACATGCATTTAGGATATACAAAGATATAGTGCACGTCTTCGAACGGCTCGACAAGATCGCATCCAGCTGAATACGCCATCTTTATATTCTATATTCCTATACAGATCGCTGTTGGCATTTCTATCGACATCAACGTCCGACTTTAAGGCCAAACAGGAAAGAACGCGCTGCTGTTGACGACTTCTTCCCCTCACAGTCGTTTTTCTCTCCCCCTCCTCCTCCCTACCCCCACGCTACTCGCCATCCCCTTATCCACTCTGCCATCCCACAACCCGATCACCCGATCCTTACAAGCGATGGTCGAGATCGATAACAAATATGACCAGACGATATTCGGCGCCACTCTTGCATATACTCTCTAAGATGGCCGAACACATTTTCTCAAAGACGAATGCAAACGCAACGCAGTAAAGCAAGGACGAAATTGCAGCAATACAGAAAGACATCTGGGACAGATTTGAAAAAGAAAGAGAGATACAGGAGCTGAAACCAATAAAGACATCTTGAAAGATAGAAAGAACACAAGGGAAGTGAAATAACATCAAGATGAATCGGGA
>CM042172.1:54631949-54639449 GCA_023376005.1 Doryteuthis pealeii | reverse complement strand
TCAACCGAGAACGGGAAGCGTATAAAGGGGGTAAACATAAGACACGTGTTTCGAGGTATCACCTCTCATCAGTATTAGTTATACGGTTTTAGCAGCTGCCTCTGGCTGGGTTCGAAACCCGAACGAATTTTCCAGAAAGATTTTGATGAATCTCAGACAGTAGCCTCAGTGCTTGTCTTCGTTCCTCCCGTTTTGGTTTTCTTAATTAAGGAAACCTAAAGAAAGCACACACACACACACACACAACACCACACCACACAACACACACACACATATATATATATATATATATGTGTGTTGTGTGGTGTGTGTGTGTCTGTGTTAGGTTTTATCCGTATGTTCATATTTAATAGAATATGCCTACTAGAAAATATGCTGCCTAAACACTCACGTACACACCACTCACACGCACACGCACACACACACATATACATATGCGTAATATATATAACGTATATATACATATGCGTATATATATGCGTATATATATATATGTATATATATATATATACATATGCTAATATATATATATATATATTATATATAATGCTTAATATTATATATAATATATATATATAATATATATATTATATATATATATATTTGTGTGTGTGTGTATTTAGGCAGCATATTTTCTTGTAAGCATATTCTATTAAATATGACAAATAATTATAATTAAGTCTTTTTTTAAAAATTCTCTTACATGTTCGCTCGCGAGATGTTGCAAATAAGACGAACACTATGATAATTGTCCAAAATGACTGGTGTTATATCCGAATACATGTACTTGGCGACTTTCGTTGGCCCTTGTCAAGGGTAGGGATACGACCACACCGAATAGTGTACATGCTTTCTGTAATCTTGAATTTTTTGAAAGGAGAGCATTCATCGCGTGCAGTTGAGATCGTGATAGAATGCTTAGTCTGTTGGTACTGCTTTGATTGCGTAGAAATTGCAGATCAGGATCACATGACTATGAATAACAGAAACTACACAATTTAAAAAAATTCCGTTGAATATTTCTAACAATTTCTTAGAGAACTTATAAAACATTCAAAAGATTGGTTTGGTTTGGTTTGTTTTACGGCATATCAACCTCAGTGGTTCATTTAATGCCGATAACGTTTTGAAATAAATCAATTCTTAATTTTTTATAAATACATTTTTCTATTTAACCCATAGATGGGATCCTAAAGGTACTACCACTCCGAGTCAGAGTGGACCAGGGAGCAATGGTGATGAAGGGGTGCTCCACATTCAGCCAAACCTCCAAAACTGGAACCTCACCACCAGATAGAATTTAACGTCATCCCAGGACATGTAGACCCGCAGCCACCGCCTTCTAGCACCCATATGATAAAGAGGGGTGGGGCTTGCCATAAGGGACATTCAAAAGAGTCATCTATTTCAGTTCTTCTCTGAAACAAATCTATGTTTATAAATTATATATTATATATATATACTTATTATATATTTATAATTATTTATATATATAATTATTATATATGTTTTATAAATCATACTGATATGCAATTATCTATTTCAGTTCTTCTCTGAACAATTATCAAATGTGTTAAAACAGGTTATCATTTGTCTACACTTTGTTTGAGTCGCAAATTTAAAAAAAAAATTAATTTATATTCTTTTTTTGTAAAATATAATTTTAATATATTTTCATATTTTTTTTTTATGTGTGCGTGTGTATTTCTAAAATGGGTAAGAGTCTATTAGGACCGGTTTAGCTCAGTCTGTAGAGTGTCCGACTAGGAGCCACAAGGTTCCTGGTTCGTTACCGGCCCTCGCCAACTCAGCGTATGAGCAACACAGAGATCTGTGCGGTAAAGTAGGGAGCTGGTGTAGGGGTGGCGCTCCAATTTAGAGGCAAAAATAATATCCTTGGTCTAGCGGTAGTGGAAAGGAGATAGACTCCCTCGCTGTCTGGCTGATACCGACTTTAGGCCACCCCGACGACTTTACTTTAACTTTTACTTACTAGTAGAAAAAAGATGTTTTCAGATTTTCTACGTTTTTAGTACATTTTCTGGACCATATATGACCTTTAGGCACCCCTTTTGCGATTTCGATTCGTAGGGACATTCTTTCGATTTACATCGTCAAAATCCGGTTAATTGTTAGCAGACTATTTTAGAGTTTTTTTTAAATTATAAAACTAACCCTAACCCTAACCCCCAACACTAACCCCCAACCCTAACCCCTAACAAACAACCGGATTTTGATGGTGTGAATGGAAAAAGTGTCCACACGAATAGAAATCGCAAAAGGGGTGCCTAAAGGTCACATGGTCCCATTTTCTTATCCATTTAAGGACGGCTATTTGACTAGACTAGGCTCTTTTATGGAGTTACCGACTAAAGTAGCCAAATTACGGTTTCTTACTACTTGGCTTGAGGCGCCTGGAAAATAAGCTAGATGGGAGCTGCACCAGAATGCTACGTCCGATCTTGAACAAATCGTGGAAGCCAACATCCCACAAGAAGCAGCTATAAGGCCACCTGCCCCCGTATCACACACATCCAAATAACGCGAACAAAATATACGGACACTGCTGGAGAAGTAAGGATAAACTCATAAGCAACGTCTTCCCATGAAACACTAGCACATGAACATGCTAGTGCGGGTCGTCCAGCAAAAGATCTACATAGACCAGCTCTGTACGGATACTGCATGCTGAGTCTCCTGGAGTCAATGAATGATAGGGACGATTAGTAGAGATTGTCATGGATATCCGCGCTGCTAGCGTGACATGATGATGATGAAGTTTTTCTTTCTTAATGGATATATAATATATATATATATAATATATATATATATAATATTATATATATATAAGTATCCAAATGACTGGTTATAAAGGATGATTCTATTGGGATCTTCAAAATCTCACTGTATAACCATACTGTATGCTATTGTATGTGCAAACATATATTCATACAAGGATTTTTATAAATCCCTAAGAGAGCTCAATGTATAATAATCAATAATTAGATTATATACAGAGCAATATTCATATATATATATTATATATATATATATATTATATATATATATATATATAATAATTTTACTTATTTACTGATATACCTAATGAACTTAATATATTTTATTTTATTTACAACTGAAAAAAAAAGAGCTAAGTACATAAATTCTTCTATTTGACCGTTTTTATTTTGAATTCAAGATAGTTACAATGTACCAATATTCACAGGAACCAGACAAGATTATATATATATATATATATATATATATATATATATATATATATATATAATATATATATATATATATATAACATTCTAATCCATTCTCAACAGATATTACAAAGGTAAGAGACGGATTTTATCTTCTCTAATAACTTATAGAATAATTATATTAACTTGATGCTTCAAAGGAGTCTAATAATAGATGAAAAAAACTTTCTATCAGGAACCTCATTCTCAAAAAGTGTTTTAATACTTTTGAGAAAGGTCCCTTGGAAAGGATTTTTTATTTATCTCCCTCATATAATTCATTTTTATTTCATCCATTCATTCATTTTAGCATTTGATTTTTAACTATATATAATATATATATATATATATATATTATATATATATATATATATATTTGTTAAATGTGTGAGTAGTAGCTTACCAGTGGGTATGAGTACGATCGTTGGAAGCGCACAGTATCCAGGTGTTAAGACTGAGAAAAACAAATACAAAGTGCTCAATACAAATGTAGAGTCATATATATATATATATATATATATATGAGAGAACCCATGCTGTGATAGAATTAACAAAAACAGCAACAAAGAACAGCTACCCGCCAAAAAATAAAAAAAAACATAAATAATCCATAATATATCTAACCAATTATTTAAATGATGCTATTCCGACCATTTCAAGACATGCTTTTATACAGAAGTCAGTGAGTACTTTGCCGTTTTCAAAAATGGTATTCTGTCTGTAGGAACAGACATTTGAAGGACCCGCCATTGATTAAAAATCAATGGCGGGTTCTTCAAATGTCTGCTTACTAATAAACAGAAATAAACAAAAAACAATAAGTAAATACATAAATAAAAGCACACTAGTATATTAGAAAGCACTATTATATCAATTTTGACTTCACCGTCATTAAAGTACACAGAAATATGTGACGTTACATATGTACACTTTGATGACGTTGTCTACACAGTTCCCTATTTTCCTTCAATATGGATGAATGTACTAACTTGTAAATCGTCATTGAAATTTATGAAGAGATTTTACGGCACTTTCGAACTTTCTAGACCATGGAAGCGGTCTAGAGTAAAATCTTATACGTTATAAATAAGGCCATTAAATGTTAGCTAGGTTTGAAACAATGTTTTTTTAGTGAGGCAAGTATATAATTAAGAATTCTTTTTTGCCACCGTAAGTTAAAAAAATTCAGAACATTGCGCCCTACACAGGGTTTGGGTTAGGGTTAGGGTTAGGTTAATTCCTAAGCAGACATCTATTCCTATTAAGCAGACATGTTATATTCATATATTTATGCATTCTTGTGGTGAGAGAAAGAAAAGTAACACTTGTTGGACTTTTCTGTGATATAGTTTTTTAATAAGCTTAGCTTAGATGCGCCACAAGGCTAGAAGTATGGGGCACCCAATGTGAATCGAACTCACTAACAATGGTATGTGAATCTAGCTTCCTAACCATTACACCACAGTAGGTGCCCAACTTTTCGGGGATATAGGGTGTGTGCTAGTTCCCGGCCATATTTATAGACTAGGCGAGATCATGTGGTCTATTCCTTAGCCAATCGCTAAGCCATCCTGCGTGGCTGATATATTACTTAAGTGCTGATTCTTTCTCAGTCTAACTTGCAACCATCGATGAAGGAACCTTAGGATTCTCTACCTGAGAGGATTACCAAAGGTTTCAAATCGGAGGACTCTTTACTTAGAATCAACTGGCCAACGATGGCCCCTCAAAACATAACAACACTTAATAATAATAAACATAACAAATTCTTAATGATATAAGGGATTCTAGGTATGGCCTTAAACTTCATCTGGTGGTGAGTCTCCAGTTCTGGAGCAATGGGTAATGTGGATTATACCTTTATTGTCATTACACCCCAGTCAACTGATCCAGAGTGGTATAGATGTTAGAGTCCAACCTATGGGTTAAAAAGTGTTTTGAAAAGCCTTTGATACGACCGCGTGAAAATAGAAGAAAGCTCTAAATAAACAACAATAGACAATTTTGAGATGAGGCTTGATAATTAGTATTAATTTTGTATCATTCGGACTATTGTCTTAATCTTCATTGATATCTAATACAACGTTTCGGCCGATGTGCCCTCCGGCCTTCTTCAGGTATTAACACCTGTACCCCAGCTATGGTTAGCGGAATGAAAACAGGATACCCCTCTAGACTGAATAAAGGGTTGGGTTCAAAGTTCCGTGATGGCTCCCGATTCCGACAAGAAGGTTCCCGAGTCCGTGAAGGTTCCCAAGTCCGACAATAAATACCTGAAAAAAGCTGAAGGGCACATCGACTGAAACGTTTTACAGATAACAATGACGATGAGGACAATAGTCCGAATAAAATAACAAATATTTCTAACTATACGGAACATTTAAACTGAAATTCTTCAGACATAAAATAACCCTTGACGGGTTGGCATACACTTACAATTAATTAATCAATCATTATCATTAAATAGGAACTGTACTTTGAAATCATATAATTGCATATAAATTTTTAGTATTCGATAGGAATACTTGAAACCTTATATATTTGTGTGTAAATTATTAGTATGAATTAATTGTTCGTTGAATATAAAAAGAGAAAAAAATAAACAGGGAAACAAAAACTATACCCGCCCCTAAGAAATCGAGTAGGTATTTAACTATTCACGGTGAGCGACAATATGGAAATCTAATAATAAGATCAAAATAAACTCTTCTAAGCTGTAGCCGTGACAGTACTACTGTATAGTTGCACCACCTGAAATCTAATGAAACGAAAGCTAGATGGAAGTTATCCAAGGATGTTTTGAACAAATCCTGGAAGCTGCTTCCAGGATAGTTAGCGAGTTGTACAAATGCTGTTTTGTCGGATGCTACATCGACAAAACAGCATTTGTACAACTCGCTAACTACCCAAGAAAGACAGGCAACACATTGATGTGGACCGACTATCAAAGACTATCAGATCGGTTGTCATCTAAAGGGCTTACCAACTACAATAGCCGAGAGGACGGTTGAAGAGAGAGAGAGAGAGAGAGAGAGAGAGAGAGAGAGAGAGAGAGAGAGAGAGAAGAGAGAGTGGGTGGGGGTTGGATTTTACGGCATGTCAACCCTTGTTGGATTATTTTATGCCGAAGACATTCTATTTTATTCATTCTTGATGGTATTCAATTTTTTTTAAATTGAATTTTTTAGACAAATTTTTAAAACTCATTTTTTTCCATTTAACTCATAGAGGAGATACTAACGGGTAAAATCCTCTGAGTCAAAGTGACCTGGGAGTAATCTGGGAGTGTGGAGTACTCTTTAGAAGTACTCCACACTCCCCAGATATTCAGAATAAAAACTTCAACATTAGATGAAGTTTAGCATCATACCCAGGCACTAAGGCCATCAACCACCTGTCTTCTTGCACATATATGATAAAAATGGAAGCGCGTGGTGTAATGGTTAAAGTCATGGGAAATGGACTCGTCACCAGAGTTCAAATCCTGGATGTGATAATTGCATTTGATTTTGCGCTAATACCCTGGGAAAGGTAAAATCAAATTCTTCCTCCAGTTATGGGCAAATAGCAGGGCAGACTGCGCTCTTTAACCATGGCTAGGTAACCAGTCTAGGAGAAGGAAAACTCTGAATTCAAACCTGTTACTCCGCTTAAGAAATGACCTTGTGCCGCGTCCAGCTCGGGCGGAGGGGTAGGTAATATAATATTATATATTATATATATATATGATAAAAAGGGTTGGGAGATCGGTCATTAGAGTAAATAGGGTTGGGACAATCATATAGGTGCTAGGGCTTGACTTGATTAGCTGATTGACCACCCGTCTAGCTTAAGTAAGGAATATACTGCTCAGCTACCAGAATTCTGTCCCTAAACATACCTGGTCGCCACCCTCACCAACAGGGGTACCATCGAAAGGATCTTACCCCTCTGGCAGAGGCACGGTCAGCAAGCAGAGGAGAGAGAGAGAGAGAGAGAAGAGAGAGAGAGGGTGTAACTAAAATCTTGTGTTTTCCACATCTCATTATTTTATACCGTTGCTTTCAGCGCCACCGTAATAGTTTCTTTGAGACTTGTACAACAGTAAAGACGGTTGTCACAGCAAAAGCATATTTATCGAGTTGTCACCGAATGAAACTAAAAGGCTTTGATTTACTGTGATCAACGTATGAAAGGAAACACCCTGCTAGCGTAGTTATGTATTGTCGACGTTTTAGATTGATTTTTATCTAAGTAAAAATTCTGTTTCTGT
>CM042172.1:54601949-54629449 GCA_023376005.1 Doryteuthis pealeii | reverse complement strand
GCAATCGGTGCTTAAGTCAGAAAGAAGAGAAATACCTTTCTTTTTTTGCTGTGAATTTTACTTACAGTCAGATACGCGCCAAATATTCCCATTGAAATAATAGAAGAAAAAAAAACTATCTATCAGTTTAACTATTTATCTCATTATATTCGTATCCATTTATCTTTCTCTCTATCTCAGTATATTCCCATCTATCTATCAATCTATCTCAGTATAGTCCTGAATATCTATCTATCTATCTATCTATCTATCTACTTATGTGTCTATCTATCTCAGTTTATTCGTATCTATCTATCTTTCTTAGTATATTCTTGAATATCTATCTATCTATCTGCATACACACACACACACACACACACACACACACACACACAACATATATATATATTATATATAATATATATATATATATATATATCAGTATACTCCTATCTGTCTACTTACCTACCTATCTACTATCTATCTCAGTATATTCCCATATATCTGTGTCTCAGTATATTCTCTGAATATCTATCTATCTATCTACCTACTTATTTATCTATCTATCTCAGTATATTCGTATCTATCTATCTTTCTTAGTATATTCTTGAATATCTATCATCTATCTATCTATATCTATCTCTCTCTCTCTCTCTATATATATATATCAGTATATTCCTATCTGCCTATTTACCTACCTATCTATCCATCTATCTATCTATCTATCTATCTCAGTATATTTCCCATATATCTATGTGTCTCAGTATATTCCTATCTATCTATCTATCGGTATCTGTCTCCCCCTCTCTCTCTCTCTCTCTCTCTCTCTCTCTCTCTCTCTCACACACACACACTCTATCTATCTATCTGTCCATTTATCTTAGTATATTCCTATCTACTCATCTATAAATTTTAGTATATTCCTATTTATCTATCTCAGTCAATTCCAATTTATCCAGCGCACTATTTCAAAATGTATCTTTTTTTTCCATCAATTGTTTCACGACTCGAAACATTACACTCTCCACACATCGCAATCGGTGCTTAAATAAGAAAGAAGAGAAATACCTCCCTTTTTTGCTGTGAATTTTACCTACAGTCAGATACGCGCCAAATCTTCCCATTGAAATAATAGAAAAAAAGCAAACAAACAAACAAACAACCCTTGAAAATCTTGATATGATAGCTACAAGCAATCTCGTTCTAAAGCCGTTTTTATCAAAACCAAGTCATGGTAGAATTGTATCATGTGTACGAAATCCCCATAAAACAACGATATTAAAAGATATAAAGAAAAGAAGAAAAAAAAAGACCCTCTTACGACCGAGACGAAATGTCATAAAAAAAGGGCGTGTGTTATATCCAGTTTACAATTAGTTCGGCAAAATCGTGCACACAATCTGTTGAGGGGAGCGAGAGAGCACGGACTTGATTTTGGTGTCGGAGCGAAGCGAATGGAAACGGCAAAAAGACACAAAATATGAACGGGCAATGAACTGTTGACGAATCAAAAAGAGTTTCATAATGAAATAGAAATCGTTTCCCTTTCTTGACGTCGGGTAATGAACATTAGAGATTTAGGAGCACCGAATGACGTGTCCATTTGTTCAGAAGGACATATGAGATGGCCTTTTCAAGTCTGTGAAGATTTGTCAAAAAGGACATTTTGAACACACACACACACAACACACACACACACATATATATATACATATATATGTATATTGGAATTATTGTGAACAATAATACTAGAATTTATAGTAACAATATTGATATCTACCCGTAGACATATATATATATATAATATATATATTATATATATATTATATATATATATATATATATTATATATATATTAGAATTATTGTGAACAATAATAGCAGACTTTATAGTAAAAATACTTACTATCTATCCGTAGACCAACAATTAAAATTGTAAATCGGTTTAACACACACACACACACACACACACACACACACACAACAAACAAACAAACAAACAAACAAACAAACACAAAAACATACACATACACATACAAACACATATATATATGTGTATATTAGAATTATTGTGAACAATAACAGTAGACATTATAGTAGCAATTCTTAATATCTACCCGTAGACCTACAAGTGAAATTGTAAAAAGATTTAAACACACACACACACACACCACACAACACACACACACACATACGCACAAACACACACACACACACACACACACACACACATATATATATATATGAATGAACCAATAAATAAACGAATAAATAAATTCTAATGCGACAGAGACCTTACACACTACAACCTACAATCCCCCGATGATGACTGAATTGTCGAAAACGCTAGGGTAAAATATGTAGAACAATTCCTCTACCAAATATTCCGTGGTCATCAATAATACCTGCTGAGGGACTCTTTATCAATGATCCAATTCCACTGGATAAGCGCTTTTGCTTAAGGGCTCCAAGATGACCCAGAAGATTGTAACAAGGGGTCCAATAACAGCCTGAGTTTTACTGGGGTTAATCACCGGTGTAAGTCCTCATCTGCAAAGAATGGGTTTATCAAGATTAGCTATTACCCCCTTTGTCGGCTGAGGCTGTAGAAAACAACGATTGA
Organism: Doryteuthis pealeii; assembly: GCA_023376005.1. NCBI lineage: Eukaryota > Metazoa > Mollusca > Cephalopoda > Myopsida > Loliginidae > Doryteuthis > Doryteuthis pealeii. The sequence goes on along the minus strand of CM042172.1, from coordinate 54,626,848 downwards.
ACCTCTGCAGAAGATTAACAACCCTCCCCCTAAATGGGGCCACCTGCTGTCCGTGGGTAGCGATCTGTGATGCTTAAGGATGATATCCTGTTGAATGGGCAGTCCAAGACATGCAACTCCCCACTTAGACCCTTACTTACACTAGATGGGCGGTCGGAGAGGACCCATCCAATCAATCGGCTGTTCACGTCAATCCCGAGCACCTATATGATTGACGCAACCCTATTGCCCTTAGGGCAAGCCCCTACTCTTTTTCTCATATATGGGCTAGCAGGGGGTGTCTGAGGTTCTTCTTGTCCTGGAAATGACATTAAACTCTATCTGGAGGTTTAGGGAATATATATATATATATATATATAATATATATATATATATATATATATATATATGGTATCATCTATATCCTCCACAATGTATGCCCATGTAGATGCATAACTATAGATTTATACAAGGATTATTTCATATCCCTAACAGAGCTTAATGTAAAATGACTAATAAATTAATTATATACTAAGCAACATTTAGTCTTTCAATACGAAAGAAAAACACAACAAACCGTCATTTCGCTATCATCAATTCATTACTAGCAGAATAAAAGTTTGACTTTTTCTTTCTCATTGGAAGTTTAATATAGCGGGAATCGTGCTCAATACTAGTCACTCTAACAGGATAAAAGCGAAAATGAATTAATGTTTACACCCTCCTTTGTGACACTCTCATGACTACCAGTTTCACGTATTTTAATACAATTATCAGATGAGATTTGTCTTGAGGCACAATTTTAAGGGAATCTTTTTAAGTACATGAAACTGACAGTAATGAGATTGGCACAGAGTGTGAATAAACTATGTTTGAAAATCGCATAGGCGAGAAACTATATATCTGTTTATTGTGCCTGCCCACACCGACGCCGACACGCTTGGCTTGGCAGTCGTTTTTGATGGAGCTCATGATTGACGCAACCACTAAGTATGAAGTTCAGTTTTAGAACATAAACGCATAAAACTGGTGAAATCCATCGCCAATTAACGAAAGTGTATAGCGCGTCGTGCATGGATATCAAAACGTGTGCGAGCGTTGTAGGGAGTTTACCTTTACAACAAAGACGAAGTTCAACGCTTCCTCAACGACAGTATGGCTAGCTGGTATGACTGGTGTACAAAAACTACCACAGCGCTTACAAGAAGACAGAAAATATGATACATATTTAAACTTTAAAATGATGTAAACATCATTGAGAATAGACAATAAACAATAAACGTTTCTGCGATTTCTAAATATTTTGGAGACCTTATCTTTGAGATTACTCTCGTATTTTATAGTTGTATTATACTTCTTATGTGTTCAGTAGATGCTACTACTTCTTGTTTATTGACCACTGGGGTTGCCTGACTACGATCTCGTTGGCTGGCTTGATTTTAAGGCATGTTAAGCCATGCTGGGTTATTTTATACCGAATATATTTGTTTTATTCATTCTTGTTGGATATTCAACATTTTTTTCACACTTTTTTCACATTTTTTTCAAACACATCTTTAATACTCATTTCATCTATCTAACCCATAGATGGGACCCTAACGGGCACTACCACTCCAGGTCAGGATGGATCTGGGAGTAATGGCTATAATAGGATATTTCACATTCCCTAGAGTTGCAAAATTGGAACCTCACCGTTTAACATCATACACAGGACACTAAGAACCCTCAGTCACCGCCTTCTAGCACATATATGATAAAAAGGGTTGGGGTTGTCATAAGGATAATAGGATTGGAGCAATCATATAGGTGCAAGGGCTTGATGTGGCCAGCAGATTGATCTGAGTGCTCTCTCCGATCGCACGTCTACCCAGGTGGGGGGTTCAAGCGACACCACTTTGGCAACGGATTTCAATCGTAGCTGGTGTTTTTTCAGCAGCCACCGGTTAGCGGTTTTACTTAGGGCGTTTTTCGGGCGTTTTTCCCGAAAACCCAACCCAACTCCAACCCTAACCCTAAACCCTAACCATATACCCCCCTAGTTAAAATTAACAGTTTTATTACAAAATGTGTGGTTTGTTTTTTTTCTATATACAGGGTGGCCCAGAAAGACAGAGACCAAATTATTTATTTATTTTCCCATTAAACTAACCCTAACCCCAACCCCAACCCTAGTTTTTTTCAAGTGACACCGGTTCGGCTACAGACTTCAATCGTTGATGGATTTTTTCAACAGCCACCGGCTAGCGGTTTTTGGGGCAGGAAGCCGGGACGGAACTCCGCAAATAAACCCATTATGTGTTTACCCAACCCTTCCGCATAAGTATTTGTAGCACAAGGTCATCTTTAAGCAGATTATAACAGGTTTGAATTCACAGTTTCACTTCTCCTAGATTGGTTGCCGTAGGAAGCCATAAGGGCAATAGTGTTGGGACAATCATATAGGTGTTAGGACTTGACATGACCATTGATTGATCGGACCGACCGTTCAGCCTAAGGGCCAAAGTGGAATGTAGTTAGCCACCAGGATTCCGTTCTTAAATATCATGTACCATCACCCACGATCAACTGTTGGCCCCGTTGAGGGTGTATTCTACAGCCCCAGCCGAAAGTGTGGGGGAGGGGTTGGACTTTAGGGCGCTTTCGAGTAGTTTTTGCATCATAGAAGGTAACTATTATTCCTATTGTCATTGGCATTTCAGTCTGAAGTTACAGCGCCTCCTGTGACTGTGATGTCCGATGTTTGAAAAACATTCTCGACCACAGATTTCTCATTTAAAGGCTGTCCCCTGAAGACGTTGATGTGCCGGTGCTTTGTTGCCGCTGCTTTCTTCTAGACCTCTTAGCTTCATGGTGTTGCGTCAGGGTGACTTCTGACATGAGATGTCCTCTATGGAGATTCTGCCGCCACCGAGGGCGGTCCTGAGCCAAATTTTCCCAGCTTGAAGGGACAATGCCAAAGCACCTGAGATCATTCTTGCAGACATCCTTGAATCGCAGCTGGGGGCGACCAATTTGTCTTTTACCAGACATAAGCTCTCCATAGAGGATGTCTTTCGGGATTCGTCCATCATCCATCCGACGTACATGACCCAACCGTCTGAGACGACGTTTTCTCAATAGAGAGTACAAGCTGGGGAGTTGAGCTCTCTCTAGGACTGCTGTGTTAGTGATCCTGTCACCCCGGGTGATTAATTATTCTTATTAGGTTATAATATTAGGTTATAATATTTATAGGTAATACTATTATATTATGATAATAGGTAAATAATATAATTTTTATTACAGTTTGATCCATAGTTTAAAAGTCTTATTGGTTATAGAACTATAAAGTAAATGAATCAGTTGAGTTGATGTTTTTATACCTTAAAATGTTCTACCGCTCCGGGTCAGAGTGCAACTGGGGGGTAATGAAGAAGTACTCCACACTCCTCAGAGCTCCAAAATAGGAACTTCACCATTAGATGCAGTTTAATGTCATACACAGGACAACTGATATGTGGTTTAATAGTATTATTCGTTATATGATTAACTTTTTTCACGGTGCGCCGGATAATTGAAAAAAAAAAAAAAATAACGAGCACAGGCCACATTATTATTGTGTTCAATACTTGCTAGCCAGAACGAAAGCTCCGAGAAAAAGATGTAAAACAAAATTTATCTTTCCATGTTATATTCATGGATGAGTCGCGTAAAATTCAGAAAAACAAATTTAACCAACATATTTATTTTCAAAACATTATCAAAGAGCGCAACATTCAAATACCGTCGGTGGGCCTGATAAAATGCATACGCGAGGCCGTAGTTTGGTGACCCCTGTGTAGTTGAATCAGTTTAGTTGATGTTTGTATAGTAGATACTGTCTTCTGTTAACATTTTTTATTATAGATTTGTTTTCGAAAACTGTTCCTTGAGATTTGGATGATATATCTCTAAAATCTTTAGGTCTTTAATATTTGAGCATGCACGGTATTAGAAATAGATCTTTTAATGAGGATTTCAATTTAAAGATTTCCCGCTAATTCTTGAATATTTATATTAATGGGAGGACGGTTTTGTTGAATGTTTTAACATGTGAGATTTGTTTTATTTATTTATTTATTCTTTTAAAATAATTTTTCATTAATTCTATTGATTAACTTCTTGGGACAATGATGGCTCTGAAAATTTAATATTTGATTGAATTATGGTAGCAGATACGTGCTATAAATTCTTATTTAAGATTGTTGATATGATTAAATAAAATTATTTTTGTTAGAACAATATTCTTTATTTTTTGTTAAAGATTTTGAATAGGGTAGGATTTCTATGAGACCTTTGTTGGGTTATTCTATGAGACGTTTTGTTTTATTCATTATTGACAGTTATTCAAAATTCTTTGAAAACTCAATTCTTTTTAAATACTTTTTTAAACTCATTTTTTTTCTATTTAATATATATATGGGATCATAACAGGTCCCACCATTCCGGGTCAGGGTTCCATCTATGCGGAAAATAAATCTGTTGAAAAAATCATTTATATTATATTTTTCTTGTATTAATTCTCCTTTATCCACTTGGCCAAATGGCCAAGTGGATAAAGGAGTTAGGTTAAGACAGTTCCAAGTCACAGTTATCTCTAGATTACTGGTTCAATCCTAATCAAGGGCAGCAGTATCGTAGAATAATAATTAATACAGCTTAACGCCTCTACCCCAGCTATGGTTAGCGGAATGAGAACAGGATACCCCCGTGGACAAAATAAAGGGTTAGGTTCAAAGTTCCATGATTACGACAAGAAGGTGCCCGAGTCCGAAAAGAAGATTCATGATTCCGAGAAGGTTCCCGAGTCCGACAAGAAATACCTGAAGAAGACCGGAGGGCATATCGGCCGAAACGTTGTACAGATAACAATGAAGTAGTATTATATAATGATAATAGTAGTATTATATATATATATTTTGCATACGGTCCGTAACTACACAAAAATGTAAACGTGATTCCCTAAACTCGGACATAAAATAACCCTATACAGGTTGATACGCCGTTAAAATCAATCAATCAACCAAACTTAGTAGCAAATAAAGCTTTATGTATTCTTCAGAAAAATGATTTGTTCACAGTTATGCAGCATCACGTATTCCTATACAATTCCTATACAATTCAAACGGAATTATTTGGTCCATATATGGGACTCTATTTGATACAGTTACTCTGGGTCAGAATGGTAATGGGAGTAATGTCAATGAACGATTGACTCCACACTCCCCGGAGCTCCACTAATGGATCCGCGGAGGAAGCTTAATGTCATACCCAGGACGCTCGTTTTTTGTGGTGATGGTCTTAGCCCTTTGCAGGGGATGCTGACAGGGCTGTGGTAATTATGCCTATCAGTTGGTTTTGTGTATACTTTGTACTTGCTTATTTTCATCAATGTATCTCAGAATGACCAAAAAGCTACCCCAATGTGTGAATTTCACAAGGACAAGTATATACATATATGTAAAAATGGAAATTAGAAATCAATCAATATCACTTACACATGTGTTTCGGTCAGTTTTTCCGTAACTTTAAACTTAACATAATCTATAAATACAAACAAATACACAACCAAACATGACCATCTTACGAAAACATTAAAATAAAAAATAACATAAAAAATTAGCTATTATCAAAGTTAGGTTCTTTTTATGAACGAATATCTTTTTAATGAGTTCACCGTTTTTTTTTTCAAAACAATAACATAAACTAGTTTCCGAGAAATTTTCAACATGTTAGGGATAAATGATAACACTTTATTTTTGCAATACAACATTATTTCTACCATAACCCCGAGAAAATTCAAATATCCAAATTCTAACGGTCTATTTCAGTGTTCCGAAAGTGATTTAAAAAAAATTCTCTTCGAACATTTCTAAAAATTCTCCGTTTTTCCCCAACGAATTTTTTCCTTCAAAATAAAATTTCACTCTGATGAAGGTCGAATCTTCTCTGTGTGCTGAATATTTTCAAACAGATGAACTGACCGAAACACATGTGTAAGTGATATTGATTAAATTCATCTTTTATTATCCATTCTGTTCTTTCTTTTCTTTATTCATTCTTCCTCATATATATATAATATATATATATATATATATATATATATATATTATATATAATATAATTTCAAATACCAAACATTTTATTCTGACGAAGGCCGTTATTCTTTGTATGCTTAAAGATTTTGTAGTTTTCTATTATCATTATTATTATTATTTCATTTTATATTTAAAATAATAATAAATAGAATACATGTGTACATGAACAAACTCCTGGCCAAAACACGTGTTAGTAAAGTAAATCTATTTTATCTATTCTGCATTTTCTTTGCTTTGTTTATTTTCTCTTTCAATATACCGGATTCATTTCCATTTTCAACTTACACACACACACACTCACACACAGATATATATATATACATATATATATATATATATATATATATATATATATATATATATGACTGATGAAAGGTCAGTCGGGTTTCACTCCTGGCTAGAAGTAGTGGCTAAGTCTAGCCACACTGATGAGACGTAAACGTCGAAACACGGTGTCTGTGAATGACTATATATACATAAATATTTAACTGTATATATATCGATATGCATGAGTAAAAAATAAGTACTAATAATTTCCAACGCATTTTTAGTAAAATCATCTTCAACGCATTCTTATAGTAAAATTATGTTCTATGCATTCATGTATTAAAATAATATTCAATGCCTTTCATGAGTAAAATAATTTCCAATTCATTCTTATTGTAAGATTATTTTCGATGCATTTCCCTTGTAAAATAATCTTCAACGTATTCCAAGAGTAAAAAAAAAAAATAAAAAAAATCCCAATATATTTCTATAGTAAAATCGTCTTTGACGCATACATAGAGGAACATTATCTTAAATGTATTTCTAGAGTGAATAATATTCAATGCATTTCAAAAGTATTCAGATTTCCAATCCATTTCTATAGTAAAATTATTTCTAATGCATTCCTATAGTAAAATAATTGTCAATGCATTACCATAGTAAAAAAACAAACAATATTTCTAATGTATTTCTTTAGTAAAATCATCTTGAATACCTTCTATAGTAAAATCAACTTCAATGCATTTCTACAGTAAATTAGTCTTCAATGTATTCCAAGAGTAAAAGTTTTTCCAATACATTCCTATAGTAAAATCATTTCTAATTCATTTCTATTGTGGAAGAATTCCCTATGTATTTATATAATAACATCATTTTCTATGTATTCCTATAGTAAAACAATTTCCAATGTGTTTCTATAGAAAAATCATTTAAAATGAATTCCAATGGTAAAATCATAGTAAAATCTTCTTCAATAACTGAATCCTTACCAAGACAGGAATGACTTGTCTAGACGTCATAACTTTATTATATAAATCGTTCAGCTGTGCATATGTCTTCATTTAAATTTAAAAATTAAGAAAAAAGTTTTCTTCTCAATCGTTTTTGTTCACGCTTCATATATTACTATAAGTACTTACACACATAACCGCCTAAAAATATGCGCATGCGTATATGAGAACGGCAGCCATTTTGAAAAGGTCTGAATGAAATGTTTCAATTGCGATTTGAAACATTAATATTGTTCTGTTTCCATTGCGGAACGAGACGAATATTTATTTAATGGTGGCGTTGGAATTGTTATTCCTCTGTTTGAGAATCACAAAAAAAAGGAATCAGAGTTTTATAGGAATCGAGGCAGAACGAAATATGATGAAGAATATTGAGTAAACTGGTTTTGTTTGGCTTTTCAAGAACAAAAGGTTGGGAAAAGTATTCGCACTGAGTGAGTTCATTATTTTTATGTTTGAAGATCACGAAGAAGAATGAAGAGATATATTCAACAAAGACGATGCTTTTAATGGACAGTTTTTCAATTCAGACGTTTCCTAATATTAATTGCATTGACGGGAATAAACGTTTACATTTGCCCTAAAACATTTTTATTAGGTTGGTTAACACGACATAATTCATCTTAGTTGAAGCTTATCACTGAATTAATAATAAGGAATATTATTAAATGTTTGGTTGGTTGGTTGGTTTTTATAGCATTTCAATACTTGTTGAGTTATTTTATGCCGAAGTCAGTCGTTTCTGTAATAAGATGGTTTCAAGTAACTATTCCTGAAAATGAGACGCATAAAACGTTACGGGATGTAGTTTTAGTTGAAGCTTTATTATTATTTACGATAGAATAATTTGACCTCTTCTCTCTCTCTCTTCTCTCTCTCTCTCTCTCTCTCTCTCTCTCTCTCTCTCTCTCTCTGAAAAAGAACCTATGAGCCTAGAATGGAATAAACAATCCCTTGTAACTATACAACTTGCGTATGTTGTTTCTGAACTAACAACTACTACTACTACTAACGACTTATACTACAACTCGATTTTGGGTCCCCATGCAACATTATATCATTTCAACTATTCAGATATAATAATAATTTGTTTGCACATATTTATATTGTTTTGAAATATTCCTATTTAATAATGTGCTTGTTCCTTAATCTTCCAACCATTGACATTTTGCAACATTGGAATTAAGAACTAAAAATAAGGAATATTATTAAATGGTTGGTTTTTATGGCACTTCAATAATTGATGGGTTATTTTATGCCAAGCACACCACACAAAGCAGCCGACAGCCACTTATCTCCTATCACACAAATTATCAAGGATTACGAACAAGAAACACTGGACATTGCTGTAAAAGTACGGACGAACACTTAAGTGACGTTCTTCTGTGGACACCTACATATGGACACACCAGATTATACCGACTAGCAAATATTTACATTCATCAGTTCTATACGGATACTGGTTGTTCGGTTGGTTTTCATGGCATTTCAATACTTGTTGGGTTATTTTATGCCGGAATCAGTCTTCTTGTAATAAAATGGTTTCAAGTAACTTTCCGAAAATGAGACGCATAAGATCTTCTGGGATTTAGTTTTAGTTGAATATTATCATTGGAATTAAGAATTAATAATAAGGAATATTATTAAATGTCTGGTTGTTTTTTTTATGGAATTTCAATACTTGTTGGGTTATTTTATGCCGAGCATCCCACAAAAATCAAATTACGGACACATATCTCCTATCTCACAAATTATCCAAGGATTACGAAAAAGAAACACTGGACATTGCTGGAAAAGTACGAACGAACTCTTAAGTGACGTTCTTCTGTGGACATCTACACATAAATACACCCAAGTGGGCCTACTAGCAAATATTTACATTCAGTAGCACTATGCGGATACTGGATGTCATGATCAGGACCTTTAGAAATGGGTGGTTAGAGAGAGGGAGAGAGAGAGAGAGAGAGAGGGGGGGGAGAGAGGGAGGGAGAGAGGGGTGGAGGGAGAGGGAGGGAGAGGAGAGTGGGGGAGGGAGAGGGAGAGGGGGGGGAGGAGAGGGAGAGAGAGGGAGGGAGAGAAGGAGAGAGGGAAAGAAAGGGAGAGAGAGGGAGGGAGAGAGGGAGAGAGAGAGGAGAGAGAGGAGAGAGAGAGAGAGAGAGAGAGAGAGAGAGAGAGAGAGAGAGAGAGAGAGAGACGCATGGGATTCCATGCTGTTAGCGTGACATGATGATGATGATGATGATGCCGAGGACAGTCGTTTTGTAAGGATACGGTTTCAAGTAACTCTTCCTATTTAGTAGTTTATAATAATTACAACGATCATAATCATGCTTATCTATTTACACATAGTTATACGGTTTCAAGTATTCCTATCCAACACTAATAATCTGGATAATAATCTGGTGAAAGTATCGAAAACCCCGAATCTGTTGATTCTGAAATTCCTCCTTTGGAAGATGATGGTAAATCAAAAATGGAAGAATTTGATTAAACAAAAAAAAAAAGAAAAATCTGCGCACATTATCATTAGAACATAATTTATCAGCAGAAAAATAAACAACAAAAAACCCAAATTACTATACATTTAATGTTGAAAAATAGTTTTTTTTAAATAAGTTTAATTGAAATTATACATTGCAATACTAACACAAACAACTGTCTCAATAATAGATTCAATAATTAATTTCAATGGTTAATTAAATGCATAGTAATTTGGTTTTTTTGTTGTTCATTTTTTAAAACAATCTGAATCCCTAAAACCGTCACCCAATTCGCAAAATGTTAATTCATAGACTGTAGTTAAACTGTCATTTGGTATCACCAAAAAACTTGCCGTTTTCCGACCTAAATCAGAAGTCAGTCCTTATTTGTATTACATAGGAATACTTGAATCCATATAACCTTGGGAAATGAGTAGTAGATCGGAATAAGTAAGTAAAGTAAGTAAAGTCGTCGGGGTGGCCTAAAGTCGGTATCAGCCAATCAGCGAGGGAGTCTATCCCCTTTTCACTAGTGCTAGACCAAGGAGATTGTTTTTGCATCTGAGGTGGAGCGCCACACTTATCATCAGCTCCTTACTTTACCGATCCCTGTGCAACTCATACGCTGAGGGCCAGTATCAAACTAGGAACCTTGTGGTTTCTAGCCGAACGCTCTACCGACTGAGCTAATCCGGCTCCTTATTTGTACATAGTTTTGTTGTTTTTTCCCCAATTATTCCTATTTAATGATAATGATTTACCCACAGTTATATGGTTTCAAGTATTCCTATATAGTATTAATAATTTGTACTTGTATTTGGTTTCAAGTATTTTTACCTAATACGAATAATCTATACACAATAGCATGATTTCAAGTATTTCTATCTATTACAAATAATTTTCACGGAGATACAAGTATTTCTATTCAATACTAAAAAATTTAATAAAAGAATTGCAGAGGATTTCCAGAATGCTAGAGCTGATAGGGACCGATGGGAAGAGAGAGTCAAAGGAACCCGTTCCGTCGGCACGCCTTACTAATGATGATAATTTAGGACTAATAAGCTGTTAATTTTCTTTTTTTAAATTTTTCTTTTTGCTGTTTATTTTTTTTGGGGTACTTACTATTCGCAGAAATCCTCAAATGGGTTAAAAGGGGCTCCTTAGCCTTGGTCGACAACCCATCAAATCAAGAAAAAGTCCAAAACAAAACTTCACAACTCTCTGGATGTTTCGGTGCAACATTTTCAAGATAGCGGTTACGAACTTCTGCTCCTCGGTAACGAAATTGCATAGCTAATTTTGAAGACGAACTGGAGAATTTTCCACGGAAATAGATAGGAACGTTTTACTTACGGATCATCCACCGTACTTAATCGTCAATGACATTTGCGGAAGTGCTTTTACTTGATTTCCGCTCGAGAGCAACACCCAGAGTGCTAGACTTTCAAACTATACGCAAACCTCGTTGAGTCTCTCCTCTAATGACCTTTTGGTAAACTTAGTTATCGGTCCTGTTCAGCTGTCCATGATGATCTTTATGTTTCTGTTTAGGGAAGGGTTAAAGGATTCTTTTTAGGACAGGAAGACAATTGAAAAACTGCTCCCCGTAGCCAAGAAAACACTGGAATATGTGGATCGATTCACGAACGAGGATAAAAGAGTTCACCTGTGTATATCTATTGAGCATACACAACCGTGGTGAAAACTAAATATTCCTTAGGAAAGACTGAAAGCGACTACCCGGCATCAATTGGGTAGAGGAGAAAAATAAACAAAGAACAAAAAAAGTAGTATAATTGTTAGCAAACTAGTCTTGCAGATCCGTTACTACGGAATAGCAAGTTTAATGTTCGCTGGATGACCCATAAAAATCCCCACGTAAAAATACCCTCTCTGTTTATCAGATCTGAAACAAATGATTGTTTTGCGCTTCCATATTAATTTGTTTAACTTTGAGTTTCACGGACATTTTTAAATATTAGGTTGTTACAAAAATAATAACCGATTTCAAATACATACATTGTTAAAAAATTAACAGTAGAAATGTTAAAATTAGTCAAAATACGAGCGTTGGGCAGCTATGCATCTCTGCCATCGATCTAAGAGGTCATTTATTCTGCGTTGGTAAAAAGTTATTGGCTGTGATGCAACAAAATCTTTAAATGATGATTCCACCTCTACTTTAGTTCGAAAAGTTTTACCATTTAAAAATGTGCTTAAATGCCTAAAAAAATAATAACCAGTAGGTGAAAGATCGGGAGAATATGGAGGATGTGGTAAGGTCTCGTATCCCAAGTCAGTGAGTTTCTGTACAGTTAATCTTGAAACATGTGGCCGCGCGTTATCGTGGAGGAGAATTGGACCACGTCGATTCACTAATGCAGGTCTTTTTTTTTGCAAGCAAGCGTGCATATCAACGAGTTGATTGCAGTAAATCTCTTCAGTAATGGTCTGATTGGTTTTCTCATGCAATATAAGAAGGCGAAGGTCATGTTTAGGCATGTTCATCTTTGAAGGCTCCTATTTTTAAAAAAATACTTTCTATCTGAAAATAAATTAAATTTTATTTTTAAACACACATTAATTACACTGGTTTACAAAGAAATTGAGGCAAGCAAACAAAGAACAAAAAAGTAGTATAATTGTTAGCAAACTAGTCTTGCAGATCCGTTACTACGGAATAGCAAGTTTAATGTTCGCTGGATGACCCATAAAAATCCCCACGTAAAAATACCCTCTCTGTTTATCAGATCTGAAACAAATGATTGTTTTGCGATTCCATATTAATTTGTTTAACTTTGAGTTTCACGGACATTTTTAAATATTAGGTTGTTACAAAAATAATAACCGATTTCAAATACATACATTTATTGTTGAAACATAAACAGTAGAAATGTTAAAATTAGTCAAAATACGAGTCTTGGGCAGCTATGCATCTCTGCCATCGATCTAAGAGGTCATTTATTCCGTGTTGGTAAAAAGTTATTGGCTGTGATGCAACAAAATATTTAAATGATGATTCCACCTCTTCTTTAGATCGAAAAGTTTTACCATTTAAAAATGTGCTTAAATGCCTAAAAAATAATAACCAGTAGGTGAAAGATCGGGAGAATATGGAGGATGTGGTAAGTTCTCGTATCCCAAGTCAGTGAGTTTCTGTACAGTTAATCTTGAAACATCTGGCCGCGCGTTATCGTGGAGGAGAATTGGACCACGTCGATTCACTAATGCAGGTCTTTTTTTTTTGCAAGAAAGCGTACATATCAACGAGTTGATTGCAGTAAATCTCTTCAGTAATGGTCTGATTGGTTTTCAAAAAGTCGTAGTAGATAACACATATTGCAGACCACCAGACGGTCACCATAATCTTTTGCTGATGCAACTTTGGCTTTGAGAAGTGTTTGGGGGATTCATAACGATCAAGCCATTGACCTGATCGTTTACGGTTGTCGTAAAGGATCCACTTTTCGTCACAAGTGACTATTCGGTCAAGAAAGGGGTCATTAGTGTTACGCAAACAGAGCATCGAGCACACTTCAAACCGCCTAAGTTTTTGGTGCTCATTGAGCTCATGAGGAACCCATTTATCGAGCTTTTTCACCTTTCCAATACTCTGTAAATGGTGGGAAACTGTTGCAATGCTGACACCAAGAGTCTGAGACATTTCTCTGATACTTTGTCGTGGATTTTACTCAACAACTGCTTGCAATTGTTCATTGTCAAGACTGCATGTCTGTCCTCTACCTTCTTCATCTTCAAGACTCTCATCTCCATTGTGAAATTTCTGGAACTACTTTCGTACTGTCCAATCATTTGTGGATTCATCTCCCCATACTTTGTTGATATTGGTAGCTGTTTCGGAGGCATTGTGCACAAGCTTGAACTCATGCAACATAAGAAGGCGAAAGTCATGTTTAGGCATGTTCATCTTTGAAGGCTCCTATTTTTCAAAAAATACTTTCTATCTGAAAATAAATTAAATTTTATTTTTAAACACACATTAATTACACTGGTTTACAAAGAAATTGAGGTAAACACAAAAATAGCTGTTTTAACCTAATTTGGGGGTGCTGAATTCAGATTTGAAATCCGTTTTTACTCATCACCTCAATTTTTTTTTTAGATATGCATACTGTACATTTTGTACACATACTGTACATAAAGGCGTATATGCATTCAGGGTTAATTTCTAATATTGTGTGATTTATGTCTTCTTTTTTAGTTATTATGCAATAAATGTAAGTGCTAGCATTACATTATATATATATATATATATATATATATATATATATAAGTTATATATTAAGACGGATTTTGGCAGTTAAGCGTAGCCAACACGTCTTAATCAACAGCCAGTAGTACACTGGCAGTCAGCAGATCATCTAAGAAAACACATTTCTGTCTGCGGTACTATGAATTGTGTACATTGTGTCATCCAAGTATATTTATTCCGTCAATGTTCTTTATCTATCCTGTTTTATCTGTAATAAGCTGCTGCAATAAGCATGTATATACTCTGTATATACTAAAATGAGACTATTTAAAAAACAGAAAACTAGAAGTGATAGAGCAAAACTGTTTATAAATTTGAATTCAGCACACCCAAATTAGTAAAAAAAAAAAACACCTATTCACATTCTTACCTCAGACAAAATATTTTTTTGTAAACCAGTGTTATTATATATACAAAAATTCACCTGAAATAAACAACAAAAGTCTATGTTAAAATGACATTTCAAAACCGAGCAGTTCACTTCAATCGGCTATTATTTTTGTAACAACCTATTAGAACTTTGATGGTGTTTTAATGGTACTTTAATTTTTAAATATCTTCGCGAATATAAATCAAATCTTTATAATTTTTGCACAGAAAGCTAGTCTCAGTAACAGTGAATATATATATATATATATATATATATATATATATATATATATATATATATTGGAGAATATGTGCTTAATTGAAGTCATACCTAATTTTGAAAATTAATTAATTGATAATTAATGAATTAAGCGGGCATATCTGTTCAAATGTAAGGCTAAACAAATCGAGAAAAGTCAATCTGTATGTACATTTCGTCCTATTATGTCTCATCATTGTCGGCTAAGGTCATATCAAACACATTGTTTGTTTGTTTACTTCTCACACTATCGTGTAGCAAGTCACCAAAAGTGGAATATAACTGAGTTCAAAACAAACGAAAGATCTGAGAAAACCAGCTAGTGTAATGGTTAGAATCCCCGCCTGTCAGCTTGACAGTTAGAACTTTAAATATGTTTTATACGGTTATATATATATATATATATTTGGGAGAATATGTGCTTAATTGAAGTATGTACATTTCGGCCTATTATGCCTCATCAGCAGAGTTATAGACAGAGATTGACTTTTTCTCGATTCGTTTAGCCTTACATTTGAACAGATATGCTCGCCTAATTCATTAATTATCAATTAATTAATTTTCAAAATGAGGTATGGCTTCAATTAAGCACATATTCTCCCAAAAATTGTCGGCTAAGCCCATATCAAACACATCGTTTGTTTGTTTACTTCTCATATATATATATATATATATATATATATATATATATATACTTTGTTGTTGTTTTATTTTAGTAGTTTCCTCCGGACATACACACATGCATACAAACAACTGCTCTTTATATATGTATAGATAGATGGAAGAAAAATGTTCAGACACAGAACAGTTAACAGCAGTCCATGATGATATCAATGCTTCTATTTAGGAAGGGATGGGGGATTCTGATTAGCATTTCATCGAAAGCAGCTGTCCATGATGATATAGATACTTCAATTTAGGAAATAGTGAAAGATTTCTTTCAACATTTCATTGTTAACTGCTGTCCATAATGATATTGATACTTCTATTTAGGAAGGAGTGGAGAATTCTTATTAGCATTTCATAATTAACAGCTGTCCATAATGATATTGATGCTTCTATTTTGGAAGGAGTCAAGGATTCTAATAAGCATTTCATTTTTAACAGCTGTCCATAATGATATTGATGCTTCTATTTAGGAAATAATGATGGACTCTTATTAGCATTTCATTGGTAACAGCTGTCCATAATGATATTGATGCTTCTATTTAGGAAGTAGCAAAGGCTTCTGAATCGCATTTTATAGATAAATTGCGGTCCTTGAGGCTATTGAGGTTTCTGTTTAAGAAGGAAAGAAAAACAGCTGTCCATTTTGATATTAAGGTAATTTTCACCCTAAGTTGGCTAAATTTCTAACAAATAAGGCAATTAGAGTAACCTCCCTTGACTTTCAATTTGAACTAAGCCGGTAGCTATTTTGAAAGTCTCCGTGCGAAATAAACAAATCTTAGAAACTTTTCGAAACAATACAACTGCATGCTTTAAGACAAAAATATCAAAAAATATGTTCTTAATAACAATTAAGTTCATTTCAGATAATTTTATGCTAGGAATTTAGCCAACTGACTTTCATTTTGAAACAAGACGGTAGCCATTTTGAATGGGTCTGTGCGAAATATACAAATCTTAGAATCGTTTCGAAAATAATACAACTGCATGCTTTAACAAAAAAATATAATAAAACATGTTCTTAATAACAATTAAGTTCATTTCAGATTCTGTCCATGATGATATTGATGCTTCTGTTTAGGACTAAATCAATACTTCTAAATAGTATTTCATAGATAACAGCTGTCCATGATGATATTAATGCTTCTATTCAGGAAGGAGTGAAGGATTTTTGCCTGCCCGTGATAGGAAACGGGTAGGATAAATGGATCTATCAAGTGAATCCTAAAATGAATTTTTTTTGCTGTCCATGATGATATTAATGCTTCTATTCAGGAAGGAGTGAAGGATTTTTGCCTGCTCCTGATAGGAAACGGGTAGGATAAGTGGATCTATCAAGTGAATCATAAAATGGAAAATTTATTATCTACACAATCGTTTTATGATAGAATTTTTCACGTTGAGATGCCACTTCATTTCTGCCAGGCTGTTTTTGGTGATGTTTTTTTGTATCACCTCTATCTCTTCTCTACCCCTTCTTCTTTCTCTCTCTCTCTCTCTCTCTCTCTCTCTCTCTCTCTCTCTATCTATCTATCTATCTATCTATCTATCTTTCGCTGTCTTTCTCTTTCGCTCTGTGTGACATGACCTTCGAAAATTGGTTGCAGTTAATTGCAAATTTAATTCGATGATCATACATGAGTACATCGCTACCGTTACCTAGCAACGAGCTTGAGAGCAACGCCATTTTTAAAAACACGTGCATTTGCGTTCACGTTCCTTTCTTTCTTTCTTTCTTTTTTTCTTTCTGTTTTTTTTTTGTGTTTTTTTTTGTATTCAGAGAAACAGTTACAACTTACCATACGTTAATTTTAAATTACTATCATTTGCCTCGTTCGGATTCTGTTGAAAATAAATCATTTATCTATGAAATAAGGAATACAGGAAACTGTTACCTTTTTTTTTCCTTTGGAAAATTTCGCTTCTAACTGCTTTTATTTATTGATAAAATATTAGAGCATTTCAGTTGGAAATTTGTCCTGAGCTTGACACAACTGAATAAGAATGGTCCCACAAAAAGCCCTGTCGACTGGGACAATAGAATACACCGACTGCACCTCTGCACAGATGTAAGAACCCCACCCAATGGGACCACCTGTTGGCCATTGGTGGTAACCTTTGATGCTTACGGACGAAATCTTGGTGGCTGAGCCATCTAATTAAATTTTTAAGGGCCATTCTTTGGCTTTAAAACAAACGCGCTTATCCAGTTGAATTGGATCCTTGATAAAAAGTCCATCGGTAATAAATCCTTTGGTTACTAAAGTGTTCTCAGTTACTGGTATAGAGTCCTTCGATAATGAATCCTTTGGTTCCTCTGGTAAAGAGTTCTCAGTTCTTGGTAAAGAGTCCCTCGATAATGAATCCTTTGGTACTCTGGTAAAGAGTTCTCAGTTCTTGGTAAAGAGACCTTCCATAATGAATCCTTTGGTTACTCTGTAAAGAGTTCTCAGTTCTTGGTAAGAGACCTTCCATAATGAATCCTTTGGTTACTCTGGTAAAGAGTTCTCAGTTCTTGGTAAAGAGTCCCTCGATAATGAATCCTTTGGTTACTCTGGTAAAGAGTTCTCAGTTCTTGGTAAAGAGACCTTCCATAATGAATCCTTTGGTTATTCTGGTAAAGAGTTCTCAGTTCTTGGTAAAGAGTCCTTCGATAAGGATTCCTTTGGTTCCTCTGGTAAAGAGTTCTCATTTCCTGATATAGAGTCCTTCGATAATGGATCCTTTGTTTACTCTGGTAAAGAGTTCTCAGTTACTGGTATAGTGTCCTTCGATAAGGAATCCTTTGGTTACTCTGGTAAACAGTTCTCAGTTCTTGGTAAAGAGACCTTCGATAAGGAATCCTTTGGTTACTCTGGTAAAGAGTTCTCAGTTACTGGTATAGAGTCCTTCGACAATGAATCCTTTGGTTACTCTGGTAAAGAGTTCTCAGTTCCTGATATAGAGTCCTTCGACAATGAATCCTTTGGTTACTCTGGTAAAGAGTTCTCATTTCCTGATATAGAGTCCTTCGATAATGAATCCTTTGGTTACTCTGGTAAAGAGTTCTCAGTTCCTGATATAAGAGTCCTTCGATAATGAATCCTTTGTTTACTCTGGTAAAGAGTTCTCAGTTAGTGGTATACAGTCCTTCGAAAATGAATCCTTTGGTTACTCTGGTAATTATATAATTCCTTCCTGAGTAATGGTAAAGGTTCGGTAATCCTATGTCCGTCTTCAGTTAGCGCATTTGTAATTATGACCAGTGGGGGGGGGGTAAATAGTATGTCTACCATGCAGGATATTTAGTGATTGGCTACATGAGTCAATCACGTAACCATGGCTAGTCTATTAATCCAGGTGGGTAATTAGAGCACATCTTATGTCACAAAATATTCCAACAACATGCAACACTACACTTTGGCCTTTACTTAGTTTAGACAGGCGGTCGGAGATACCTCCTCCGATCAATCGGCTGATCACGTTGTGATTGTCCCAAACATATTGCCCTTATGGTAAGTTCCAACCCTTTTTATCATATATGTGATAGAAAGCGGTGGCTGAGGGTCCTAATGTCCTGGAAATTATGTTAAACTCTATATGATGGTGACGTACCAATTCTGGAGTTCTGGTGAGTGTAGAGTACCCTTTCATCCCCATTACTCCACTCTGACCGGGAGTGACAGTATCTGTTTGTATCCCATCTATGGATATAAAAATATAAAAGAATGTGTAAAGTCTTCGGCATAAAATAAGCCAAAGGGTTGACATGCCGTGAAATTTAATTATTATCTATTAATAATGGAGATTCGGTTCTGGTTTTTGTCTGTAACAAAAACTACGTCTCTGCTTACGTCACATTACCCAAAATCGTCATAATCAGTTATCAGAACTAAGTTTCCATTTCAATTTTTTTAATCTTTTACTCCTTTAATAAATCTATTTTATTTTTTACTCCTTTAATAAATTTGATGATTTTACTTTGCTTATGATACAAACTCTCTGATATTAAATTTTCAATTCCCATCCCCTCAGGCAATATGTATTTTATGTCGCCCAGATGGCGTTTTTTTATTTTGCTAGATTCGCTTCCGTTTTTTGTATGTAACAAAAACTACGTCACTGCTTACGTCACATTACCCAAAATCGTCATAACATAGAATAAATACACTCAAAATTTGAACATGCAACATTAGACAGTCCTCATTGTTTTTTAAAACAAGTTTTAGTAAATACATGACTGGTATTATATATCTATATATAGTTTGTTTTATTTTAATATATATTTAAAGTTTACATTTCAAATTGTTTTATTTTTTAATTCTTTAATGAATTTGATGATTTTACTTATTTAGGGTACAAACTCGCTGACATTGAATTTTTAACTCCCACCTCTCAGGCAATATGTATCAAAAAGCTATTTTACATCGCCCGGAGGGTGTTTTTATTTTGCTAGTAATTATGATATATAATAATAGAATTATATTTAGGATTGCTTTTAATAAGTTCGATAATAACATGAGGGTATTAGAAATCAGTAGCAGAAAATACTTATTTAATAAACACAATTTTGTTGAAATCATTATGCAAATTATTCCCACCATATACTATGTACATTTTTATTTCTTATAGATATATAATACATATTTCAGCATTTTAAATGCATTAATAATATGGGCAGTTTTGAGGCAAATCTAACTCAACTAGACTTTAATAGGGATATCGTTATTGAATAAGAAGCTTATTAAGATCAAATAATTACGATTAATAATGATTTTTGTATCTGATGTGCAGCGTTACACCTACCGTCAGCTTCCTCCTTAACCGAACAAATCCGATTACCCAAGATGCTACTCATGTGCTGAGTTGGCGGAGACCGGTACCGAACCTGGAACCTAGCGATTATGATTCACCGGGGGATGATGAGGTTCATAATAATCGTTGAGAATATAACTTAAATAACTAAGGACATCGTGACGACAGTGGTGACGTAGTTTCGCTCACATAATCCATTTTAACAAAATGTGAAGTGTAAACAAATTTGTCCAGGATTTGAACTTAGGTCGCCGTGGCTATTTCATACTACGATAACCATTACACATGATCGCCCCCTATCAGCTCTGAAATTAGTAGACCAGTTCCTATGCCTAAGTAGCAATATTTCGCAAATACACCTGCCAAGGCCGAATCACTGTTTCTTAAGTCTGAAGAAGACAGCTTTTAAAATGTGTTGTAATGGTTAGCAAGCTCGCTTCGCAAACCATTGTTAGTGAGTTCGATTCTCATTGGGCGCCACATACTTCTGGCCTTATGCCATATCTAAGCTAAGCTTAGTAAATAACTATATACAAGAAAAAGGTTTTTAAATGTATCTCAAAATTTAATAACTTGAATAGGACAATTAATTATAAAATCCTAATGATAAACCGCATTTGACGGCATATAAGATGCACGGGCATATAAGACGCATCCCCATTTCAGCCGGTCAGATTCAGGAAAAAAGGTTTTAGTGTATTTAAGCATATATTCTTGAAAACAGTCTAGCTGTGCATTACACAAGCAGAAACATAGCTGTATGAAAGCAATTTGGCAATTTAGGGTAGGTAAAAGTACTGAGCGCCAGCTGGGTTAGTGAGCATCATAGAAAAGATTAGCCTATGCCTACGGGAGGTCTCAAACTTCACCTACGATGTATAAGACGCAAGGCAATTTTTTGAGCCAAAATTTTGGAAAAAAGTGCGTCCTATATGCCGTCAAAACGTTGATATTAGGTTTCTTTTTATAATTCATATCAAATTGTATAACTTTTATAATATAAGAAGATATTTCAAAAATGCATAGACACCGAAGCTCCATTACAATACGATACGTGGATTTTTAGGATCATTTTAATTGAGATTAAGATAAAAAAAAAAAGTATTTTCTTTAAAGACATCGATTCCTTTGTGTCTGTTTCTGTGGCTGTTTTTGTAGACAGACGCAGACTGAAAATACTAATTCTAAAACCTCTTAGTCTGAACGTTCTATAGATAATTTATCTCAAAAAGAAAAGATGAAAAAATTAAAAGAAACGGTAAACAATAGAATAATAAAGAAAATAACTGGACGCTTTGTCATATTAAACCTTGATAAAGTTTTAAGTCGACGGCAATCGCCTACGAAAACAATGAAGATCTGCAGGTGAACAGAAAATGAAAAAAATATCGACAAATAGAAGCTTAGAATTTTTAAAAAATCCATACTGGGACGCTTTTTAGGGATTCCGTACGGAAAATAGATTTTCTATCTTGTGCTATATTAAGCGTAGCTTAGTAAACACATTCACCAATCTCTCAGCACGAGCCAATTTTGTTTTAAATAGAAAAAAAACCCAGTAAAGCAAGTAGTAAAGTCGTCGGGGTGGCCTAAAGTCGGTATTAGCCCAGACAGCGAGGGTGTCTATCCCCTTTTCTCTAGCGCTAAACTAAGAAAACAACAAAGATCTGCAGTATTATCTGCGTTATTCGGACTATTATCCCCATCTTCATTGTTATTTGTACAACGTTTCGGCCGATATACCCTCCGGCCATTTTCAGGTATTTCTTGTCGGACTCGGGAACCTTCTCGGACTCGGAACAAATTCGACAAATAAAAGCTTAGAATTTTTTTACCATTCCATACTAGGACGGTTTTTAGGGATTCCGTACGGAAAATAGATTAATTTTAAAGATTTTCTATCTTGTGTTATAGTAAGCGTAGCTTAGTAAACACGTTTGCCAATATTTCTGCACTAAGTGAGATGCGACACAAGGTCAATTTTTATTTATATAAGAACAGTAAGTAAAGTAAGTAAAGTTGTCGGGGTGGCCTAAAGTCAGTATCAGTCTATCAGCGAAGGAGTATATCCCCTTTTCACTTGCGCTAGACCAATGCGATTGTTTTTACGTCTGAGGTGGAGCGCCACACCTACCATCAGCTCCTTACTTTACCGCACAGGTCCCTGTGCTACTCATACGCTGGACAGTTATACATTGGCCGATCTTTCAGCTCGAGTGGGATGCGACACAAGGTCAATTTTTTGACAACAAAGATCTGCAGGTGCTCCACTAAGGAAAAAGAAATTTCGACAAATGAAAAAAGTCCATTCTAGTATCGAACTCGGAACCTTGTGGTTCCTAGCCGAACGCTCTACCGACTGAGTACTATTTAACCTATAGCTGGGGGACGATGAAATTCATTATTTTCTCAAGGATATTAGTCCGAAAATGAACGTATGCCGCAGATCAGCACGCTAGTTATTACGCGACACAAGGTCAATTACTTATAGTAATGTCGCCGTGGTGGCCTAAAGTCGGTATCAGCCAATCAGCGAGGGAGTCTATCCCCTTTTCAATAGCGCTAGGAGATTATTTTAATGTCTGAGTTGGTGCGCCCCATCTCGTGGTAAGCCTCCTGTCTCCACTTTGTAGGTTAGAGTGATTCGGTCGGCTGAGAGGCATAAACGTTTTGTTTTTATGCTTAGTCATGATTTATCAATATATTTTATTAAAAAAATCTAATAAAAAGAATTACAGGGAATTTACAAAATGTTATTGTCGATAGTGTTGCTTCGTTGTAGGGTGTGAATTCCACGATTTGTTTAAGATCGCCCACATTAAACACATCATAGAAAAAACATCCCACAAGGTAGCAGCTGCTTGGCCACTCGCCCCCTATCACACAAACCATCCGAGGGAGACGAATGCGACGCCCTCCTGTGGAAACCAGCACATGGACAAGCCTCTCTCTCGGTTGTCCGTGGCAGTATTAACGACAACGCTCGTGTGAGAATACCAGAACTTTAAAAAAATATATTGTGCGCAATTATAACGCGTCTACAGTTTAAATATGTATATATAAATTGTTTATATAGAAATAGATAAATAGATACATACATACATACATAAATATGTATATCAATCAGATATTCCACCAAAATATGTGAACCCTATCACGACATCATATATATATATATATATATATATATATATATATATAATTTAATTTTATGAGTATGAACTATCTAATATTTATAAGAAATAAAAAAGTCTAGGGTGGACACTTTTGGTGAGCCTAAAAAAGTAAAGTCATCGGGGCAGCCTAATGTCGGTATCTGCCAATCAGTGAGGAGAAATCTAATAAAAAGAATTACAGGGAATTTACACAATGTTATTGCCGATAGTGTTGCTTCGTTGTACGGTGTGAATTCCACGATTTGTTTAAGATCGCTCACATTAAACAAATCATGGAAAAAAACATCCCACAAGTTAGCAGCTGCTTGGCCACTCGCCGTCTATCACACAAACCATCCGAGGGAGACGAATGCGACACCCTCCTGTGGAAACCAGCATATAGATAAGCCTCTCTCTCAGTTGTAAAAAGTAAAAAGTAAAGTCCTCGGGGCGGCCTAAAGTCGGTATCAGCCATACAGCGAGGGAGTCTATCCCCTTTTCAATAGCGCTAAACCAAGGAGATTGTTTGGGCGTCTGAGGTGGAGCACCACACCTACCATCAGCTCCTTACTTTACCGCACAGATCTTTGTGCTACTCATACGTTGAGTTGGCGAGGACCGGTATCGAACTAGGAACCTTGTGGTTTCTAGCCGAACGCTCTACCGACTGAGCTAACCTGGTCCCTTTGTTGTACGTGGCAGTATTAACGACAACGCTTGTGTGAGAATACCAGAACTTTAAAAAAATTACCGTACGCAATTATAACGCGACTAGTGTTTGAACTACGATGTCGCAATTCAGTGCGTTAGTCAATCCGCCATGCGCCCACCCCGATATGTTTGGTCCATTAAAAAATGGTAGCAATTAAGGGTACATTAAGGGCCGGCTTAGCTCAGTCGGTAGAGCATCAGTCTAGGAACCACAAGGTTCCGGTTTCGATACCGGCCCTCGCCAACTCAGCGTATGAGTAGCACAGGGATCTGTGCGGTAAAGTAAGGAGCTGATTGTAAGTGTGGCGCTCTACCTCAGACGCAGAAACAAACTCATTGGTCTAGCGCTAGGGAAAAGGGGATAGACTCTCTCGCTGAATGGCTGATACCGACTTTAGGCCATCCCGACGAAAAAAGAAAAAAGAAAACAAAGGGTAATGGAAATTTCTTCAACGGTGTTTAATAGGTCTAAATTAAGGAATTTTCCTTCTCCTACACTGGTTGCTTAACCAATGTTAAAGAGCCCAGCCTACCCGAATACATAGCTGGAAGGAGAATAGTTTAATTCATATATTTCCTTAGTAACTTAGCACTATGTGAAATGCAAACAGTCTCGTCCAGGATTTGAACTCGTCGTGCCCATTTCTTATGAGGGTAACCATTACACCACGCGCCTCATTATAGCACTGTAATGTTACATACCAACAAATAAGGACACATTTTTAATTCTTAGCTTCTTTGCAAAAACGAATATATTTTTTCAATGCAACTCTACAAACAATTAAGAACTGATTTTAAAGGTTTGTTATATAAG
>CM042172.1:54581949-54596949 GCA_023376005.1 Doryteuthis pealeii | reverse complement strand
GCAAAAAAAAAAAAAAAACAACAAACAATTAATGCAGTTTGGCAACGATAGTGTTTCAGGAGTTGCTGAATAGCATTGAAAGTTCAACATAACACCACCTTTGAGGACTCGAGCTCCTTATTTGATTTAGGGATTATGAGAAATGGACTAGTCGCCCGAGTTCAAATCCTGGACGTGGTAATTGCATTTCACTTAGCGCTAATACCCTTGGGAAAGGTATGAATCCTACTCTCCATCTAGCTATGGGTAAATAGTAGGGCAGACTGGTCTCTTTAACCTTGGTTAGGCAACCGGTCTAGGAGAAGGAAAACTCTGAATTCAAATCTGTTAAACTCCGCTTAAGAAATTGACCTTGTGTCACATCCTGCTCGTGTGGAGGGGTCGGTAAATATATATTTGATTTAGGGGTTTACATTCCTAGCCATTCTTTTGAATGAGGTATAACCGCTAGGCAGTGGAGGTTTTATAACAAACTTTTCCTTTTATAGACGGATTGCCGTCCAAGGTATGGAGTTCCATTTGTCACAGTGTTTGTGACAAATAGCCCATGGGTTCTCAAGAGCTTCTCCATTTTTATTACATTTGTCCATTGCATAGCTGAAGAAACGCTCAAGAGGTATGACTGATTTTTAAAGTCCCGTAAAACGGATTTTTCTAACCTATTTTTTTTAAAACGTAATTTCATCTTTACTTGTTTTAATTTTGATATTTTTAATGTAAAAATTGATAGTAAATATAATGATTTCGATTTTTTGTAATTTGATAAATCATAACATTCATGGTTTGGTTTGGTTTGGTTTATTTTGTTTTACGGCATATCAATCTCGGTGGGTCATTTAATGCCGACAAAGTTTTGAAATAAATTCATTCTTAATACATAATACAATTTTGTTTATAAACTTATGTTTTTCTCTTGAACCCATAGATGGAACCCTAACAGGTACTACCACTCCGGGTCCGACTGAATCTGAGAGCAATGGTGATGAAGGGGTGCTCCACATTCCCCAAACCTCCAGAAATGGAACCTCACCATCAGATAGAGTTTAACGTCATTCCCAGGACATGTAGACACTCATCCACCGCCTTCTAGCACCCATATGATAAGAAGGATTGGGGGTTGCCATAGGGGCAATAGGGTTGGGACAATCATATAGGTGCTAGAGCTTGACATGGCCAGCCGATTGATCGGAGGGGGCCTCTTCGACCGCCCCTCTAGCCTAAGTAAGGTTCTAAGTGGAGTGTTGCATGTCATGGACTGCTCATCCACCAAGATTCCGTCCTTAAGCATCACGAGTCGCAACCCACGGCCAACAGGTGGCCCTATTGGGAGAGTTTTGCCCCTCTGCAGAGGTGCAGTCGGTGCATTCTAACGCTACAGCCGACAGGGCGGTGTAACATTCATGACATATAATTTTAATGTATAATTTTAATATTTTAATGTATAAAAATTAAATGTAGATTTAATTCTAATATATATCACTCAAATTCATTTCATAGACATGTTTCCTTTATTATGATCAGCGCTATAAATTAATTAATATAATAATATCCATATATTTGTTTTTAATAATGTTGTATTAATTATTAACTTAAAATCATACGGGAAACATCTCAGTGTTGTTAATGGTCCACCTTAAATTCAAAGAAGAAAAACAAGAAAATGTTACATTATTATCAAAAGAGGTAGACATATACATGCCAACAAATGTAATGTATAATGTATTTTGTATAGCGAATTAGTTAAAGGCTCCTGATCGGTAGGTAGACCTGTTACGTTTTTAAGAGCAATTCCTTGGCCTTATAGTACAGGCGCTTATCTGGTGGAATCCTTGATAAAGAGTCCGTCGACAATGTGAATCCTTTGGTTACTAAAGTGTTCTCATATTACTGGTATAAAGTATAAGTCCTTCGAGAGTATTGGTACAGATCCGGCAATCCTATGTGTGTCCGTCCTCAAAATGTTCTCAGTTACTGGTATTGACTCCTTCGATAATGAATACTTTGGTTACTCTGGTAATCGTATAAGTCATTCCTGAGTATTGGTAAAGATCCGGCAATCCTATGTTCGTCCTCAAAGAGTGCAGTTTTATTTATGACCAATGTGTGTGTGTGTGGGGGGGTAAGTATTCTATCAGGCCAGTAGTATTGCTAGTGATTGGTTACAAGAGTCAATCACGTGAATTTGGCTAGTCTATAAATAGAGGTGGGTATTTAGAGCACATCCCATATCCAAATAATCCCAACAAGACCACGTCTACGCATTAAAGATGTCTGCGGGAGAGACATGAGGATATGTCACATTAACACCAACACATGGGAGGTAGATGCAGAGAATCAAGCGGCCTGGCACCTTAACGTTAAGCAAGGCACGAAGAGGAGTGAGGTGGAGAGGAGATTTCACTCAACAGCAACGAGGGCCAGAAAGGGGGAGAGAAAAAAGCATCAGTTTGTGTGCAGTCAGTGCAGCAAAGTCGCTCAGGGGTAGGCTTGCACAGCCACTTGCGTAGATGCAGACAATTTTTTATTAATTTATACATTTTTTGGACACTACTCCATCGTCCTTAATGGACGGAAAGGTGCCAGCAACAACATGTCAAGGTCTCAAGGATAGGCATGTAACCGCTAGCTTATGGTCTGTTTTGAGATTTGCACCAATTTACGATTGAGAGTCCCCATGAAGTGGTTTGTTCATTAGCTTGCATATAACACAATCTGTAAAGTTTTTAAGGGCCATCCTTGACCAGTTGAAATAGGGCCTAAAGAAAGTCCTATGTTATGGTATCCTTTGGTGATCCTTTGGTAAGCGTATAAGTCATATCCTGCGTATTGGTAAAGGTCCAGTGATTTAATCCTATGTCCGTTGTCCAAGAATGCTGCAGTAATTATGGCCAGTAGGGTCGGTTAAGTATTGTATCAACCTCAGAGTACTGCCAGTGATTGGCCAAGGAATAGATCACATGATCTCGCCTAGTCTATAAGTAGGAGTGGGGATCTAGCACACACCTTATATCAGAATAAAATCAACAAAATCAATTTGTTTTAAATTGAAATTGGGTCCTCTCTTTTGATTTTGGGGTCAGCAATGTGTCCTCTCCAGAATTTTTGAATGCATAATTTGTGGCAAATTGCCCAGGTACTCATAAAAATCCTTAGCGCTTTCATTGCACAATATGCACGCATTTTCGTTGTATCATTTTTACAATGAGCACATAGAGCCATAGGTACTGCTATTTTATAGTGAGCCACATGATTTAAAAAAGTGTAATGCTTAAATTTAGGTATGATGAAAATGTCGATACAACAGCAATTCCCCATTTTTTAAAAACATCTTTCATAAAAAAAAGTAAAAATTGTCATTTATTTTAATTTTTCCTCAAAAGACTTAGAAATAAAACATTCTTTGTATTTCTTAATTATAACAATGAAATGTTAAAAAGATCACATCTACAAAAGAGGTAAAAACTACAAAAATACACCAACTTGTGGCGTGAGCGGTGGAGCTGCTTTCATTGAACAGCTACCCTGGTTACTTGGATGCATAACATTTTGTTGTTATAATGCTCACGCTCGTGGATGCACGCAGTAATCGTTGTTATAGTGCTCGCGGTATTTGATGAACTCAAGATCGCTATTACAGTGCTCGCGCAATTGGATGCATACACTTACCGTTGTTATAGTGATCGCGTTCTGGTATGCATACAATATCGCTATTATAGTGATCACGGTCTTGGATGCAATTACTATCGCTATTATAGTGATCGCGTTCTTGGATACAGACAATTATCGTTGTTATAGTGCTAACGCAATTGGCTGCACACACTTACCGTTGTTATAGTGATCGCGTTCTTGGATGCACCCAATATCGCTATTATAGAGCTCGCTTTCTTGGATGGACACAATTATTGCTTTTACAGTGATCACGCTCTTGGATGCACTTGTAAGAATGGGTCAAGGTTATATACTTGATATACAAAACTCCGACGAAGGTTGACAGACAAATCATTTAATGTAATACAGCACAGGGATATGACGAGATACAAAGTACATAGGTAAAAGGGTACATAAACAAAGAGTACATAAATAAAGATGAAGACACATTCATGAATGGTACAAGATAACATATAAAAGTACAGACATGAGACTAGGGATAGTCCAAGCTGTGAAGAACTTACAGTAATGTAAGTGGGAACAAAAGCCCCAACGAGACGGGGGAGACCTTAACTAACCCATGTGTCTTCGTAGTATCAGGAACAGGAAAAGAGGCCGAAAAGGTTTAAACCCGGCGCTTAGATACTATAGCCCCCTAGCGGGCACCAGCAAAATAAAACCGGGCAGACAACTCTCCCAGGCAAATACGAAACTAACGCTACACACTCAATGTCGCTATTATAATGATCGCGTTCCTGGATGCACATAATATCGCTATTATATTGATCGCGTTCTGGGATGCACACAATATCGTTATTATAGTGATCGCCTTTTTGGATGCACACAATATTGCTATTATAATGATCTGTTCTGGGATGCACACAATATCGCTATTATAGTGATCGCCTTCTTGGATGCACACAATTATCGCTTTTACAGTGATCACGCTCTTGGATGCACTCAATATCGCTATTATAGTGATCGCGTTCTAGGATGCAATTACTATTGCTATTATAGAGCACGCGTTCTGGGATGCACACACTATCGCTATTATTGTTATCACGTGTCCTGGATGCACTCAATATCGCTATTATAGTTATCGCTTTTTTGGATGCACTCAATATCGATATTATAGTTATCGCATTTCTTGGATCCACACAATATTCCTATTATAGTGATCGTCTTCTTGGATGCACACAATATCACTATTATAATTATCGCGTTCTGGGATGCACACAATATCGCTATTATAGTGATCGCGTTCTGGGATGCACTCAATATCACTATTATAATTATCGCTTTCTGGGATGCACACAATATCGCTATTATAGTGATCGCGTTCTGGGATGCACTCAATATCACTATTATAATTATCGCTTTCTGGGATGCACACAATATCGCTATTATAGTGATCGCGTTCTGGGATGCACTCAATATCGCTATTATAGTGATCGAGTTCTGGGATGCACACACTTACCATTGTTATAGTGCCCGCATTCTGGGATGCACACAATATCGCTGTTCTAATTCCCACAGTCTTCTTCATTCCAGGTTACAATTGCATTTTCATTGAGACATGGCGTTGATCGGATGTTACTGTTATATTTTCTTCCGTGAAGAAGGGTTGACATTGCTTGTCGGTTCGCAAACCTTGAAGAGGTCAGTTCTCCATCTGTTTGTTGGAACATACAGAGAGGGTCCAGTGAAGGTATCGTATTTCTTCTCTTATGTCATCATCATGTCGTGCTGTTAGCTGTTTTCTCGTAGGGTGTTGTTTCCACGACTTGTTCAGGATGACATGCAGCATTCTTGTGCAGCTCCCATCTAGTTTCTTCTCTAGTCGCTTCGTTAGGGTCAACGTGGTGTACCCATACAGCAGTACTGACACGACAACGGCCTGGAATCATTGTCTCTTATATATATATATATATATATATATATATATATATATATGTGTGTGTGTGTGTGACTGTGAGTATGTGTGTGTGTGTGTGTCTGTGTGTGTGAGTGTGTGTGTGTCTGTGTTTTTTGTGTGTGTGTTTGAGAGTGTGTGTGTGTGTGTGAGTGTGTGTGTGTCTGTGTTTGTGTCTCTGTGTGTCTGTGTGTATGCGTGTGTGTGGTGTGTGTGTGTGTGTGTGTGTGTGTGTGTGTGTGTGTGTGTGGTGTGCTGTGTGTGTGTGTGAGTGTGTGTGTGTGTCTGTGTGTGAGTGTGTGTGTGTGTGTGTGTGTATCTGTCTGTCTGTCTGTCTGTGTGTGTGTGTGTGTGTGTGTATGTGTAAGGGTATATGTATATAGTTATATACCTACATGGATTTCTCTACGGATCAAAAATTCTTCTATATCCACATGCTTATCTATTTTATTATGTTAATATATGTCTATCTATTTACCTATCTATCAAATTCCATTCATGTCTATTTACCGATTAATTTATGTACCTGATTTTGTTTCAATTAATCTAATGTTTTTTAATCTATCTATCTATCTATCTATCTATCTAGGTGTGTTCATATCCATCTATCAAATTTTGTTTTTTATCTATCAATCTATTGATCAAATTTCACTCAAATCTTCCTACCTGTCAATTTATCTACCTAATTTTGTTCTTATCTATCTATCTATCTATCTATCTATCTATGTGTCTCTATATCTATCTATCTATCTATCTATCTATCTATCTATCTAACTATTTATGTCTTTATATCTATCAATCTAATTATCTATCTATCTATGTCTTTATATCTATATATAATCTAACTATATATCTATCTATGTCTCTATATCTATCTATCTATCTATCTATCTATCTATCTATCTATGTAAATGCTTCCAGAATGAATGGAATCAACTGAAAGAAAATTAAAGAAACGTAGATTTTTTCTGAGAAGCAATAATGATATATGTACACACACACACACACACACACACACACACACACACACACACACACACATATTTATATACACACACATATTTATATATACATACATGTATATATATATATATATATACATATATATATATATATATGAGTTGGAGAAAAAGTTGAGATCCTTGGAAAATAAACATAACGACAGATAAAGTTTTGTTCCAGAGATGGAATTCTTTTGCAAGTATCAGTTCCAGTCCAACTGTCATCAGATTTAGCAAAAAAACAAAAAAAAAACAACCAAAAATAAATAAATAAATAACAAATAATAAATAAATAACAAAAATAAATTAAAAAAAACAACCAAAACAAAAAAACAAAAGAGAGAGCAAAAAGCAAAGGATGATACCGAAATAGATGAAGAAGCCAGTTATCTGTTCCTATTTTCTTCTTCTTCTGCCATAACTGACCTCTCTTCTTGTGTATTCCTGAAATCATATCGCTTGGCGCCGTCTCTCAGCTAAATAGGGAATAGGTTTGTTACAAGGAGTAAAAACCGGGAAGCACAACTCAACAGACAAATCAATAGCCCGCGATTTCTGCAACCCGTTCGCGCTTTTTTCTCCGCCATTTTGTTTTGTGTTTTAGCAGTTGTTCTTTTGTTTCTTTTTTTTTAAGAAAATCTTTTCTTCTTCTTTTTCTTTTATTGTTTTCTTTTTTAATTTTTTTATTGTCAAAGACACAAACCTGGTGACACTGGGGAAAAACAGCCGTAATTAGATGCTACCTTCTTCAATTTTAGCTTTTATCGTATTAATTTTCTTTCTTTTACTTATTCTCTCACTACCTCTCTTTATCTTGCTCCCTCATTCATATTAATTTTCTTTACTTCACTTCTCTTGCTTATTTAACTTCATTCTTCATTACTCGTTCTCTCTTTATCACCTTTGCGCATGCGTACACAAACATTTAAACTCCATCTTTCTTTTTCTTATTCTCTCAATACCTCTCTTTATCTTGCTCCCTCACTCATATTAATTTTCTTTACTTCACTTCTGTTGCTTATTTAATTTCATTCTTCATTACTCGTTCTCTCTTTATCACCTTTGCGCATGCGTACACAAACATTTAAACGCCATCTTTCTTTTTCTTATTCTCTCATTCCCTCTCTTTCTCTTTCTTCCTCGCTCGTTTGATTATGCTGTAAAGATTGCTTTAACATTTTTCTTTCTGAGTAAATATTACATACAAATATTTGTTGTTTTTTTTCATCTTATTACGCGGCCATCTTTATCACATGGATCGGATTACCACATGTGAGCATGTTACCATTACACAACAAAAACTGCACATTGTAACAAGATGTTTGCTAGCGCTATAGTGTTAAAAAATGTATCTATCTATCTATCTATCTATCTCGCTATTTCAGTATGTTCATATCTATCTATCTATCCTTGTATCTATCTATCTATCTATCTCAGTATGTCCATATCTATCTATCTATCTATCTATCTATCTATCTATCTCAGTATGTTCATATCTATCTATCTATTTATCTCGTTATTTCAGTATGTTCATATCAATCTATCTTTCTATCTATCTATCTCGGTATGTTCATATCTATCTATCTATCTATCTATCTTTCTATCTATCTATTTATCTATCTCAGTATGTTCATATCTATCTATCAATCTTTCTATCTATCTATCTCAGTATTTTGATATCTATTTATCTATCTATTTATTTATCTATTTATCTATCTAAGTATGTTCATATCTATCTATCTATTCATCTATCTATGTTCACTTCCATCTATCTATCTATTTCAGTACGTTCATGTATATCTATCTATGTATTTCAGTATTTGTATATCTCTCTTTATCTATCTATCTATCTCTATCTATCTATTTATCTATCTCAGTATGTTTATATCTATCTACCAATCCTTCTATCTATCTATCACAGTATTTTCATATCTATCTATCTATTTATCTATCTAATCTATCTTAGTATTTTCATATCTATCTATCAATTTATCTATCTATTTATCTATCTCAGTATATTCATATTTATCTATCTATTTATCTATCTATGCTCACTTCCATCTATCTATCTATTTCTGTACTTTCATATGTATCTATCTATGTATTTCAGTATTTGTATATCTATCTATCTATCTATCTATCTATCTATCTATGTTCACATCTATCTATCTTTTTCAGTATGTTCAAATCTATCTATCTATCTATCTATCTATTTACCTTATTATGTTCATATCTATCTGCGTATATATCTATACATTTATCTGTCTATATAAAGAAAGGGGTGTGTGTGTGAGATAAACCAAAGAAAGAAATAAAAAAAAAGAAAGAACGGAAATGACTAAATTATTGGGAAAGACACACAACAAAAGACATGAAGCAGAGGATATTCAACAGAAACTATTAGGGATGCAGATAGCGCAGATGATCTAGCGCTTCTTAAAGTAAGCAGCAAGAGACACTTACCACTTTGTGAATGCATAAAAACAGAGTTCATGGACTTTAAGCAAAGGTAAAGCATGAACTGAAATAAATAGAGAAGTGCATATACCTCAGTAGCAATATCTCATCTACTGAAAAGGATGTCAATATTCAAATAGTAAATAATACATAGAAATATTTGTTGGGTTTTCACCTTAATACCTTCATCACACAGATCTGATTACTTCATATTCACATATTACCATGGCACAACACACACGGCACATTGTAGCAAAATTGTCTTAAAGGAGAGCTAGAAAAAAGACGAATATTGGATATATAGAATAGGGACTACCAATTTTGCTGACATAGGCATATTTTACAAAATAAATGGTACTATTCGCGGAGAACCGCCTCAAAAACCGCTAGCCGGTGGCTGCTGAAAAAAGACACCAGCTACGATTGAAATCCGTAGCCAAAGCGGTGTCACTTGCAAAACAAAACAAAAAACAACCAACTTTGCACGTTTTTCCCGAAAACCCAGACCCAACCCCAAACCCTAACCCTAACCCTTACCCTAAACCCTAAAACCAACCCCCTAATTAAAATTAACAGTTTTATACAACATTTGTGGTTCTGTTTTTTCTGGGTCCCCCTGTATACAGGGTGATCCAGAAAAAACAGAACCCACCTTATTTATTTTCCCATTAAACTAACCCTAAACCCCAAACTTAACCCTTACCCTAACCTTAAACACTAAATTTTTTTCAAGTGACATCGCTTCAGCTACGGACTTCAATCGTAGCTGGTGTTTTTTTCAGCAGCCACCGGCTAGCGGTTTTTGAGGCAGGAGGCCGGGGACGGTTCTCCGCGAAGAGTACGAAATAAATTTACCCCTCTGATTGAAGAAAATTATAAAAAAATCAGAGAATTATCCGATTTTAATGAAATTTCTAGTGTTGATTTATCAATAAATGAATTTTTATAATGCCTTAGATATTTTATTTCAAAACCTTTTGATTTTTTTCAGGTCACTTAACTTTGACCCCCCCCTCATTTTTTGGGGTGAAAAATATCGGTGGGTTTATATAATTTCGAAACTAATTACAGTAAAAATAAAAAGACAAAAGATCGAACGTGTGAATAGACGAAAAAAGTTTAAGGGGGAGACTCTGGTAGAAATTAATTACCGAAAATCGGAAAATTACATGTATAAAAGAAAAAAAAAACTAAAAAATCTTTGTATAATTCTTTTCACTCTGTTTTTTAAGTATATAATTGTCTTTTATATTATAAGCTAAAAAAAATTAAACATTGATATTTGTTCTGTTTTGAAAGGGTAAGGTCCTAACTTTTCAATTGAGTTTTCTCCAAAAATTATTAGATAACAAAAATATAGTAGACTACTTTTTAAATAAATATTTGTCTTTAGAATTTGAAAATATGGAATTTGAAACGTAAAATTAGGAGTTGCATATTCTAAAAAGAATTTTATCCATTATTTAGATATATAAATTGTTTCCTCAAAGCGTGTATGGATGTCTGTAACTGTAATATCTATTTTAAAGAATTTCGATTTATTTCCATTGTAGGAGTTATTTTCGTATTTGCCTGGAGAGTTGTCTGCCCGTATAGTGTCACTGGTTCCCGCTAGGGGCCTGGTGTATTTAAGCGGCTGATTTGAACTTCTCTTCCTCTTTGCCTGCTGTTTGACCTACGAGACACAATGAGGTAGTCTTATGACTACCCCTTTCTTGTTGGGGCTTTGGCCCCCTTACATCACTGTAAGTGATTTATACAGCATGGACTGTTCTTAGTCTCATGACTGTGCTTTTATGTTTATCCCTTTTACATGTAACTTTATATTACTTATATATGTATGTATTATGTACCCTGTTAATTCTTGTGCTGTTATATAAAATGTTTTGTCCCTCAACCTTTGTCGGAGTTTGTTCGCGTTCCAACGAGTTATGAATTTGTCATAACCTTTGAATTTTATACCATTGAATCAGTTTGATTAAAACGATTCAGTATTATAAAAGAAAGAATTCGTTGATTAATAAATCAACTCTGAAAACTCTATTAAAACCAGATAAAATCTAATTTTTGGTCAGCTTTTTTTAAAAAATCAATCTGGGTCTCCGCGTTTTTTAAACATATTTCTGGCTGACTTTAGTAAACAAAAATGCCAGGTTCTTTTTTAAATCTTTAGTTTTCTGCGTGTTTTGAAAAAATAAAGAAGTTTTCCTTTAAATTGGTATATAAAAAAAATAGTCATTTTTCTGTACATAGTATATTTAATGTTTTTTATTCTTTATTTCTAAGAAACATTTAAATTTCTTTTAATTTGCCTATAAAATGCTGATAATAGAGACTGTTTAGAGCTCTGCACATAAATCTTCACTTGAATTTTGCTAAAAATGTTTAAAATATATTAAAAATAAATTACATATGTAATATTAATTTTATTTATTTACTGATGCTCATTATGTTACTAATTTTCGACTAAAACAAAAATGTAACCTTAAATAATCGATTTAATTAACTTTGATTTAAATTTAAAAAATCAAAATGAGCAAAAAAAATTGGCAGTCCCTAACATAGAAAGACAAATAAAGTTCCACTTGTACAGCACAATTAAAGTTGGTTACCTAATAAATATCAAAGAATATGCATGACCATAGTTTTGTGTATATCGTTCCGTTATACCACGTACATTTAAGAACAATTCCACGACGAAGGATAACACAAATATTTATTGCCTGAGGCAACAAATAGAAGGAGAACACAAGACATGACAGGAGATACAAAGGAAGAGGCTTACACATAGTTGTATAAGAGAATGTCTTTAAAAAGTGCGATAACAATAATATTTCATTGCCGGAAGCAAACATTAATAGAAGAAACACAGACATGACAGGATATATAAAGAAGCAGCTTATACATAGTTGTATATGAGAAATGTCTTAAAAAGTGCATGATAACAAAGGAAATAAGCTTTATGCCTGAGCAGAACATAATAGGAAAATCGAGAACAACAGACATGCACAGGAGATACAAAGAAGAGCTTACAACATAGTTGCTATAAGAGAAATGGGTCTTAAAAGAAAAAATAATCTTTTAAGTTGATAAAAGCAGAAGTTGAAACCGCAAACATTTTTGAAAATCGATGATATGAAGTAAATATAAGAGCCAACATAAATTATTCCCATGTGTTCACGGTCAACACTGCATGAGAGTTACCAACCTGAAAACTTAAGAATCAGGCTGCTATTGCCCTGCTAAGAGGATCATGGAAAAATAAATAGGAGGCATACTTCGGCAACGTAATGCCTGTATTTCTATACAGCATGGAGCGTACATCGTCGTAATCCTTGTATTTTCTATTCAAGCAGGAATGTAAATTTTTTTCTCTTTCCTTTTTTTTCTTGTATTGTTTATTCGGCTTTTATTATTAGCCCTTGACTGGTCTTAAATTGCAGCGATTGCGTCTGAACCCGGCTTGTCAAAATCAGACATTTCATGTGAAGAGAACTAAGAAATAAAAAAGAAGACTACCGACCTGCACGACGGATTTTAAACAGGACAAACAAAAACACAGGCGTATTATATAAATCGACGAACAAGCTACCCAATCGTTAAACGTTATTAGACCGAAAGTATAAAGGTTCGGTCTAGCTTGGTCGGTAGAGCAAACCGGCCCGGAATCGCCCAAAATTTCCGGGTTTAATACGCGCTCCCGCCAACGCAGCTCTGTATTTTTATCTGTTATTTCCCCCGATATTTATTTTTAAGAATTTTTTGTTTTAATTGTTAATGATGTTTCATTGATCCATTGCTTTCAGGCCCTTTGATTGCGTCCATTTTATATCAACATGTGACCTTTTTCTGACTGAATTTAAAAAAAATTTTTTGTTGAAAAGAAGGTATGTTAATAAATTTTCTCAATGAAAGTTATGAAAAAATACAGAAAAAAAAAAATAGAGTGTATTGCATTTACAGCATTTTTTTCTTGAAACACGATTTTATCCATAAAAAAAAAAAAAGAAAGAATTTTTTTTCTTCTCATTCAATGTTTCAATAATAATCGGAGGAAATTTTTTTTTCAAAGTATTTTTGCCAACTTTATGAACACAGGAAACAACATTACATTACTCCTAGCGCTAAAGTAAGGTCCAAGTAGCCACCAGGATGCGCCCTTAAAGCAACCACAGGTCCCCACCCCACGCCCAACAGGTTGCCCAATTGGTCGGCGGGTTACCCCTCTGAAAGATGCTTGTCGGTGCTATTCTAAAGCCCCAGCTGACAGAGTGCAAAGTCTTGAAGTCGGGAAAGAATTACATTTAAAGCCAGAAAGGATATAAAAACAATTGTTTAATATATTTATACGTTGAAGTACTCGTGCCCTAATACC
Organism: Doryteuthis pealeii; assembly: GCA_023376005.1. NCBI lineage: Eukaryota > Metazoa > Mollusca > Cephalopoda > Myopsida > Loliginidae > Doryteuthis > Doryteuthis pealeii. Next base: position 54,583,556 of record CM042172.1, on the reverse strand, counting down.
CGCCTTCGGCTTCAGAAGTAAAGATCCCTCCAACTTGCAAGTTAACTGTAGACCGTGAGTAGGACCCGTAATGCTTCGGATGAATCTTGGTGGTTGAGCAGTCCATGGCATGCCAACGAAGCATACTGCGAAACTCTCACGATACAAATAAAAATGTTATTTATTATAATATATTATGCTATCTATATGAAACCTTACTCATCTTTATGTTGTCTTAATCTAGCATTCTTACAACTAATTCTTATAAAGTAGATAAATGATAAACACACAGATTCAAATAAAGTTATTATTATCTGATTATTGCCAATATTTCAATCTGTAGAAATCTTCTTCAGAGCACCACTTTTGTTAATATACGAAAGAGTTCTGTAACCATTGTTTGTTGATGGATAAATATTCATACCGGACTTTTTGAAGAAAGAGAATATGGTTTAAATTTTCGCACACGTTTTCCAAATCTAACATTTTTCTCGACTTCTCTTTCTCTCTCACGTTTTCTATCTACATTGCCTCGGTTTATCTGTTAAAATTCTGGTTTGTCCTTGTTTCATTCATTCTCTCTCTCTCTCTCTCTCTCTCTCTCTTCTTTCTCGTCACACACATCTAAAAGTCCCCCCCTCTCGTCTCTCGCTCTATCACCAGCACCACACTGTTCTCTCTCTCACAGATTCGAATTAGTCGTTCATATCAACGCTCCTACTCTGTCATCTTTTGTTTCTATCTACATTTTTTTTCAAATTATTGATATTGAGTTCATTTTAGCATTCTCCCTCTCTCCATCTCTCTTTTTGCCCCATCTCTCTTTCTCCCATCTCTCTCTTCTCCCCATCATCTCTCATTCTCTACACACACACACTTTCTCTCCCCCTCTTTCTCTCTCTTTCCCCTCCTCTCCCCTCCTCTCTCTCTACTTCCCTCTCTTCTCCCCCTCTCTCTTTCTCTCCCTCTCTATTTTCTCCCCCTCTCTCTTTCTCTCTCTCTCTTTCTGGCCTCTCTCTCTTTTCTCCCCTCTTATATCTAGGTGGATTTCATTCTTAGCTTGATGTAAACATTTTAGCTGCTGATGGGAGTTAATTCATACCGGACTTTTACAAGAAAAGAAGAAATATTCCCAAAGGAGCATGAGTCCCCTAAACTGTTCAAAAATCAACTTTTTCCTTTTTTCATACCCCTCACCGCCGTTTCCCATGGCTTTATTTGATAAACCTTGGAAAAAGCCGAAAATCAACAAACCATCTTTGACGTAAATGTCAGGAACCTTTTTGCCTTCATTGGACCTGTCAAGAGATAAAATTAACCCGCGTGGGGTGATAGGTACGACTCCCGATATGTTAGAAAAGTGACCCCAAATATTTGACCCCTTGCCCAGAATACGGTTTGTTCACATCCCTGATAACTTTGTTTTACATTGAATAAAACAACAAACTGAGAATACAAATAACATTTAAATACTTATTCTTAATTTAAAAAAATCCACATAAAATCCAAGAAAAAAAAGACACATCATATTCTGAAAATTCCAAAATTCATAAATAAATATAAATCGTACCATAAACAATGTGAGAAGACCCTAAAAATGATCTATTTTCAAAGGGGATCTCTCTTCC
>CM042172.1:54537367-54581849 GCA_023376005.1 Doryteuthis pealeii | reverse complement strand
ACCCGATCCACGTGTTTCGGGTATCACCTTATCAGTATAGTTATACAGGTTTTAGCAGCTTGCCTCTGGCTGGGTTTCGAACCGAACGAACTTACGCTCGCCCGCAAGCTTCTTACCCAACATCCACAGTCAGGGCGCCAAGTTATAGCAGGCTATTTTAATTGCTTATTGTCTAAGGGGAAATGACCTTCACCTAGAGTTCTCAAAAAACTATGTAAACAAGTGAGATTTGGCCGAGCCGAATACGGTTGAATCTGGCAATTATATTACCTGGCTAAATTAGAAGTTCTCAACCGAGAACGGGCGAAGCGTATATTTTATAAAGGGGGTTAAACTATAGACCCAAACGTGGGTTTTTTTTCTTATTAGTTTACCCCCTAATATATATATATATATTATATATATATATATATATGCTGTTTGTCGCTGTATGATGTATCAGTGATATATCTGGTTTTCCTGGATATCCAGCGCAGGCTTTTTATAAGTAAAAGAGATATACTTTCCTTAACTGCAATTTGAGACTTTCATATATTATTTTCAAATTGATAAAACAAACAATGCTCTTTTTTTCTTTATGATGATTTGAGGATGATGATGCATTATTTGATTGATGATGATGGCCTATACGGACTTTTGGGAGAAGACTATGTGTTGCGCCAAATGTACAGATTAAGTGAATATTTTCTGCAAACCACTAATCGTGAATTTTATTATTATTTTTTTGAAGTTCGTGACCCGGAACTCCAGGCTTTTGTATTTATTCTCTTAGTAGCTCTGCGGTAAAAAAAAAGAAAATATGTGGTGGTGTGTTGAAAGTAACTATTGTATAGTATATGCAGTGGAAGTTAAATCAAAATTAACTAAAAGAAATTCAAGAATTAATAAGAAAAATAATAACAATAATTTTTTTTAATCATATTTTCTTAAACTGAAATGTGACATGACTTGCCAGCTTGGTCACGTCTGCAAATCTAATTTAAAGGGCCGTTTAAGACTTTCAAAAATCCTGTTTTTGAAGTGTCCGAACTCCAGGCTTTTGTTTATTACTTTTAGTTTGGGAACTTTCATATTATACATTTTTTTTTTGCTAAATCATATGACGATGTTACACGAACTGTTGTGTTTATTATCCAACAAATATTCCCACCAAAATAGATAAACTCAACGTTCCTAGGTTTATTAAATTTAAAATTCCAATCTTCAAAAGAAAAAAAAATTATTCTATTAAAATAATTATTCATGTTCAACTAAACATTAATTAGATTTCTAGGTACTTCATTGGTACTAAATAATTATAATGTTTTTATATCTTTCTTACTTCTTACTTCTGGTCGTATTTTCTTTTGGCCGGCTTTGCTATTCTGATCGTCTTTGGTATTTCTTCTATCATCTTGACTTGGCCTGGAATCTTCTAAGGTCTGGAATTTCTTGGGGACTTCGGGTCTGGTTTCTGTTAGGGATTTCTCGTTATCAGAAGTCCTGTGTCATTGTTAGTTTTTAGGTAATAAACACAAGACTTCGATTTACTTTTGATCTTATTTTATTGTTAAATCCCCATCAGACATCTGCTAACTAACATAGAGCGCGTGAGTTCCAGTTTAGGCAGAGCATAAAATGGCCGACCGCTCTGCCTGACGCCTAACTGCAAACTGGGGACCGAACAGGTCCCACGTGACTTCACGTATTTTGGCGGGCTTCTGTAATTTTCCATTGAAGGACCCGGCCATGGTATGAAAAGGCTCATCCCCTCAGAATTACAGGGGACCGACAATAATCTTATGTAACCGCATAGATTATGTAACACTAGCTCTTCAATCTGGAGATAAGAAAATAATTACCCAGCATTATTGCTTAGTTAGACTATCTGGATAAAACCGGAAAAAAAAATATTTAAATTTATTTGGGAGGCTATAAACTAACTTTAAGAAAGTCTAGAAAGGAACAAGTCATTGTGTCCGATTACGCATTGGTCATACAAGACTGACGCACTCCTATATACTCAAACAAGAACAACAACCACAATGTGGAATATGTCAAACACCTTTGACTGTTAAACACTTCAAACCCATTTGGGGATTTATGCGAGTAGTAAGTACCCCAATCCTACGACTATCGGTGTTCTGAAATGTGACAGAACATGCCAGCTTGGTCACGTCTGCAAATGTAATTTAAAGGGCTTGTAAGGTTCAAGGTTGTTATATATGGTATAATTTGTTGAAACGAGTAAACTCCGACAAGGGTGTTAAACATCTAACAAGATGGACTTTAATAAAAGCACATTGAATAACATATAACATGAAATACACATACAAGGAAACAAGATATGATAAAAGGACATATTCAATAGTTACCTACATATCTTATTATAATAGAGATTGTGTGTTTTTCTGTCTGTAACCGAAACTATATTACTAATCGAGTCACAATTAACATAGTTATATACATCACATTCTCCATGATTTTATTTATATTCAAACCTCAATTATAATATAAAATTGCTTCACCTTTTTATTAGTGTTGTCCATATCTACATACAAATAACATGCAATTGTATTTATATATACAAAAAATAGCGGCTTTGCAGTGTGGATGGGAAGGCTAATTTGCATATGATATTAAAAATGTGATTTTATTAAATATGTGCTTATATTACTGATTTTCTAACTGTTTGGTTTTTATTTTAATGAATATAAGCAAACATCTCTTCAATGAATCTTAAATGAAATCCATTAACAAGAAAAAATAAGTGTAATTTTATTCTTTAACTAAATAGTTAAATAAGTAAAATTCAGCAATGAAAGACGGCAGTGTTGGAAGAGTAAGTTTCATTTCTATTTTTCTATTATACCCCCACTCTGTTTCAAATCTTTTTATCTGCATTCTTATTAGACTTTCTAATTTAATACGATATTTCATTACATTAAAACTTAAATACTTGCACGCGGAGGGTGCATATATTTGCTAGTACATATAAAATATAGAAGGAGTTATGGATAGTCCATAAGGTTGAAGTCACTTACTGACTTAGTCCGTACGTGGGGGATAGAAACCCCCGCGCGGGTGGGGTGTAAACACAAAAGTCTAATCCACGTCGTCCAGTCCGAGAAGAAGGAGAAAGAGGAGTGAGAGAGTTTGAATCAGGCGCTTAAATACTACAGACCCCTGGTGGTCGGAAACGGAAACCCAGCGGGAAGATAACTTTTCCAGGCAAAGGGCAGACAATCCCAACAGGCTATTTAAAGACTTTCAAAAATCCTGTTTTGAAGTGTCCGAACTCCGGGAATTTTTATTTATCTCTTAGTAGCTCTGGTAAAAAAACATGTGGGGAAAGAACGTTGGTTAGCACATGGAGATATGGCGGTGGGATAAAGCAAAATTAACTGAAAGGAAGGGGAAGGTTCTTAAATAAACATATTAAACGTTATTATAATCAAATTATCATACTGTGGTATATCCACAGGTCCTGCTAGTCAATCAATCATTCTTTGATATCAGCATTCTATCTTTATTCTGGTACTTTTTGCAGAGTTCCGTCCCAGCCTCCTGCCTCAAATCCGCTAGTCGGTGGCCGCTGAAGAAAAAAAAAAACCAGCTACGATTGAAGTCCGTGACCGAAGCGGTGTCACTTGAAAAAACAGCAACAAATATCAACCAACTTAGGGCGTTTTTCCCGAAAACCCAACCCCAACCCCAACCCTAACCCTAAACCCCCCTAGTTAAAATTATATGTTTTATTAAAAAATGTGTGGTTGGTTCTGTTTTTTTTCTGGATCACCCCGTATGCAGGGTGACCCAGAAAAAAACAGAGCCCAAATTATTTATTTATTTTCCCATTAAACTAAACCCCAACCCCAACCCCAAACCTAGCTCTAAACCCTAACCCTATTTTTTTTCAAGTGACACCGATTCGGTTACGGACTTCAACCGTAGCTGGGGGGTTTTTTCAGCAGACACCGGCTAGCGGATTTTTGAGGCGGGAGGCCGGGACGGAAATCCGCAAAGAGTACCTTTTATCTTTTTAGAACATCGACCAATGTTCTGAAATGGAAATACGCGTCAATATGTTTGAATGAACATTTGAAAAAAAACAAACTTTGTAATATTATTGTTTACACATTTGAAAACATTCTTAGAATAAAAAATACGATGAAGAGGCCAAGCGGAAACACACTACGTTGACCTTTGCACACGAAAAAACAGGAAAATTCTCTTCGGTCCAAATATTGGAACACATTTAGAATAGCTCGGGTTTATTTTTGGTAAAATAGCTGTTTCTAATTTTGCCCAAATTTAGATTTTTTTTTAAATTCAAAAAAACAAAAAAACAGACAATATGAGGACAACAGTGTGACAAAACCAACATCATTAACTATCTAGTAGTTAAATCAGTTAAAAACCTTCGAGTTAATCTGGTGGTGAGGCTCCACTTCTGAAGCTCTGGAGAATTTAGAGTCATCTCATTGTTGACATTATTCTCGGATTTATTCTGATCCAGAGCGGTAGTACCTGTTAGCGTACTATATCGTAAAGTGCAACATGAAAATTGAATATGTATTGTATAATATTGTATATATGAATTTTGAAATACGAATATAAAAATTATATCTATATATCTATATATAATTTTATATATTTCAAAATGTAAACATAAAAATTACATACATATTTATATATATATATATATATATATATATATATATATATATATATATATAATATATATATATATATATATTATTGTCCATTTTTTCATTTTCCTTTAGCTTCACCCTGTGATCTGCTGGAACTGCAAAATCCACCAGTTGACAAATTCTTTCATTTTTGTTTATCAACACTAGGTCTGGTCTTCTTTATTATTATTATTATTATTATTATTATTATTATTATTATTATTATTAATTATATTATTTATTAACGATTATTAATAGAATTAATTATGAAACCGGCGATAATATTTTCAATTGCTTTAAATAAATAGAACATTATTTATTATAAATCACGGTTGCTTATTACTTTGCATACACTAGCAAAAACATACACCCTCCGGGCGCATGTATTTAAGTTTTAATGTAATGAGATATATTATTTTAGAAAGACTAATGAAACTAAATAAGAATGCAGTAACATTCTTTGAAACAGGGGAGTATAATCGAAAAATAGAACACATTTGAAACTAACTATTCCATCAATTTCCATCACTCCCGTCTTCATTGCTAAATTTTCCTGATTTAACTATTTAGTTAAATTACAAGTAAAGAATAGAATCAGTTATTTCTTCTGGTTAATGGATTTCTTTTAAAATTTATCCCCGAGTTTTTTGCTCTTAATCATTAAGGTAAAACCATACAATTAGAAATCAATAATACAAGACCATATGTATTAAAAATCATTTTTTAGTATCAATATGTAAATTAGCCTTCTTGTTAAAACTATAAACTGCTATTTTGTTGTATATATGAATACAACTACATTTTATTAGGATGTAGATAAGGTCAACAGTATTAATAATGTAAACTAATTTTTATTAATAATTGAGGTTTAAATAAAAATAAAATCATGATGTGACGTAAATAAGGAAATTGTTACTTGGGCACTGATATAGTTTCAGTTACAGGCAGACAAACATACATTCTCCATTTAATAAGATTTAAAAATCATTTTAAATCTTACAAATTAAACCGCTAGCGTTACTGGGGATCACCTTATCTACAAACAAAGCAATGATTTAGACAAATAATAACATAATTTTAAGTCTCTGATTCTTACATGTGTATTATGCAATCCTCACACGAGAGTATAGTAAAAAGTGGCTAGTCTAGCGGTTTTTATAAGAGTGTGTGAGGTCTTGAAAAAAAACATTAAAAAACAACAACAAAGACCTGACTGACGAGATAATACGTTGAAACAAAACTATATCCGGAACAAGATATATATATATATCCATTTATTGATTTATTTATAATACTCCGTATATATGAAAAATATATACGCAGATCTTTTTTGGGTTGAATCCTATCAAGGAAACACTTATTCGGCCGATTCTCACGTCCAGAGTGACACACGAGTTGTGCAGATTTAGATTCCGTCTTCAAATTTCCCTTTAAACTTGGGCAGCACCAGCTTGCTTATAATTAATCTGGACATCGACCAACGGCTTGTCGACTGAGGTAATGTCTCGACAATACTTTATCAAGTAATAGATAAGAATCAAGATTGGTGTCTTATTATAACGGAGATTCTACAGCCGAAACTACGTCACTTCTTACGTCAGAATACCGCCAGGAATTGCGTAAGTTTATCAATGAATATTTAATGTATAGTCAAAATCCTTAATATACTGAATAATTTATGTTATTTATTAACGATGTCTCTATGAAAATCTGTAAACTTTCCTCAAAACAGCCCATGATATTAGTACTATAAAATCCTGCTATGTGTGTTATATATTACTAGGAAATGAACGTTTACATGATATATGGTATAGTTAATTTGCATACTGGTTTTAAAAACGCGGGTTTTTTTAAAAATAATCATTAAGGGATATTGATTTGATTAACAGCCCATGTTATTAGTGCGTTTACAATATGACATAATTATTTACTAAGTTTACTTTAGATGTGGCACAAGGCCAGAAGTATGAGAATCGAACTGGTCTGTAAAGTTAGCTTGCTGACCATTACACCGCGTGAGGTGACCCTGCAATGTGTTTTATATATCACTAAGAAATAAAGGTTTACATAATATATGGCGAAGTTATTAGCATACTGGTTTTAATAAAACTGGGTTTGATAATAATTACATTGGAATCTGTGTGATATTCAGTAAGAATAAGAAAAACTGCATTTTGTACTTATTTAGGAAGAACTCAGATTTAAGGAATCGGTTGATTTTTAATCCTTAGTTTATACCGTTTAATCAGCAAAAATCAAAAACTAAATTTTGAACTTTTCCTTAATATTGTAATAAACTGTACACACAATTATTATATTAAACTGTATGCACAATGACACCCTTTTTCTGAAAGTCAACAAAAACATACGAAAAAAAATATATAAATTATACGTACATATATATTTATATATATATATATATAATATATATATATATATATATATATATATATAAATATATATATAATTTATATATATATATATATATATATATATATATATATATATAGTAAATAAAGAAAACTCTAAACTTTCTTTCATTACAATAATTTTTTTTCAACCGTATTAAATACGGTAGTTTTATTTACATATCAGGTTACCTAGTCTGTACTACTCATGCGCTGAGTTGGCAGGAACCGGTATTGAACCAAGAACCTTGCGATTCTCTACGCTTTTGCCATGCGGAGGGGAGGGGGCGTATTAACGAATACTTTTCCAAACTTTTGCAGTGTTCATTTATTTTTGGCGCTAAGTATGTTTACACATTTAAAGTTGCCTAAAGTTCCTGAGTGAATACGAAGGGGTGTAAATGATTATTGCGAGTTAACAAAACGAAACGAGTGGATCAAAAGCTTCATGAAGTGTAGAAAGTTCCCGGGCAAAGATATATTTATTTATTTATTTATTATAAAGTTACAAATTAGCTCGTATTCGAAAAGGAAGTTATTGTGAAGAAGAATTTTCCTGTAGGCGATTCTTATTTGGTTGGAATGAAGCTTAAATGTGCGGAAATGGCATCTAGAGTCTGGAAAATGGGTGGGTTTAAGAAAGAAAGAAAGAAAGAAAGAAAGAAAGAAAGAAGGGGGGTAAAAATAAAGTGTAAAAGAAAGAAAGAGAGTAAGAGATAAAAGGAAGAGGTGGGGGAGGGAAGAAAAGAGTATTTGAAATAAAGAGTAAAAAAAAAAGAAAGAAGAGAGTAAGAGATAAAAGGAGGAAGTGGGGAGGAAGAAATGGGTATTTAGAATAAAGTTTTAAAAAAGAAAGAAAAGAAAGAAGAACAAGAAAGGAGAAGAAAGGAAGAAGGTATTTAAAATAAAGAGTAAATAAAACGAAAGAAAGAAAAAAGAAAAAGAAGAAAGAGAGAAAGGAAGGGGATTAACAATAAAAAGTAAAAGATAGAAAAAGAGTAGGAGATAAAGGGAGGAAGTGAGGGAGGGAAGAAAAGGGTATTTAAAATAAAGAGTAAAAAAATAAAGAAACAAAAAGCAAAAAGAAAGAAAGAAGAAAAAAAAGAAAGAAAGAAAGAAAGAAAGAAATGAAGATGGTTAAAATAAAAAGAAACAGAAAGAAAGAAAAATTAATAAAGAAGGTAAAAAAAGGGAATTTGGAATAAAGAAAAGAAAGAAAGAAAAAGAAAGAAAGAAAGAAAGAAAGAAGAAGGGAGGAGAGGTATTTAAAATAATGAGCAAAAGAAAGTCTGAAAGAAAAATAAAAATAAAAGAGGATTAGAAAATAAATAAATAGATAGATTAATAAATAAAAAAAGAAAGAAGGAAAAAAAGAAAGAATGTAAGAAGGGGATTAAAAATAAAGAGTACAGAAAAAAAAAGAGTGTAGAAAAAAAAGGAAAAAGAAACAAAGAAAGTAAAAAAATAAATTAAAGGTGATGAAGCTTGAATAAAACAGCACAGAATAAAAAAGGATGAAAGAAAATCAAGAAATTGAAAAGAATGAAGGAGCGAACAAAGGAAGAAGAAAAAATATAAATCGAAGAGAAAGAAGTTTAAAACACAAAGAAAGGAAACATTAAACAGAAAAAAAGCCTAAAAGAAGAAGTAACCAAAAGAAGAAAGAAAAAAGAAGAAAGTGAAGGAAAGAAAGAAAGAGAGAAAGAAAGAAAAAAACTAATAAAGTGCGAATGAAAAACAGAAAAAGAAATAATTTGAAATAAATAAATAAACTAAGATAAAGTACGAAATAATTCAAGAAGAACGTGTAATTTAAAAGAAAGAAAGAAAAACAAAAAGAAAGAATGAAAAGAAGAAAAACAAAAAGAAATTGAATAGAAAGAAAGAAAAAAGAAAAACAAAAAGAGATTAAAAGAAAGAATAAAAAGAAAGAAAGAAAGAAAGATCATTAAATAAACGGCGAATTGAAAACAAGAAGAACATGTAATTTCAAAGAAAAAGAAAGAAAAAAAAAGAAAAAAAAAAGAAAGAAAGAAAAAAGAAAAGAAGAATAGAAAGGTAATAATAAAAAAGAAAGAACAAAAGATGTAAATTAAAGAAAGGAAACAAAAAAAAACAAGAAAGAAAAAGAAAGAAAGAAAGAAAAAGAAAGAGAAACAAAAGAAAAAGAAAGAAAGAAAGAAGAACGAAAGAAAAAAAAAACGAAAACGAAAAAAGAAAGAAGCTTAATTAAAGGGTGAAATAAAACGAGAAGAACACGTAATTTAGAAAAGAAAGAAAGGAAAGAAAAGAAAAAGAAAGAAAAGAAAGAAAGAAAGAAAGAAAAGAAAAAGAAAGAAAGAAAGAAAGAAAAAGAAACGAAAGAACAGAAAGAAAGAAAGAAGAAAGAAGCTTAATATAGGGGGAAATAAAACAAGAAGAACACGAATTTAAAGAAAGAAAAACCAAAAGAAAAAAGAAAAAAAAGAAAGAGAAGAAGAAAGAAAAAGAAGTTTAATTACAGGGTGAAATAAAACAAGAAGAACACGTGATTTAAAAGAAAAGAAAGAAAGGAAAAGAAATGGATAGAAAGAAAAAAAAAAGAAATGAATAGAAAGAAAGAACGAAAGAAAGAAAGAAGCTTAATTACAGTATGAAATAAAAACAAGAACACGTAATTTAAAATAAAGAAAGAAAGAAAGAAAAATGGAAATTGAAAAGAAAGAGCGAGGAAAATGAAAGAAAAGAGCCCAAAGAACGAAATAACGAAAGAAAAAAGAAAGAAAGAAAATGAAATAAGGGAAAGAAAGAAAAACGGAGAAAACGAAAGAAAGAAAGAGAGAAAAGAAATCAAAGCTATTGCTCGGATTCTAGCGTCAATCCCTGGAGGACGTGATCACTTCCATTTCAACGACCAAAACGTAAAAACCGACAATAAAAAAATATATAAATTAATAAATAAACGAATCAAAAGAAAGAAAAACCAAAAAACAAAAAGAGAACAACCAACAAAAAAAAGGCAAAAAGCCAAGTGAACGCTCTTGACTTTCTCTGCTTGTTTTGACCACTTCTAATGAAGCAGTTAATTGCGTGTTACTTCTTTTCACACGTTCACTTTAATTACAGCTCTTGCCCCAGAGCAAATTTCTAGCCTTATTCAATATAACCTAACAAAACTCGACCCTTTTTTTCATGTTTTTTTCTTTTTTTCTTCTCTTTTTAAAACACTAATCAATTCCAGACTACATAATCTACCATTTTTCTGACCCTAAACAACCAAATCAACTCCAAAACTCTCAAAGAAACCTTATCAAATTCTAAGCAGTGTTTAATTCTTCCGAAATAATTCTCCAAGACTCCTCGATTCTGATATTTGATAACGTTCTTGTATTTTATCCGCTCATTCTTGGCAAAAATGCTCAGATGTATGCATTAACCCGACACCTTTTTCAGGGTGCGACACAAGGTCAATTTTTAAAGAGGAGTAAAGTTGGTTTTAAAATTCAATAAGAAAAATAAAAAATAAGAAATGAACCATTCCGTTTTTATTATAAAGAAAGAAAGAAAAAAAAGAAAGAAAGATAAAGAGTAGAGGAAATATTGAGAGGGTGTGAGCGCGCGGGACTGGTAACGCTAATCTGTTTAAATTGAACATAATGAAAAGATTAAAGGAAAGAAAGAAAAAAGTGTAAGAAAGAGAGAGATTTTTCCTTCATCTAGACTGGTTGCCAACACCTTCTATGTGTGCGACACAAGGTCAATTTTTAGAGGAGTAAAGCTGGTTTTAGAATATAATATGAAAAATAGAAAATAGAAATGGACCATTCCGTTTTTATTATAAAGAAAGAAAGAAAGATAAAGAGTAGAGGAAATATCGAGAGAGGGTGTGAGCGCGCGGAAGTGGTAACGCTAATCTGTTTCAATAGAACATAACGAAAAGACGAAAAGAAGGAAGGAAAGAAAGAAAAAAGAATGAGAGAGAGAGAGTTTTCCTCCATCTAGACTGGATGCCAGCACTTTCTAGGGGTGCGACACAAGGTCAATTTTTAAGAGGAGTAAAGCTGGTTTTAAAATATAATAAGAAAATAGAAAATAAGAAATGGCCCATTCCGTTTTTATTATAAAGAAAGGAAGAAAGAAAGAAAGAAAGAAAGAAAGAAAGAAAGTTAAAGAGTAGAAGAAATATCGAGAGAGGGTGTGAGCGCGGGAAGTGGTAACGCTAATCTGTTTCAATAGAACATAACGAAAAGATGAAAAGAAGGAAAGAAAGAAAAAAGTGAGAGAGAGAGAGAGAGAGAGAGAGTTTTCCTCCATCTAGACTGGTTGCCAGCACTTTTTATTATAAAGAAAGAAAAAAGAGAGTTGGGGGGAAATAGAGAGAGGTGTGAGCGTGGGGAGGCGGTAACGCTAATCTGTCTCAATAGAACATAACGAAAAGATGAAATGAAAGAAAGAAAGCAAAAAAAGAGTGAGAGAGAAAGCTTTCCTTCTTCTAGACTGGTTGCCTAAAAAGTTAAAGTTGTGGGAGTGGCCTATTGTCAGTATCAGCTGTACAGCGAGGGAGTCTATCTCCTTTTTTGCTAGCGATAGAGTAGGAAGATTTTGGGGCTAAGGTGGAGCGCCACATCTACCGCCAGCTTTACCCAATCTGTGCTACTCAGACGCTGATTGGGCGGAGAGCAGTATCGAACAAGAAAACTTGCGATTGCCAGTGTGTGCTCTATTCACTGAGCTAAAACGTTGTCTTTCTTTGTCTAAATAACCTAGTCTGCTCTACTATTTACCCAAACTTGGAAGAGGGGAACAGAGAGTTTCATGCCTTTCCCAAAGTACGAAGTGAAACACTAACAGCCTCATCCAGGATTTGAACTCTGAATTTCCTACAATGATAATCGTTATGATAAGTGCGCCTGAATTTTAAGATGTAAGTTGGAGATTTGTAATGATAATATTGATGCTTCCATGAGAAGGTTTTCGAGTTCGGACCTTATTACCTTTTTGATCTCGATTAAGAAAGGACATTTTTTCATTTACACCGTCAATATCCGGTTGTTTGTTAGGGGTTAGGGCTTAGGGTTAGGGTTAGGGTTTGGGGGTTAGTTTTATAAAAAATTTTAAATCTAAAAATCGTCTGTTAAAACAACCGGATATTGATGGTGTAAATGAAAAACCTGTCCTTTCTTAAACGAGATCAGAAAGGGGTGCCTAAAGGTTATATGGTCCTCGAGTTCGATAAGAAACACCTAAAGAAGGCTGGAAGGCATATTGGCCGAAACGTTGTGTATATAACTATAAAGATGAAGACAACAGTCTGGAAAATCCAAATAGTATATCTATTTGCTAAAAGTATTGCTCATGTCATTATTCTTGATAATTGTGTAGTGTTCAAAATTTATTTAAAATTTAAATTCATATTTTCTAATTTACTAAGCAACATACATAGCAATAACATAATCTTTACAGATCATGACCGTCCCTCACAATCCCATAACTCCACTACCAGAACCCTTCCTTGCATGAGCCCTCAAATGACTCATCAAACCTGCTGCCGATCCACAAACTTTGACGCAAATATTATATAAAAAGGACGCCCTTCCCATTGAATCAGATGAATCACATGATAAAATTTGATGCTTATGCACCACCCTATGTTTCTTAAGACCAAAAGCCGATTTGCAGACCTTGCCACAGATTGCACAAGACACATGGTTTGTTCCTGGAATCTGCATGGATTGACCCTGGTGAGATTTCCTATGATTGACATATCCAGCCTTAGAAAGCAGAATTCAACCACATGTCTGACATTTCCAACCCTCCATCTTCTCTCCAATATGACAGGTGTAACACTTTCGAGGTTGACGCTTTAGGTTTTCATGCTGAATTCTTTTACTCTCAAAACTGGTACAGCCATCATCCACATGAATTCTCCAGTCAGTTCTTTTCAATGCTAGCTTTTCCCAGTTGTCAGGATTTATTTTTATTTGTAAGCAATCCTTATACCTCAAAGGCTTATGCTGTGGCCTTTTGCCATCATGCAGCTGACTGTAAAAGAGTTGCTTTGGCATTCTAGCATCACTTGTACGCACAACATGACCTGCCCAACGCAACATACGTACATACATACATTTTACATTAAATTTAGTTTTAAGATATTTTTTAGAATGAGGAGTGTTGAAATAGTGTTGAAATAGGACGCTAACTAACAGTTATAGAATGCTAAGTTTTGTCTGTTTTCTCTTTCCATAGTTATAAAATCACATCTTATTATAATGGAGATTGTGTGTTTTTCTGTCTGTAACCGAAACTATATTACTACTCAAGTCACAATTCCCTTAATTATTTACGTCAAATTCTCCATGATTTCATTCTTTTAAACAGTTATTAATAAAAATTGTTTTACATTATCAATACTGTTGACCATATCTACGTACTAATAACATGCAATTGTATTTATGTATACAACAAAATAGTTTACAGTTTGAACGAGAAGGCTAATTTGCATATTGATATTTAAATTTTATTTTTTAATAAATATGTGCTTGGTATTATTGATTTCTAATTGTTTGGTTTTATTAAGAAATATAAACAAAAATCTCGTGAATAAATCTAAAAGAAATTTATTTACAAGAAGAAATAACTGTAATATTATCCTTTACTTCCTATTTTAACTAAAATAGTTAAATTAGGAAAATTTACCAATGAAAGAGGGAGTAATGGAAAATGATGGAATAGTTAGTTTCAAAGTGTTCTATTTTCGATTATACCCCCTCTGTTGTAGATCTTTTTATCTGCATTCTTAGTCAGTTTCATTAGCCTTTCTAATTTAATATGATATTTTATTATATCAAAACTTAAATACTTGCACCCGGAGGGTGCATATATTTGCTAGTATTATTAATGTCCTAATGATGGTTTAATATACAAACCGAAACTTAAATTTTTCTGATAGTTCAACCTATAATGAAATTATCCTTAAATTGTACGTTCATATATCAAGAAAATAAAAAGAAGGCTATAATTTACAAAGGTATAGGAAAATCTGATCTCACTGACAAGCTAAAGCGACAATTCTTCCAGGCTGTAGTTATATCAGTATTGCTGTATGGCTGCACCATCTGGACCTTAACAAAGCGCCTTGATAATAAGCTGGATGGGAGCTGCACAAGAATGCTGCGTGCAGTCTTGAACAAGACGTGGAAATAGCACCCCACAAGGAAGCAACTGCGTGGCCACCTGCCCCCCATCTCACAAACCATCCGAGTGAGACGGACTAGGCATGCAGGACACTGCTGGAGAAGCGGGGACGAGCTCATAAGCGACGTTCTCTTGTGGAAGCCAACACATGGACATGATAACGTAGGACGCCCACTAAGGACCTACATTGACCAACTATGCGAGGATGATGGTTGCTGCACAGAAGACCTCCCAGGGGCAATGAATGATAGGGAAGGTTGGCGAGAGATTGTCATGGATATCCGTGCTACTTGCGCGACATAATGATGATGATAGGAAAAGTAAAATCATCTCATTTACATGGATGACAGTAATATATTTGCCAAGTTAGGTAACCAGTCTAGGAGAAGGAAAACTCTGAATTCAAACCTGTTAAAGACCGCTTAAGAAATTGACCTTGTGTCACATCCTACTCGTGCGGGGGGGGATTGGTATCGGCTAGAAACCACAAGGTTCCTAGTTCGATACCGGTCCTCGCCAACTCAGCGTATGAGTAGCACAGGGATCTGTGCGGTAAAGTAAGGAGCTAGTGGTTGGCGTGGCGCTCCACATCAGACGCAAAAACAATCTTGCTGATTGGCTGATACCGACATTAAGCCGCCCAAACGACTTTACTTTACTTATTATATATATATATATATATATATATATATATATATATATATATATATTATATATATATATATATTTGAATGAATGAACAAATAAAAGGTTTAGCTTTTATTTATTTACAAGGGAACAATATTTACAACCAATGGTTTCCTGCTAACGCATTCGTCAGGTAAACGAAATAGTTTTTTTTAATGATAGAAATGGTATAAATGCTTAAATGTGTGCGTTTTTTTTTATTATCTATCAACACAGATATTGAGCACTCTTCTAATAACACTGTACGTTGGTTTACTATTACTTTTTCTAGTATACTAGTACCAACCATACACATATATATATATATATATATATATATATATATATATATATATTAGGATTTAACCCTGAAGATCCTTATGGTAAAACTCGTGTAGGTTATGACTTGTACCCATATTGTAATAAATTTGCTCTACTAACGTATTGAGCACTTTGTATTTGTTATATCGCTGACTTACCTCCCTGAATTCTGCACCATCCAACCATCGTGTCCATATTCACCGTTAAGTCAACCTTTCCATTATATATATATAATATATATATATATATATATATATATATATATATATATATATATATATTCTTCGCATGATTCCTTGTTATAAGTAGAGTTCCTAATTAGCTAATCATTGAAAATTGCTAACGAGTTTCTTCCTAAAAGAAATTCTTAATATCTGTAAAAACACAGTTGTATGTCTTCCAGGCCTTTACCTGGTATAGCTTAGTAAAAAAAAATACATAAAGAAAGAAACAAAACAATATTAATGCGGCGGTGGTTCTGGTAAACAGATTAGGAAATGGACGCGGCGACCCAAGTTCAAATGCTGGGCGAGGCTGTTTGTATTTCACATAACGCTAATAACTATGTATTATCAAGATTTTCCGGTCCGATTGCTTCAATTCATTTATTTAAAAAATATTTTATTCGCTTTGCTAACTCCCTTTTCCCTCATCTCAATTGTCTACCCAGAGTTGAATGGTTGACCCAACGGGTCATGTTTTGTCTAGTATATTGTTAAGTATGTTATGATATATTAATATTTTGAAGGCCAGTACAATGCGTATGAAAAATAAAAACAAAAAGATGTTATTTTTGTCTTATCGATTTCAAAGCATGAGCTTCATCATCAGAGTTTATTTTCAGAAATGACGTGCTTATGTTTTTACTTGTGTGGTTACAATTTCTCTTCTTATTTTCTTTTCCTTTCCTTTTTTTTTCTCTTTCTTCTTCTCCTCCTTTATGAATGAAATGGGCGAATAACTGTAATTTCTTATTTCTCTTTTTTTTTTTTTAAGTTTGTGGAGAACAAATATTCTTAATATCGGCTGTCATCCGGTCAAATGTTGCAAGTATGTTGCCAGTGTGTAGCCATGTCAAAATTCAAAAATAAAAAATGAATAAATAAATAAATATTCAAAAATAAAAAATGAATAAATAAATAAATAAATATATATATATATATATATATATATATAATCAATTGTAATATTATGGATTTGGACTCATAACTTAAAGTTTCATGGTCATTCAATCATCAGATGAATCAAATGGTTGAGATCTTAAAAACCAGAAGTCAAATGTTTGAGATTTAAAAAAAAAAAAACAGACATTTTTTTAATATTACAATTGATTATAAATCTGCTCTGCTTTATTAGCATTGAACACCTTTTCATGCTAATACTTTTCTCATTTTCTCATTCATTCTTCTCATTATATAATATATATATATATATAATAATATATATATATATATATATATATATATATATATATATATATATATATATGAGAAGGAAGATATTTTTAAAATATAACAAACACAGGATGTTATGATCAGGGGAAACAATTTTATGTGTCAATACTTAAGCATTTCGGTATATTGTACCATCTTCAGGACACTGTTAAGTAATGTTTATGTGAGGGACAAAATGAAAGATGTTAAGTGTATAGTGAATGTGTGAGTATGATATTATTAACCGTTAATTTTTATATGCGCGTTTGTTTACGAAAGCCAATGACGTGATCATTGCATGTGCAAAAATGGAAGGTGAAGATCATATGATGACGCATGCATGAACGTGAATAGGTGGAGAACGAAATGTAACAAAGATATGACGTATTTGATATGGAATATTAATGTTAGAAAAATAAGAAGATTAAAACAATATATAAATACATACAATCCATATATACACATATCCACATATAATCATACATATATATATATATATATATACATATATAAGATTTTTGGATGTTTGTTTATTTAGAAACGTTGCTAAATAAACAAACATCCAAAAATCTTATTCACTTCGCCGAAGGGCATACGGTCTGTTTGTTGTTATTATTCTCTCAATAACACCCCCTTACCTATTATGGTAGAGGCGTGTAGTATCACTTGACAAGCTTAATTTCGCTAGGATGGTCAGCTGTGTACTGTGGCCGAGGCGATAAAAGTGTTTCACTAGTGTTTCACTGTGTCTGCTGAAGTCCCGGTTTCGATTTCTGTCGGAGGAAATCGTTAGTATATACCGCTGATGAGACTTAATAAAGTCGAAACAGTCTGTACGGTATTCTACACACCGAGCCATCCTTTGCCGGGATTACACTTGTCAAGTTCATTTTCTATAAGAAAAAGTATCGAATTTTATGCGATACATGCGTTGTAAGTGCCTTCAAGTAAAAATTTAATATATATATATATATATATATATATATATATATATATATATGTGTGTGTGTGTGTGTGTAAAATAAAAGGATATTTAATCCGACAATGTGAATTTGATATATTGAAAAAACAAATGATGTTTACAAATGCATGGGATCATCAGGAGAGAATGTGCACCGTTTCGGGGCCTTCCTCTCAACGGTTTTAACAGATATTCCGAGGGACCTCACAACAGTGAGGGGGTTGATGTGAAGTTAAAACCGCTGAGAGGAAGGCCCCGAAACGGTGCACATTCTCTCCTGATAATCCCATGCATTTGTAAACATCCTTTGTTTTTTCAATATATCAAATTCATATATATATATATATATATATATATATATATATATATATATTATTATTATTATTATTATTATTATTATTATTATTATTATTATTTTTATAATTTGCTTGAAGGCAATTATAATGCATGTATCGCATAAAATTCGATAATTATAGAAAATAATTTTGACAAGTGAATCCCGGCAAAGGATAGCTCGCTATGCAGAACACCGTACAGACTGTTTCGACTTTATTAAGTCTCTTCAGCGATGAAGAGACTTAATAAAGTCGAAACAGTCTGTACGGTGTTCTGCATAGCGAGCTATCCTTTGCCGGGATTCACTTGTCAAAATTATTTTCTATAATTATCGAATTTTATGCGATACATGCATTATAATTGCCTTCAAGCAAATTATAAATAATAATTTATTCAACAATGCTTCTATAAAAAACAAACGTCCAAAAATATTATATATATATATGTATGTATATATATATACGTAGGTGGGATACGAGGTAATTTGGTATTAGGATGATTCTAAGCTCGCCCTTTCTTTCAACGGTAAAATATTAGAGAGTTCATCTTCATGATGATATATAAAAACACAATGTTTCAGCTCTGTTACCCTCCCGGCCTTCTTCAGGTGTTCCTTGTTTATCTGAACATAGCAATGATTCAACTAGGGAAATCCTTTTGAATAGTAGTAGATATATAATAATATGGGACTAATGGCAATGAGTAGATATTCCACTATCTTCAAATCTTCAGAAATGGAGCCTCACCACCCGATCCTATTTAGTGTAATTCCCAGAATACAACCTCAGACCTCCCATCGTAGTGTAACGGGTAGTCTCGCAGGTCCCTAACTACTAAATAGCGAGTTCAATCCCCGAAAACAGTATTCTTCGTCGACCTTGTATCATAGGTAGGACCCAAGGCGAAAGGGTTTGGGAAATACCTAATTAAGACACCCCTTTTGGGGTGTTTGCCATAAGAACAATTTGAAGAAATCGAGACGAGTTCAAAACGTGGATGAGACTGTTTGCATTTCACATAGCACTGATACCCTTGGGAAAGGTATGCATGCAACTATTCTCCTTCTAGATATGGGTAAATAGTAAGACAGACTGGGTTCTTTAACTTTTGTTAAGCAACTAGTCTAGGAGAAGGAAAACTCTTAATTCAGACCTGTTAAACCCCGGTTAAGAAATTGAGCATGTGTCACATTCTACTCTTGCGGATAGGTTGGTAAATATACAGGACCTGTAGATATACCACAGTATGATAATTTGATTATTAAAACGTTCGATGTGTATACTTAGGTATTAAAGAATAGTTCAGTATGTAAAACGTATGATAATCTTGATTTACTATTTCTCTGAATGTTTAAGATGAGGCTTGATGACTAGTATTATCTGCGTTATTCGGACTATTGTTCTCATCTTTATTGTTATCTGTACAACGTTTCGGCCGATGTGCCCTCCGGCCTTCTTCAGGTATTTCTTGTCGGACTCGGGAACCTTCTCGGACTCGGGAACCTTCTTTTCGAACTCGGGAACCTTCTTGTCGTAATCAGGAGCCGTCACGGAACTTTGTACCTAACCCTTTATTCAGTCAACGGGGGTATCCTGTTCTCGTTCCGCTAACCATGGCTGGGGTAGGAGTTGTGTTAATTATTTTTCTATGTTACTGC
Source organism: Doryteuthis pealeii (assembly GCA_023376005.1). NCBI lineage: Eukaryota > Metazoa > Mollusca > Cephalopoda > Myopsida > Loliginidae > Doryteuthis > Doryteuthis pealeii. The sequence continues at coordinate 54,562,221 of CM042172.1, read as the reverse complement.
CGCCGGTCAGGATTGAACCTGGAATTCAGAGATAACTGTCACTTAGAACTGTCTTAACCTAACTACCTTATCCACTAGGCCATGTGTCCAATTGGACTCCTACCCAGCTTTGAATGATTGAATCAGACTCGCGTAATCGCTTCCGCGCGTTCACCCGTTTTTCTATATTTCCACTACTCTCTTTCTTTCTTTCTTTCTTTCTTTGCTGTTATATTTTTCATGTGTAGTATGTACTTTTTCTTCCCTTTCTTTCTTTGTAATTAAAATGGAATGGCCCATTATTTAGCTGATGTGACGACACTCATAAGAGGTAAGAATTCAGCGGATAAGCAACACCTGATGATCAGGATTTACAATTTTGCATTTTATTATGGATGATATGGACGGTCTCAGAAGATGGGGCAAGATCATAACGGTCGTACTTTTAAGGAACATGAGTATGGATATATAGATAGCATCTTCAACACAGTACTTGCTTTTGGAAATACAGTTAGCATATTTAAGCCCCCCCCCCACAATGTACATCGGAAAGAATGTCGACAAATTCGTGCTTTTTTTTCTAGGTGGATTCTAATGCAGAATAGCGCGCAAGAGATAATATCAGATTACGTATAAAAAGCATTACATTTCACGGAAATACCCGAAACGCTAGGGTTTCGGTTAGTGTTAGGATACTTCGAGACTTTCCGTAACCTAATGCTATTTATACGTAAAATGTGATCAGGGTTAGAGTTAGGGTACTTCTGGAGTTTCGGTAATCTAATGCAATTTATACACAAAATTTGATTCTAATGATATCTTTTCTTTCAGAATAGCGTACAAGAGATAATATTAGATTACGTATAAAAAAGCAATACATTTCACGGAAATACCCGAAACCTAGTATTAGGTTTAGAGTTAGGGTACTTCGGGAGTTTCCGTAACCTAATGCTATTTATACGTAAAATGCTATTCTAATGATATTATCTCTTGTGCGCTATTCTACATTTGTACCTCTCGGTGAAAGGTTGTCTGTCTGGATTTATTTAATTAGCCGCTTTGAAGAAATGGTGGTCTTGTACATCTTATTTCAATAATTGTCCAAGTCTAGCGTCGTCTTGGGTAAATATCAGATAAGATCAGGATATTAGTCAAATAAGTTAATGGGGCGAACTATTACACAGGATTATAAAATTTAATAAAACCCTACAAAACAAATAAGTATTTTCTTCTTCTTCTATGTCAACAAAAATTTAAATAAAAAAAAGGAAGGAAAAAATCTATAAGTCAGTTTTGTAGATTATCGATTACATTTTTTTCTTTATCACGATTAAGATCTGATCAAAAAGAAAAAAGGGAAAAACAAAAACAAAAAAAAAAGACGAATAGGGATGTAGACCTGGACACACAGACAGACACACACACATACACACACGCACGCACACACACAAGCAGACACACACACACACACACACATACACACACACACATACAAGTAGACACACGTACACATACATAATCACACACACATACACAAGCACACAAACACACATACACTAGCACACACAAGCAGACACACACGCACAAGCATACGACGCAAGCACACACACACAAACACACTCATAGACACAAGCACACGCACACGCACACACATACATACACAAGCACACACAAGTAGACACACACAAGTAGACACACACAAACACACACACGCACAATCACACACACATACACAATCACGCACGTAAGCACACACATACATACACAAGCACATACACAAGCACACTCGCACACATACACACAAACACACACACCTACACAAACACACTCGCACACATACACACAAACACACAACACATACACAAGCACACACAATCAGACACACACATACACAAGCACACACACCCACAAGCACACATACACAAGCACACACAAGCAGACACACACACAGACACACACGCACAATCACACACACAATCACACATACACAATCACACACATAAGTACACATACACACACTCAAGCACACTCGCACACGCACATACAAACATACATACACACATACACAAGCACACACAAACAGACACACACACACACACAAACTCACAGGCACACACACACACAAACGCACACATACACAATAACACGCACACACACACACACACACACACCCACACACACAACACGAAACCTTAATTCACGTGTGTCCACAGAATTTTTCTATAGCTGTTCTGTCTTTCTTTTCAAACTCCAATTTCTTTTGCCCACTCACACGGTTGGCGAATCACATCAAAGCAATTCATAAACGCGGGAGATTTGTTGGCGGGAAAATATATTACGCTTAAACACAAGTGAAATAACATTAAAACGTCTATATATTAATGAAATTCTTTTATAGACTTGACGCTTCTTTCTTTCTCGTTTTCCTCCTTTTCTTTGTGTCTATTTCTTTTCGCTAATAAAGCCCGATCGAGTCTGAAATCTGTGCAATTAGACGACCAGTCGGCCTCATAAAAACTTTGAAAAGTGGAAATCTTTGCTTCCATTGAAAAGAAAGAAATTATCCGCAGCTTTACTCTCCCGTACAAAAGGTCAATGAAGTTTATAAATTGTTTTTGTTTTTTTTTTTCATTTTCTTTGTGGTTGGATAAATAAACAGTAAGTTATATTCCCCTAACGTAAGTATTTCTTACTTATAAAATTGGTCAACCAACTAATGAGCGTAAAAAACATATTTTTAAAACTTAAAGGCAAATCAGCTTAACACCCTTCAAAGTATAAGATGATTGATTAATTGATTGATTGATTTTATCGGCATGACAACCAATTCAGGGTTATTTTATGCCAAGCGTAGATTGTGAAGTTTTGCCACCCAAGTAATGAGCGTAAAAATCATATTTTAAAACTTAAATGCGAACCAGCTTAACATCCTTCAAAATATAAGATGATTGATTGATTGATTGATTGATTGATTTTAACGGCATTTCAACCAATCCAGGGTTATTCTATGCCAAGCTGTAGGTTGTGATATTTTGCCACCCAATTAATGAGCGTAAAAATCATATTTTAAAATTTAAATGCAAACCAGCTTAACAGCCTTCAAAATATAAGATGATTGATTAATTAATTGATTGATTGATTTTAACGGCATATCACCCCATCCAGGGTTATTTTATGCCAATTGGTAGATTGTGACGTTTTGTCACCCAATTAATGAGCGTAAACATCATATTTTAAAATTCAAATGCAAACCAGCTTAACATCCTTCAAAATATAAGATGATTGATTGATTGATTGATTGATTGATTGATTTTAACTGCATTTCAACCAATCCAGGGTTATTCTATGCCAAGCTGTAGGTTGTGGTATTTTGCCACCCAATTAATGAGCGTAAAAATCATATTTTAAAATTTAAATGCAAACCAGCTTAACAGCCTTCAAAATATAAGATGATTGATTAATTAATTGATTGATTGATTTTAACGGCATGACAACCCATCCAGGGTTATTTTATGCCAAGCTGTAGGTTGTAAGGTTTTGTCATCCAATTAATGAGCGTAAAAATCATATTTTAAAACTTAAAGGCAAACCAGCTTAACATCCTTCAAAATATAAGATGATTGATTGATTGATTTTAACGGCATGTTAACCCAACCAGGGTTATTTTATGCCAAGCGGTAGATTGTGAGGGTTTGTCACCCAAGTAATGAGCGTAAATATCATATTTTAAAACGTAAATGCAAACCAACTTGACATCCTTCAAAATATAAGATGATTGATTGATTTTAACGCCATGTTAACCCATCCAGGGTTATTTTATGCTAAGCGGTAGATTGTTAGGTTTTGTCACCCAATTAATGAGCGTAAAAATCATTTTTTAAACTTAAATGCAAACCAGCTTAACATCCTTCAAAATATAAGATGATTAATTAATTGATTGATTTTAACGGCATGTCAACGGCAAGATTTGGAGGGCTTGTCACCCAAGTTGTTGTTGAAAGGGGCGAGCAAATTATATCGGGTGAGGGTTCGAGGTGAGGTAGGGGTAGGGGTTAAATACGATATTATTTCACAGAAAAATTAAGCAAAATACAGGAATACGGTTCAAAATTTAACTGAAAATGTAAGATTTAATAAATTACGAATATTACCTTATTTTCATACATAAGTTATTAAAAGTAATGCATGTTTACTTCCCAGGTAAATCTTTTTAGTATAAGAATGGAACAAGTAAAATGTCACCCAGACATAAAAAAGGAATGTCGACAAATCTGTGCCTTTTTTTCTAGGTGGATTCTAATGCCGAATAGCGCGCAAGAGATAATATCAGATTACGTATAAAAAGCATTACATTTTATTACATTACACAGAAATACCCGAAATGCTAGGGTTAGGATCAGGGTTAGAGTTAGGGTACTTCGGGAGTTTCGGTAATCTAATGCAATTTATACATAAAATTTGATTCTAATGATATCTTTTAGTACAGAATAGCGTACAAGAGATAATATCAGTTACGTATAAAAAGCATTACATTTCACGGAAATACCCGAAACGCTAGGGCTAGGGTTAGTGTTAGGATCAGAGTTAGAGTTAGGGTACTTCGGGTGTTTTGGTAATCTAATATTTTATGAGCGTAAAAAACATATTTTTTTAAATTTAATTACAAATCTTATTATAATGGAAATTGTGTGTTTATCTGCCTGTCAGTAAAACTATATCACTACCAAAGTCACAATTCCCTTTATCTAAGTTTATAAATTCCTTGTTCTTTTTTTTTCTTTCTTTGTGGTTGGATAAATAAAGAGTAATTATATTCCCCTAACGTAAGTATTTCTTATTAACAGAAGTGGTCAAGCAAGTAATGGGCGTAAAATACATATTTTTAAAACTAAATTGCCAATCAACTTAATATTCTTCAAAATATGATATTATTTATTGCTTAATCTTATCGGCATGTCAACCCATCCAGGATTATTTTAAGCCAAGCCTTAGGCTGTGAGGGGTGGTCAACATTATTTGCATGTCTTCTTTTAAGGGTTTTCTTGATTTTGACAGTTTGCAGTCGTTTGTTGCTAAGTGGATTGGAAATCACTTTAAGGGATAAATTTATAAGGCAAAGTTCAAGTTTCTTATAATTTCTTTGTGGTAATAAAGAGTAAGTTATTTTCCCTTAACGTAAGTATTTCTTACTTATAAAATCGGTGAACCAATTAATGAGCTAAAAAAACATATTTTAAAACTTAATGGCAAACCAGCTTAACATCTTCAAAATATGAGATGATTAATTGATTGATTGATTTTAACGGCATGTTAACCCATCCAGGGTTATTTTATGCCAGGCGGTATATTGGGAGGTTGTCATCCGAATAATGAGTTTTAAACTTAATTGCAAATCTTATAATATAATGGATATTGTGTGTTTATCTGTCTATAAGCGCAACTATATCACTGATCAGGGCACAATTCCATTTGTTATTTATGTTTCCTTCATTCATGATTTTATTTTTGTCCAAACCTCAATTATTAATAAAATTGTTTTACATTATTAATAATGATGGCCTTATCTACATACTAATAGCATGCAAGTGTAATTATATTTTTTAAATAGCAGTTTACAGTGTGAATGTTTTAGGGGTTAGGGTTAGGGGTTAGGGTTATTATGTCATTTTTTTCATTTACACCGTCAATATCCGGTTTGTTTGTTAGGAGTTAGGGTTAGGGTAAGGATTCTAACCCTAACTCCTAACCTTAACCCCTAACAAACAACCGGGTAATGACGGTGTAAATGAAAAAAAAAAATGGCCTAATAACCCTAACCCCTAACCCTAACAAACAACCGGATATTGACGGTGTAAATGAAAAAAATTACCTAATAACACGAGATTGAAAAGGGGTGCCTTAAGGTAATATGGTCAAAAAAACAATAAATAATGTTTTAAAATGATCGTGACGAAAAAAGAACAAAAAAAAATATTTTTTAAAAATTATTATGATTCCTTGGGAATACGATTATTTGTGATTTTTCAGGATGATTTTAATATAAGACCCCCCTTTAAGGTAATATGGTCCGTTTTTCTTTTGTTTTCTTTTTTAAGATGATCCTGATGCTCCTCGTGACGCATGACGAATGATAGGTGTGCAAAAACCATTGACGTCATTATACTTACTGCAATAAAGATGAGGACGACATCCCTGAAAAATCAAAATTATACACACCATGCCTCATCTAAAATTCTCCGGAAATGTCGAATATTTTAGAAATCTAGGGCCGGGTTTGCACAGTCGGTAGGGCGTTTAGTTAAAAACCACAAGGTTCCTAGTTCGTTACCGGCCCTCGCCAACACAGCGTATATAGTTGCACAGGGATCTGAGCGGTAAAGTAAGGAGCTGATGGTAGGTGTGGCGCCCCACTTCAGACGCAAAACAATCTTCTTGGTCTAGCGTTAGACTTCCCTCGCTGATCTGTTGATACCGACTTTAGGCCACACAGATGACTTTACTTACTTACTTACTTACTTACATGTGGGTTTACGCAATGCTGTGTGTTTATTTATGTAGGCTTATGTACACATATTCTTCTCTTTCTTGGTCAATTGCGACCGGTTCACTTATGGTTTCTGTCATGTTTGGCTAGAGTGCGAAATACTCACAATCTTCACATTGTAAATATTTCCATTTTTCATAACATCGGAATATTTTTTTATCTATTTCCTTATTATTTCATCCATCCACTCCTAGAAAACTGTGTTTTCCCCGAAAAAAGACCTACCTGCAAAATAAAATCCAGCGTGATTTTTCAGGATGATTTTGATATAAGGCCTCCCCTTAAAAAAATAATGTCGTCGGGGTGGCCTAAAATGGGTAAATGGGTAAATGATAAGACAGGGATGGGTTAGTTTTTAACTTAATTGCAAATTACAACTAATTAGAACCAACTAAAATGGAATATTTTTCAAACATAATTCAATCCTAAAAGTAAGGAATAATTTAGTATAACTTTCGTGTAATTAAACTAAACAGTAAAAAAGCCTTTAGGGAATAAAAGTTTATTCTCTCAGCTATAGTATAATAATATGTATATAAAAGTCGTCGGGGTGGCCTAAAGTCGGTATCAGCTAATCAGCAAGTCTACCCCCTTTTTGCTAGCGCTAGTGATTGTTTTTGCGTCTGAGCTGGTGCGCCACCGTTACCATCAGCTCCTCATTGTACCGCACAGATACCGTGCTACTCATACGCAGAGTTTGCCAGTGCCAGTATCGAAACATGAACCTTGTGGTTCCTTATCCGACGCTCTATCGACTGAGCTAAAACACTAATTGAGAACAATAACATTTTAGAGAATGATGATATGATTAATTTTGAATGAATTGTCGTTAATGAGATTTTGAATAAAATAACATGTTAATGGTAAATAAATGGAGATCGTTTTTCGTAATTTCTGTTTATTCAGAAAATTTCGTAATTTTCCACTTCTTTATGTCGTTTTTCGATATATGAAGAATAAGATATCAACTGAAAATAAGTCATCGCGTTATATTTCAGAGTGAAATTTTTTGAAATAGAATAATTTTTTTTTTTTCAAAAAAGACTTTTAACCCGTTCATGGTCGGTTAGTAAAGAATTTTTTCCAGAAAAGAAATGTTTATCTAATTATTAAAAAAGAATTACTTTTTATGTAAAATATGAATGGTGTAATGGTGTATTGGGATAATGTGAAATTTAAATTTGTTAGGGAGTGTATTTTTCTATTTTTGAATTTGAAGTATGTCTTTTTCTTTCAAAAACTGTTACACTGAAGAATTACAATGTAGCAACATGTTCATGACGTTAGCAGAAAAGCACGCAGTGGATGTACAAATGACGAAGCGCTTACACGCTTTTGGGAACAATAATGCTTCCGGTTTGAATTTAAATTATTTTCTGCTTCTCTCTCGATGAGTCCGGATTAAAAACATGCTCTGATGATGATTTTTTTATAAACCGAAATATTGTTCAATATTAGCTATGAATAGGATATAAAATATTTTCATTTTAACAATATTAATGTCTAATTTTCAGGTAAACAACTTAGGTGTAAAACCATAGAACAACTGACGCGTTTTGGGGAATGCACTATCCCCGGCAAAAACTATGAAAAAATTAGTACACTCATGTAATGGTCGCTTAAGTTTTTTGGGGTTTTTTTTGTTAGCAGTAAATAAACTAATAACAGTTTAGATGCAAAATAAAATTATATTTTCCCAAAAGGCAACAATGCAGAAGAGCGCGCAAGACATACTATATTAGATTACGTATAAAAAGCATTACATTTCACTGAAATACTCGAAACTTTGAGACGCAAGGGTTAGAGTTAGGGTAAGTTTTAGGGTTAGGGTTAGTGTTATGGTTAGAGTTAGGGTTAGTATTAGGGTCAGACTACTTCGAGAGTTTCCGCAATATGATGCTATTTGTACATAAAATGCAATTTTAATATCATCTCTTGCGCGTAATATATATATATATATATATATATATATATATATATATATACCTTTGAAAGGAAGCAAAAACTCCAAAAAACGTCATTCTGTAATAAATTTATTTCGACCAAAACTTAAAAGGCTTTTAGAATTCTATTTGAATTTCTAAAACTCCTTAAAAGTTTTTTTAAGTCTCATCAGACATACGGCACAGATAGAAATGAATTGGAAACCTGAATTTTTTTTTTACCAGAACGCCTCAAAAATGTGTCAAACAGCAAATATGAGTTTACAATTTAAGAAGAGGATACAATGTATCTTTTGAAACCGGATATATTCAAAATGTATATGTTTAATTTAATATCTAAGATAGCACAAAAATAGAACAAAATGTCTAGACTGTATTAAAAATGTTTAAAATTATTAAGGAGAGGTAGTATTAACATGTACTTAGTCTAAGTATATAATTAATTTAATAAATTTGAATAAATTTGAATAAGAAAATAAGGAGTTTTAGAAATTTATTTAAATTTCTAAAAGCCTTTTAAGTTTTGGTCGAAATAAATTTATTACAGAATGACGTTTTATTGAGTTATTCCGTCCTTTCAAAGGTAAATATTGCTCTGTATTTAATTTTAAAACGATTAATATACATTGAGCTCTCTTTAGGGATTCATAAAAATCCCTGTATTTGCACCAACTAAAACATGCAATAATTTTACAGTGTGATTTTGAAAATCCCATGTAGAATCATCCCTTACTACCATATATATATATATATATATATATATATTATATATATATATATATATAATAAAAAATTGAAAAAACACAGGTTTAAATGAGTTAAGTGGTGAGTTTATTGGCCGACGCTGCAGTGTTTCGATCTGATAATTAACTCATCTTCAGGGCTTTTGTTGGTATGTGGAAGGTGATAAAAATGTTTTATATATATATATTTATTTAACGAGCTGATGATTGCGATCTAGCAAGAAACCTGGGTAGCTGTCTATAATAAACATTTATCTTTAAAAACTTAACAAATTAAATAAATATTATCTCTCACAATTTGTGATTGAGCACTGTATTTTCTTTGTTTCATCACAAAAAAAATTTGTTTTTATATATACCTATATATATATATATATATATATATATATATATGTGTGTGTGTGTGTGTGTGTGTGTGTGTGTGTTTTATAGGTTGCTTGAAGAATTGTATGCATATTTGGTTTAAATGTTGATTTTGAAGGCTTATGACAATGAGAAAGAAGAAAAGGTATCGATTATGTTGCTCATTTATCAGTATTTTTTAAATATTTCCTTAATATTTCGGGATAAATATCCCTTCTTCAGAAAACAATGGAGTCCATAAAAAGGATGTTCACGGCTGTCGGTATTAATCCATATTAGTGGGGGCGGGGTCTGTATTTGTTTTTAATGTTTGAATTAATATTCTTCCGTGCTGTGTCATATCGTGTTCCGATTACATACCTTTTTTTAAAAATGAATATTGGCTTTAAAATCATATATATATATATATATATATATATATACATTTTTAAAGAAACTTTATTTTTCAACAGATGTCAAAACTAGGCCAAAACAGACATATTCATATTAACATTGTTCCTGTCAAAAGATTAGTTTTGTCTGGTTGAGCCTTTCTATCAAGGATGAAAGGATATCTGTGCAGTTTTCATAATAAACTTAAGCTTACATGTGGCAAAAGGTGTATGAGACACCCAGGAGACAAAAGTTCTAAAAAGTCTAGTTTATAGAAAATTCACTTTTAACCTGATGTCTCCATTGTGGCAAAATAATTAATTGACACCGGCAATTTCTTAAATATTTTCTTGTTTATATAAAAATTAGTTAAAAGTAAGGAAATGAATCCGACTGTATAATTGGATCATTTACGTCCACTAAGGACGATGGCGTGGTGTCCAAAAAAAAATTAAAAAATTATCTGCATCTGCGCAAGTAAGTCTGCAAGCCAATTCTTGAGTGACAGTCCTTGGTACACTGAATGCACACAAACTGTGATGCTTTCAGGGGCTGCTGGCTTTTCTTTCTTTTTCTGGCTCTCTTTTCTGTTGATGCTACTCTCCTCTCTGCCTCACCCCTCTCCATGCCTTGCTTAACGTTGAGGCACCAGGTCGCTCTATTTTTTGCATCTACCTCCCGCGTGTTTGTGTCAATATGGCATATCCTCATAGCTCTCTTGCAGACATCTTTAAATCGTAGGCGTGGTCTAACAACCGATCGGGAGCCTTTTGCTAAAAGATCTTTTGGGATGCGTCCATTTTCAATTCTCCTGACATGTCCAAGCCAACGAAGGCGCATCTCACTGAGAATGGAGAACATGCTATTTTTGTCGGCGCAATCCAGCACGACTGTGTTGGGTACTTTATCCTGCCAACGAATGTGTAGAATACGTCGTAAACAAGGGAGATGGAAACTACTGAGTTTCCTTTCATGGCTTGTATATGTTGTCCACGCTTCGCTACTGTAGAGGAGTGTACTGAGGACACATGCTTTGTAGACACGCATCTTTGTTTTCTTGGTGAGACTGGTATTATTCCAGACTCTCTTACTCAGTTTGGCCATGACTGCTGCTGCTTTCACTATTCTGCTGTTGGCTGCAGAATCAAAGGAGACTGAGTTTGAGATTATGAACCCGAGGTACTTGACACTCTCCACGGATTCAAGGCTGTACCCATCAATATTGATGTTTAGAGGAGAGTCCACTTATGGAAAGTCTGAACTCCTTACAAGCATGTGTGAGACGACTGACAAGTTGTTGCAGGCCTTCTTCATTGTGTAACGTCAAGGCTGCGTCCTCAGCAAATAGCATTTCACGAATGAGGACCTTCTTGACTTTACTCTTGGCACGAAGACGAGCAATATTGAATAACTTTCCGTCAGCTCTTGTGTAAATGTAAATTCCTTCACTGCAGTCCCTGAAGGCATATTGGAGAAGCATAGAGAAAAATATTCCGAACAGTGTATATAAGGGTAAGATAATATCAAAAACACACAGATGTTGTTCAAATAAAGTTATTTATTATGCTAATACATACCCTTTGACAATTTTTGTTTAAAATTTTAGATATTTCTATTTCTTGCTAAAAAAAAACAGTTATGCCTGATAAGGAACGTGACTCAATGAGTCACGTTCCTTACCACAGATTCTCAGCAAAGAGAGTATCTTCTTCAAGCTGTGGAATACAACCATGATTGATTTGATAGCTTCAAGAAGCAAACTCTGAACATATGACTCTGAAGTGTCCTTCTGACATGGACAATAGACTTTTCTGCCCCTTGAAAATAATTTTTAGGGTCTTCGTCACACATTTTCTGATGTCAAGATTGTAATATTTATGAAATTTTGATATTTTTCAGAATATGATGTGTCTTTTTTTTTCTTGAATGTTTACTTGGATTATTTTTACAGAAATAGTATTACAAATGCTTCAATTTGATACCCAGTTTGTTGTTCTATCCCAATTGTAACAAAAGTTACAGGTGAAAAACTATCTGGCAGAAGGCAAAATTTGGCACTTTTCTACTATCGCGGGCTTAATATCTTGAGGTCCAATGAGGCAAAGGTTCCTGACATTTTACCTCAAAATGGTTGTGATTTTCGGCTTTTCCAGGTCAAAAAGCATGGGAAACCGTGCAGGAGGGTATGAAAAAAGGAAAAAGTTGATTTTTGAACAGGTTTAGGGACTCATGCTCTTTGGGAATATTCTCTTTTCTTTAAAAGTCCGGTATGAATTAATCCCATCACAAAACCATCACAATGTTTACAAGCTAAATAAATCCAACTAGATATGAGAGAGGAGGGAGAAAGAGAGAGAGGCAGAAAGAGAGAGAGAGAAAGAGAGAGGGGGAGAAAAAGAGAGGGAGAGAAAGAGAGAGGGAGAAAGAGAGAGGGAGAAAAGAGAGAGAGGAGGGAAAGAGGAGGGAGAAGAGAGAGAAAAGAGGGGGAGAGAAAGAGAGAAGGAGAGAAAGAGAGAGATGGGGAGAAAGAGAGAGATGGGGAGAAAAAGAGAGATGGGGACAAAAAGAGAGATGGAGAGAGAGAATGTAAAAATGAACAAATCAATAATTTGGAAAAAAAATGTAGATAGGAACAACAAAAGAGACAGAGAGGAAGAACGTTGATATGAACACTATTCGAATCTGTGAGAGAGAGAAAGTGTGTGTGTGATAGAGAGAGAGAGAGAGAGGGGGACTTTTAGATGTGTGTGAAAGAGAAAGAGAGAGAGAGAGAGAGAGAGAGAGAGAGAGAATGAATGAAACAATGGACAAACCAAGAAATTTTAACAGATAAACAGAGAATGTAGATAGAAACAACGTGAGAGAGAAAGAGAAGTCGAAAAATGTAGATTTGAACAACGTGTGCGAAAATTTAAAATATTCTCTTTTCTTAAAAAGTCCGGTATGAATTAATCCCATCACAAAACAATCACAATGGTTACAAACTCTCTTCGTATTTAACAAAACGTGTGCTCTGAAGAAGATTTCTAACAGATTGAAATATTGCAATATCAGCATAATAAATAACTTTATTTGAACATCTGTGTGTTTATCATATTATCCTACCCTTATATAAGAATTAGTGTAAAAAGAATGTAAGATTAAGACACATCAAAGATGAGTAAGGTTTCATATAGATACATAATATATTAATATAAATACATTTTATTGTTATCGTGAGAGTTTCGCGTATGCTTCGTTGCATGCCATGGACTGCTCAACCACCAAGATTCCATCCGTAAGCATTACGGGTCACTACTCACGTCTAACAGTTAACCCCAGTTGGGAGGGAGTCTTTACCTCTGAAGCCGACAGGGCCGGGTTATTACCGAGTACTTCAACGTATTAAAATATATTAAACAATTGTTTTTATATCCTTTCTGGTTAAATGTAATTACTTTCCCGAACACTTTCAGACTTTGCAGCTCTGTCAGCTGGGGCTTTAGAATACACCGACAGCACCTCTTCAGAGGGGTAACCCCCCACCACCAATGGGCCAACCTGTTGGGCGTGGGTGGGGACCTGTGTTGCTTAAGGGCGGCATCCTGGTGGCTACCTTGGACCTTACTTAGGCTAGACGTAATGTAATGTTGTTTCCTGTGTTCATAAGTTTGGCAAAAATATTTGAAAAAAAAAATTATCTCCGATTATTATTTGAAACCATTGAATGAGAAGAAAAAAAATTCTTTCTTTTTTTTTTTTTATGGATACAAAATCGTGTTAAAGAAAAAAAAGCTGTAAAAATGCAATCACAATTTTTTTTTTTCTGTATTTTTCATAACTTTAACTTGAGAAAATTTATTAACATAACTTCTTTTTCAAAAAAAAAAATTTTTTTTAATTAAGTCAGAAAAAGGTCACATGTATATAAAATGGACCAATCAAAGGGCTGAAAGAATGGATCAATGAAACATCATTAACAATAAAACAAAAAAATTCTTAAAAATAAATATCGGGGAAATAAAAGGATAAAAATACAGAGCTGCGTTGGCGGGACCGGTATTAAACCCGGAATTTTGCGATTCCGAGGCGGTTGCTCTACCGACCAAGCTAGACCGAAACCTTTATACTTTCGGTCTAACGCTTTAACGATTGGGCTAGCTGTTCGTCGATTTATATAATAACGCCTGTGTTCTTTGTTTGTCTGTTTTAAATCCAGTCAGTGCAGGTCGGTTAGTCTTCTTTTTTTATCTTCTTAGTTCTCTTCACATGAAATGTCTGATTTTGACAGCCGGGTTCAGACCGCAATCGCTGCAATTAGACCAGTCAAGCTAATATAAAGCCGAAAAAACAAATAACAAGAAAAAAAAAGGAAAGAAGAAAAAACAAATTTACATTCCTCTGAATAGAAATACAAGGATTACGCCGAAAGTATGCCTCCTATTTATTTCCATGATCCTCTTAGCAGGCAATAGCACTGATTCTTAGTTTTCAGGTTGGTAACTCTCATCAGTGTTGACCGTGAACACATGGGAAAATTTATGTTGGCTCTTATATTTACGTTCATTCGGATTTTCAAAAATGTTTGCGTTTCACTTCATGCTTTTATCAACTAAAAGATTATTTTTCTTTTAAGACATTTCTCTTATACAACTATGTGTAAGCTCTTCTTTGTATCTCCTGTCATGTCTGTGTTCTCTTCTATTATGTTTGCTCAGGCAATAAAGTATTCTTGTTATCACTTTTAAGACATTTCTCTTATACAACTATGTATAAGCTCTTCTTTATATATCCTGTCATGTCTGTGTTCTCTTCTATTATGTTTGCTCCGGCAATGAAATATTATTGTTATCACTTTTAAGACATTTCTCTTATACAACTATGTGTAAGCTCTTCTTTGTATCTCCTGTCATGTCTGTGTTCTCTTCTATTATGTTTGCTCAGGCAAATAAAATATTGTTGTTATCACTTCGTCGTGAATTGTTCTTAAATGTATGCTGTATAAGGAAACGATATACACAACCAACTATGGTTCAAATGCATATTCTTATATTTATTAGGTACACATTTAATTGTGCGTGTGAAGTGCACACATTTATTTGTCTTTCTATGTTAGGGACTGCCAATTTTTTTGCTCATTTTGATTTTTTAAATTTTTAAATCAAAGTTAATTAAATCGATTATTTAAGGTTACATTTTTGTTTTAGTCGAAAATTAGTAACATAATGAGCATCAGTAAATAAAAATAAAATTAATATTACATATGTAATTTATTTTTAATATATTTTAAACATTTTTAGCAAAATTCAAGTGAAGATTTATGCAGAGCTCTAAACAGTCTCTATTATCAGCATTTTATAGGCAAATTAAAAAGAAATTTAAATGTTTCTTAGAAATAAAGAATAAAAAACATTAAATATACTATGTACAGAAAAATGACTATTTTTTTTATATACCAATTTAAAGGAAAACTTCTTTATTTTTTCAAAACACGCAGAAAACTAAAGATTTAAAAAAGAACCTGGCATTTTTGTTTACTAAAGTCAGCCAGAAATATGTTTAAAAAACGCGGAGACCCAGATTGATTTTTTAAAAAAAGCTGACCAAAAATTAGATTTTATCTGGTTTTAATAGAGTTTTCAGAGTTGATTTATTAATCAACGAATTCTTCTTTTATAATACTGAATCGTTTTAATCAAACTGATTCAATGGTATAAAATTCAAAGGTTATGACAAATTCATAACTCGTTGGAACGCGAACAAACTCCGACAAAGGTTGAGGGACAAAACATTTTATATAACAGCACAAGAATTAACAGGGTACATAATACATACATATATAAGTAATATAAAGTTACATGTAAAAGGGATAAACATAAAAGCACAGTCATGAGACTAAGAACAGTCCATGCTGTATAAATCACTTACAGTGATGTAAGGGGGGCCAAAGCCCCAACAAGAAAGGGGTAGTCATAAGACTACCTCATTGTGTCTCGTAGGTCAAACAGCAGGCAAAGAGGAAGAGAAGTTCAAATCAGCCGCTTAAATACACCAGGCCCCTAGCGGGAACCAGTGACACTATACGGGCAGACAACTCTCCAGGCAAATACGAAAATAACTCCTACAATGGAAATAAATCGAAATTCTTTAAAATAGATATTACAGTTACAGACATCCATACACGCTTTGAGGAAACAATTTATATATCTAAATAATGGATAAAATTCTTTTAGAATATGCAACTCCTAATTTTACGTTTCAAATTCCATATTTTCAAATTCTAAAGACAAATATTTATTTAAAAAGTAGTCTACTATATTTTTGTTATCTAATAATTTTTGGAGAAAACTCAATTGAAAAGTTAGGACCTTACCCTTTCAAAACAGAACAAATATCAATGTTTAATTTTTTTTAGCTTATAATATAAAAGACAATTATATACTTAAAAAACAGAGTGAAAAGAATTATACAAAGATTTTTTAGTTTTTTTTTTCTTTTATACATGTAATTTTCCGATTTTCGGTAATTAATTTCTACCAGAGTCTCCCCCTTAAACTTTTTTCGTCTATTCACACGTTCGATCTTTTGTCTTTTTATTTTTACTGTAATTAGTTTCGAAATTATATAAACCCACCGATATTTTTCACCCCAAAAAATGAGGGGGGGGGTCAAAGTTAAGTGACCTGAAAAAAATCAAAAGGTTTTGAAATAAAATATCTAAGGCATTATAAAATTCATTTATTGATAAATCAACACTAGAAATTTCATTAAAATCGGATAATTCTCTGATTTTTTTATAATTTTCTTCAATCAGAGGGGGTAAATTTATTTCGTACTCTTCGCGGAGAACCGTCCCGGCCTCCTGCCTCAAAAACCGCTAGCCGGTGGCTGCTGAAAAAAACACCAGCTACGATTGAAGTCCGTAGCTGAAGCGATGTCACTTGAAAAAAATTTAGTGTTTAAGGTTAGGGTAAGGGTTAAGTTTGGGGTTTAGGGTTAGTTTAATGGGAAAATAAATAAGGTGGGTTCTGTTTTTTCTGGATCACCCTGTATACAGGGGGACCCAGAAAAAACAGAACCCACAAATGTTGTAATAAAACTGTTAATTTTAATTAGGGGGTTGGTTTAGGGTTTAGGGTAAGGGTTAGGGTTAGGTTTGGGGTTGGGTCTGGGTTTTCGGGAAAAACGTGCAAAGTTGGTTGTTTTTTGTTTTGTTTTGCAAGTGACACCGCTTTGGCTACGGATTTCAATCGTAGCTGGTGTCTTTTTTCAGCAGCCACCGGCTAGCGGTTTTTGAGGCGGTTCTCCGCGAATAGTACCATTTATTTTGTAAAATATGCCTATGTCAGCAAAATTGGTAGTCCCTATTCTATATATCCAATATTCGTCTTTTTTCTAGCTCTCCTTTAAGACAATTTTGCTACAATGTGCCGTGTGTGTTGTGCCATGGTAATATGTGAATATGAAGTAATCAGATCTGTGTGATGAAGGTATTAAGGTGAAAACCCAACAAATATTTCTATGTATTATTTACTATTCGAATATTGACATCCTTTTCAGTAGATGAGATATTGCTACCGAGGTAAATGCACTTCTCTACTTATTTCAGTTCATTCTTTACCTCTGCTTAAACCTCATGAACTCTGCTTTTATGCATTCACAAAGTGGTAAGTGTCTCTTGCTGCTTACTTTAAGAAGCGCTAGATCATCTGCGCTATCTGCATCCCTAATAGTTTCTGTGGGATATAGTCTGCTTCATGTCTTTTGTTGTGTGTCTTTCCCAATAATTTTGTCGTTTCCGTTCTTTCTTTTTTTTTTATTTATTTCTTTGGTTTATCTCACACACACCCCTTTCTTTATATAGACAGATAAATGTATAGATATATACGCAGATAGATATGAACATACTAAGGTGAATAGATAGATAGATAGATAGATAGATAGATTTGAACATACTGAAAAAGATAGATAGATGTGAACATAGATAGATAGATAGATAGATAGATAGATAGATAGATAGATAGATATACAAATACTGAAATACATAGATAGATACATATGAACGTACAGAAATAGATAGATAGATGGAAGTGAGCATAGATAGATAAATAGATAGATAAATATGAATATACTGAGATAGATAAATAGATAGATAAATAGATAGATAGATATGAAAATACTAAGATAGATAAATAGATAGATAAATAGATAGATAGATATGAAAATACTGTGATAGATAGATAGATAGAAGGATTGGTAGATAGATATAAACATACTGAGATAGATAAATAGATAGATAGAGATAGATAGATAGATAAAGAGAGATATACAAATACTGAAATACATAGATAGATATATATGAACGTACTGAAATAGATAGATAGATGGAAGTGAACATAGATAGATAAATAGATAGATAGATATGAACATACTGAGATAGATAAAAAGATAGATAAATAGGTAGATAGATATGAATATACTGAGATAGATAAATAGATAGATAAATAGATAGATAGATAGATATGAAAATACTGAGATAGATAGATAGATAGAAAGATTGATAGATAGATATGAACATACTGAGATGGATAAATAGATAGATAGATAGATAGATAGATAGATAGATATGAACATACCGAGATAGATAGATAGAAAGATAGATTGATATGAACATACTGAAATAACAAGATAAATAGATAGATAGATATGAACATACTGAGATAGATAGATAGATAGATAGATAGATAGATAGATAGATAGATAGATAGATATGGACATACTGAAATAGATAGATAGATAGAAGGATAGATAGATAGATATGAACATACTGAAATAGCGAGATAGATAGATAGATAGATAGATAGATAGATGTTTTTAACACTATAGCGCTAGCAAACATCTTGTTACAATGTGCAGTTTTTGTTGTGTAATGGTAACATGCTCACATGTGGTAATCCGATCCATGTGATAAAGATGGCCGCGTAATAAGATGAAAAAATCCAACAAATATTTGTATGTAATATTTACTCAGAAAGAAAAATGTTAGAGCAATCTTTACAGCATAATCGAACGAGCGAGGAAGAAAGAGAAAGAGAGGGAATGAGAGAATAAGAAAAAGAAAGATGGAGTTTAAATGTATGTGAGCGCATGCGCAAAGGTGATAAAGAGAGAACGAATAATGAAGAATGAAGTTAAATAAGCAAGAGAAATGAAGTAAAGAAAATTAATATGAGTGGAGGAGCAAGATAAAGAGAGGTAGTGAGAGAATAAGTAAAAGAAAGATGGAGTTTAAATGTTTGTGTACGCATGCGCAAAGGTGATAAAGAGAGAACGAGTAATGAAGAATGAAGTTAAATAAGCAACAGAAGTGAAGTAAAGAAAATTAATATGAGTGAGGGAGCAAGATAAAGAGAGGTACTGAGTGAATAAGTAAAAGAAAGAAAATTAATACGATAAAAGCTAAAATTGAAGAAGGTAGCATCTAATTACGGCTGTTTTTCCCCAGTGTCACCAGGTTTGTGTCTTTGACAATAAAAAAAAAATTAAAAAAGAAAACAATAAAAGAAAAAGAAGAAGAAAAGATTTTCTTTAAAAAAAAGAAACAAAAGAACAACTGCTAAAACACAAAACAAAATGGCGGAGAAAAAAGCGCGAACGGGTTGCAGAAATCGCGGGCTATTGATTTGTCTGTTGAGTTGTGCTTCCCGGTTTTTACTCCTTGTAACAAACCTATTCCCTATTTAGCTGAGAGACGGCGCCAAGCGATATGATTTCAGGAATACACAAGAAGAGAGGTCAGTTATGGCAGAAGAAGAAGAAAATAGGAACAGATAACTGGCTTCTTCATCTATTTCGGTATCATCCTTTGCTTTTTGCTCTCTCTTTTTTTTTTTGTTTTGGTTGTTTTTAATTTATTTTTGTTATTATTTATTATTTGTTATTATTTATTTATTTTTGGTTTTTTTTTTTTGTTTTTTTGCTAAATCTGATGACAGTTGGACTGGAACTGATACTTGCAAAAGAATTCCATCTCTGGAACAAAACTTTATCTGTCGTTATGTTTATTTTCCAAGGATCTCAACTTTTTCTCCAACTATATATATATATATATATGTATATATATATATATATATATACATGTATGTATATATAAATATGTGTGTGTATATAATATGTGTGTGTGTGTGTGTGTGTGTGTGTGTGTGTGTGTGTGTGTACATATATCATTATTGCTTCTCAGAAAAAATCTACGTTTCTTTAATTTTCTTTCAGTTGATTCCATTCATTCTGGAAGCATTTACATAGATAGATAGATAGATAGATAGATAGATAGATAGATATAGAGACATAGATAGATATATAGTTAGATTATATATAGATATAAAGACATAGATAGATAGATAATTAGATTGATAGATATAAAGACATAAATAGTTAGATAGATAGATAGATAGATAGATAGATAGATAGATAGATAGATATAGAGACACATAGATAGATAGATAGATAGATAGATAAGAACAAAATTAGGTAGATAAATTGACAGGTAGGAAGATTTGAGTGAAATTTGATCAATAGATTGATAGATAAAAAACAAAATTTGATAGATGGATATGAACACACCTAGATAGATAGATAGATAGATAGATAGATTAAAAAACATTAGATTAATTGAAACAAAATCAGGTACATAAATTAATCGGTAAATAGACATGAATGGAATTTGATAGATAGGTAAATAGATAGACATATATTAACATAATAAAATAGATAAGCATGTGGATATAGAAGAATTTTTGATCCGTAGAGAAATCCATGTAGGTATATAACTATATACATATACCCTTACACATACACACACACACACACACACACAGACAGACAGACAGACAGATACACACACACACACACACACACACTCACACACAGACACACACACACACTCACACACACACACAGACACACACACACACACACACACACACACACACACACACACGCACACACACACACGCATACACACAGACACACAGAGACACAAACACAGACACACACACACTCACACACACACACACACTCTCAAACACACACACAAAAAAACACAGACACACACACACTCACACACACAGACACACACACACACACATACTCACAGTCACACACACACACATATATATATATATATAATATATATATATATATATAAGAGACAATGATTCCAGGCCGTGTCGTGTCAGTACTGCTGTATGGGTACACCACGTTGACCCTAACGAAGCGACTAGAGAAGAAACTAGATGGGAGCTGCACAAGAATGCTGCATGTCATTCTGAACAAGACGTGGAAACAACACCCTACGAGAAAACAGCTAACAGCACGACATGATGATGACATAAGAGAAGAAATACGATACCTTCACTGGACCCTCTCTGTATGTTCCAACAAACAGATGGAGAACTGACCTCTTCAAGGTTTGCGAACCGACAAGCAATGTCAACCCTTCTTCACGGAAGACAATATAACAGTAACATCCGATCAACGCCATGTCTCAATGAAAATGCAATGGTAACCTGGAATGTAGAAGACTGTGGGAATTAGAACAGCGATATTGTGTGCATCCCAGAACGCGGGCACTATAATAACGGTAAGTGTGTGCATCCCAGAAGGCGATCACTATAATAGCGATATTGTGTGTATCCCAGAAAGCGATAATTATAATAGCGATATTGAGTGCATCCACGAACTCGATCACTATAATAGCGATATTGAGTGCATCCTAGAACTCGATCACTATAATAGCGATATTGAGTGCATCCCAGAACTCGATCACTATAATAGCGATATTGAGTGCATCCCAGAACTCGATCACTATAATAGCGATATTGAGTGCATCCCAGAAATGCGATAACTATAATAGCGTTATTGAGTGCATCCAGGACACGTGATAACAATAATAGCGATATTGTGTGCATCCCAGAACGCCTGCACTATAATAGCAATAGTAATTGCATCCTAGAACGCGATCACTATAATAGCGATATTGAGTGCATCCAAGAGCGTGATCACTGTAAAAGCGATAATTGTGTGCATCCAAGAAGGCGATCACTATAATAGCGATATTGTGTGCATCCCAGAACAGATCACTATAATAGCGATATTGTGTGCATCCAAAAAGGCGATCAATATAATAACGATAGTGTGTGAATCCCAGAACGCTATCACTATAATATCGATATTGAGTGCATCCAAAAAGGCGATCACTATAATAGCGATATTGTGTGAATCCCTGAACGCGAGCACGATAACAGTGATATTGTGTGCATCACAGAACTCTAGCACTATAATAGCGATATTGTGTGCATCCATGGTCGTGAGCACTCTAACAACGATAATTGTGTGCATCCGAGAACGCGATCACTATAACAACGATAATTGTGTGCATCCATGAGAGTGAGCATTATAACAACAAAATTGTATGCATCCAAGTAACCAGGGTAGCTGTTCAATGAAAGCAGCTCCACCGCTCACGCCACAAATTGGTGCATTTTTGTAGTTTTTACCTCTTTAGAAGATGTGATCTTTTTAACATTTCATTGTTATAATTAAGAAATACAAAGAATTTTTTATATCTAAGTCTTTTAAGGAAAAATTAAAATAAATAACAATTTTTACATTTTTTTATGAAGATGTGTTTTTAAAAAATGTGTGTGCATAGTGTGCTGTAGTATATTTGCCACAAATGATGCCTTCAAAAATTCTGGAGGGGACACATTGCTGACCCCAAAATCAAAAGAGAGGACCCAATTCCAATTTAAAACAAACTGATTTTGTTGATTTTATTCTGATATAAGGTGTGTCCTAGATCACCGCTCCTACTTATAGACTAGGCGAGATCATGTGATCTATTCCTTGGCCAATCACTGGCAGTACTCTGAGGTTGATACAATACATAACCGACCTTACTGGTCATAATTACTGCAGCATTCTTGGATAACGGACATAGGATTAAATCACTGGACCTTTACCAATACGCAGGATATGACTTATACACTTACCAAAGGATCACCAAAGGATTCCATAACATAGGACTTTCTTTAGGCCCTATTTCAACTGGTCAAGGATGGCCCTTAAAAACTTTATAGATTGTGTTATATGCAAGCTAATGAACAAACCACTTCATGGAGACTCACAATCGTAAATTGGTGCAAATCTCAAAACAGACCATAAGCTAGCGGTTACATGCCTATCCTTGAGACCTTGACATGTTGTTGCTGGCACCTTTCCATCCATTAAGGACGATGGAGTAGTGTCCAAAAAATGTATAAATGAATAAAAAATTGTCTGCATCTACGCAAGTGGCTGTGCAAGCCTATCCCTGAGCGACTTTGCTGCACTGACTGCACACAAACTGATGCTTTTTTTCTCTCCCTCTTTCTGGCCCTCTTTGCTGTTGAGGGAAATCTCCTCTCCGCCTCACTCCTCTTCGTGCCTTGCTTAACGTTAAGGCGCCAGGCCGCTTGATTCTCTGCATCTACCTCCCATGTATTGGTGTTAATGTGAAATATCCTCATGTCTCTTCCGCAGACATCTTTAAAGCGTAGACGTGGTTTTGTTGGGATTATTTGGATATAGGATGTGCTCTAAATACCCACCTCTATTTATAGACTAGCCAAGGTCACATGATTGACACATGTAACCAATCACTAGCAATACTACTGGCCTGATAGAATACTTAACCCCCCCCCACATTGGTCATAATTAAATCTGCACTCTTTGAGGACGAACATAGGATTGCCGGATCTTTACCAATACTCAGAAATGACTTATACGATTACCAGAGTAACCAAAGTATTCATTATCGAAGGAGTCAATACCAGTAACTGAGAACACTTTGAGGACGGACACACATAGGATTGCCGGATCTGTACCAATACTCTCGAAGGACTTATACTTTATACCAGTAATATGAGAACACTTTAGTAACCAAAAGGATTCACATTGTCGACGGACTCTTTTATCAAGGATTCCACCAGATAAGCGCCTGTGTTATAAGGCCAAGGAATTGCCCTTAAAAAACGTAACAGGTCTACCTACCGATCGGGGAGCCTTTAACTAATTCGCTATACAAAATACCTTATACATTACATTTATTGGCATGTATATGTCTACCTCTTTTGATAATAATGTAACATTTTCTTGTTTTTCTTCTTTGAATTTAAGGTGGACCATTAACAACACTGAGATGTTTCCCGCATGATTTTAAGTTAATAATTAATACAACATTATTAAAAACAAATATATGGATATTATTATATTAATTAATTTATAGCGCTGATCATAATAAAGGAACATGTCTATGAAATGAATTGAGTGATATATATTAGAATTAAATCTACATTTAATTTTTATACATTAAAATATTAAAATTATACATTAAAATTATATGTCATGAATGTTACACCGCCCTGTCGGCTGTAGCGTTAGAATGCACCGACTGCACCTCTGCAGAGGGGCAAAACTCTCCCAATAGGGCCACCTGTTGGCCGTGGGTTGCGACTCGTGATGCTTAAGGACGGAATCTTGGTGGATGAGCAGTCCATGACATGCAACACTCCACTTAGAACCTTACTTAGGCTAGAGGGGCGGTCGAAGAGGCCCCCCCCGATCAATCGGCTGGCCATGTCAAGCTCTAGCACCTATATGATTGTCCCAACCCTATTGCCCCTATGGCAACCCCCAATCCTTCTTATCATATGGGTGCTAGAAGGCGGTGGATGAGTGTCTACATTTCCTGGGAATTACGTTAAACTCTATCTGATGGTGAGGTTCCATTTCTGGAGGTTTGGGGAATGTGGAGCACCCCTTCATCACCATTGCTCTCAGATCCAGTCGGACCCGGAGTGGTAGTACCTGTTAGGGTTCCATCTATGGGTT